>OX335676.1:21936721-22536721 GCA_946894065.1 Acleris literana
CTCAACAATGGCGTAAACATCCAAACACCCCGCATCGCCTATTGACAGTGTTGCCAGGAATTAGTTGATTCCAACAGAAATGTTGCCATTAAAAGATTTCGAATGGGGGTGCGTTCACAAGACCCTTTATTTTACTTAAATGTGAATTGTTGTTTTGTTATGACTATTTTATTCATAATTGTGATTATTGATCGATGTCCTATTTTCGCCAACCTCTTTTAGCCGAAAATACTGCATATAAGAAACCATGTATTATTAATTGAAAGATGAACGCAAACAAACCCCCTAACCCAACCACCACTTTTACCAAAAGAATCTTCATCATCATCATCATTTCATATCAGCCTGTTGCAGTCCACTGCTGGACATAGGCCTCCCCCAAGGAGCGCCACCGCGCGATCTCCCGCCCTTTGCATCCAGTCACTGCCAGCTGCCACTCAAAAGAATCTTGGCACTCCTTAAATAAATCAACGGGTCGTAAGGAAATGCTCTGCAAAAAGAATTATTATTTGCAATGCCTTCTATTGCATTTTTTGTCATGTACAATCCATCTCATATGTGGTTTACCAGCCTAAATTAATATTTTGTTTGCACGTCTTAATAAGTTAAGGTCGATAAGACCAAACATTTTTCAATTCGTCGACTTGAGCGAAATTGACATTTCATGAAGTTCTGTCCAAATTGAAAGACGGCTTATTTGGCCGACTGTACCTACAAAATACGACAAAGCACAAGTTAAGATAAGATAAAAGATTTTTATTCAGTAAGTTCCGCACTGGCACCTTTACACGTCGAAAATCTGAAAAAGACTGCTGAGAAGAAGCGCCGCAAGAAACTCGACGATGAGTCAAGTGAAGATTTTTCTGATCGTGTTTCACATTCCACATTTTTGAACATTTCTTACTACCACTGATGGATGGAAACACTCCCCGAACGTCACGGATATAACCCTAATCAATTCTAATGACTTAACACAATAAACGAAAGAATCCAGTAAACTCATACTTTACAGCGATGCGGGAAACACAGATAAATACAAATTGAGTTCCCTCCCAACAATTGACGTTCTATTAAATTATTTGTATTGCTCATGATTTTATTGTATTAAATGACGCATCTACGAAGCTTTGGGTATTACAAAATTTTATCACACAATGTTCACCCTACGTCTACGTCTTACTACATTTATATCTATCTACAACCCTTTTTATGGCATGGAGAATTCAAACGAAAACACAAGACACCTGGTACGTGATTGTCTTAAACAATTCCTTCTTGAACTCGACGCATCAAATTTTAACCACCGAGTTTAAGTTGCCCGTCAGAGCGTAAAAATCTCAGCTTTCTTCAATAATAAGCATTTTGTCGATTGTCAATAATCGCTAATTTAGCGTTATGCATATTGACTAGGCTCCCAGGTGAGTTCAGTGTTATGTACAAGAGCTATACCCCGAGCATCTCCAAAGATTTGGTTTGCCAAAGTCTTTGGACTTCGGACCGAAAGCAGAATCGGCCAATGTAGGTAATGCAATATTGTCATCAGCATTTCACTGAAGAACTAGGCTCTTGTCGGTGCAGTACTTGCCACTTTTCTCTGTTCTCTGCTAGCTTACGGATACGACATTGCATAAGCCTATGTAGGTCTTCCTCTTACTCTCTTTACTTTGTCTTTGACCTCCAAACTGTTCAAAAAGAATCTGTCGGGTCATGTCGTATTAAAATAGGGTAGTACTACTCGTACATAATTCCGAATTGATCTAAATCCCGAAATTTCATAGTTCCGAATGATAGAAGACTTTAGTTTTTGATATCGCTTATAAGTCAAACCTGACCTAACCTACGAATAGAAATGAAAGTATTATGCGTTTAATCTAAAACAGCTCCAACATAACCTAGCTTTCGGAAAAATGAAAATTGGGAGAAATGAATATTCGGAAGAAAAAAAAACGGAATTCTAAGGCGCTCGTACTTTCGATAGTACCTTCTAGTAAGCTCGTTCCATCATCGACCTTATCCTGAATCTTAAGTCTAGACTATGATCAATAGCAAACCTATCTAAAATAAAAAAAGGTCTAAGGAACAGCCAAATAAATTAAATTCTAAATTCGCCACTGAGTCCCAACAGTGGATGCTATTCATCACAAAGATCTGGCGTGTGATGCAGCCAGTAAGAAAGCTGATCAACAAACCCATTGTCCAGCTATTACCGCCGAGGTTAAACTCAAAGCATACGGGTACATTCCAGGCAATTGCCGTCCACAGCACAAGGATACAACAACGGAACTGCCGAATATTCTTATTGAATAAATGCCCTTGTTTGTAATTAAGGAGAGTTGAATTTAGTTTGGATTTAGTGTGTACTTATGTTCTTTGGTTTGAAAAATAAGTAGCAAGCGCATAACGCTCTTTTGTGCTGCAATTGGGCAGCATTCAAAATATTAGTGCTTTGTATGGACGACATTGTTGGCATGAGAGACGCTCGATTGCCTAGTTGTTGACGCTTGTCTGGATTATGAACAGGTACTTGATGGATTAACAAAGTGCCTCCTCTTCCTTGACCTCAGACTCCTTCATTTAAATACAGAACTGACCAAATGTCATGTTTTTGGCAGTTGCAGAAATAATGAATTAGACTACAAGTTCAAGTTTCTTAATACTCCAAAATTCTTGTTTCGTAGCGCAAATTAATTAAGCTTAGAAATTAGATTATACCAAATTTTTATAATGTAGGTAGGCATGTTCATTCAGGAACCATTTTGGGGATTTTTTAATTAAGTATGAATTATTATTTCAAGTAATTGATATTTTAGTTTTTAACTTTTATTTCACGACGATTTTGAGGTTTTTTTACAGAAAACATCAACTTGCCCGAATTTGGCAAACATTGAATTTTTGAAAAAAAGCACCTTAGAAGCATGGGTGGTCACGATTTTATTAGTTTGCTTTCTTATTAGTTCTACTCGGTGCAAATTTAGCAATTGATTTTTTTAACTTCCCCGATGAGCTACATAATTGAAATCACATGTTCGAACTGGAAATATTTTTCTAAAATTCTACTTAAAATTACTTACTTTAGGTGTAATGTAACCCAATTATCGGCGCAGTATATTTCTGCAAGATAAGAGCAGTTATGTTTTTATAATGAGTCCGTGGTCTGAAGTCTAAATGTGATCAAATAAGCCCACATTAACGTTTACAGACGACCTATTGACCACACATCACCCTGAGGGTTCCGAAGTTCTTTTTTAAATTCCTTAACAACCATACTCCACCATGTCGCTAGATCTAATTTAACGGCGGTTAAAAATAATGATTAATATTGATTTATAAGTCACTAACATTATTGTTATTAATTGACGACATAAAGCGGATCGCCCTTTGCCCGCGACGCCATAAACTACTTACAACTGACCGAGCTATTGAATTAAAGGGTTATAATAAACTAAGGGTCACAAAATAATATTAAAGTAAAAATGAACTTAAAATATATATTATAGTATAAACAGCGATAATTTGCTACGTGACTAATCGATATAAGAATGAATAACTATTAAATAAATAAAGACTCCCCAATATTATAATAGCGACCAGTTCTTTTAGAGCTGAATAAAGTAGCTTATTTGAAGAAAACTGCATCCATTCGTTGGGGACCTGCGATGTCACAGAAAGACACACTTACATAAACATGAACACACAATAAACTTTTAACACCCTTCTCTTTTACTCTAGGGTTAATAAAGAAGTACAAACAGCTCGAGCGACTATGGGTACTTACTAGGCAACGATAAACATACTTAAATAGAGAAAATCATACATTTATACATAGAAAACCTTCACACAAATATCTCCCCTGACCGGGCATCAAGCCCGAGACCGCTAGCTTCGTAGGCAGGGTCACTAACAATAAGGCCAAATGCGTCATCAAAAAAAAACGCATCAAAAAATACTTGTATTTTTTTGACAGAAACTTATTATTGTACTAAAACGTGGAAGCCATTGACCACCCCACTCCCGGGATGGTAAGTGATGATTTATTTACCCACAAGCCGCAAGCGGTCGGCGTCGCTATGATAATGGCGCATGCGGGCTGGCCAGTGCACCGGCGCACAACCTTTTACTTAATCCAGTTTATTATAAAACAATAACTTGACGCTCTAGTTGATGTTTTTTTTAAATTAAGTTGGAAAACGAGCACATAGCCCACCTGTTGATATAAATTTTAGTAATCTCAAGACTGCAATCCTAAGACTGCAAATGTGTTGCCCTGAGGATGACGATGGAATGCCTATATTCTTGTCAGTTTACCGGTCATCGAAACACAACTGTGCAAACACTGATGTTATACATTTCTCGTATAGATCGGCGCGCTGTACAGTAGTAATAATGGAATGGCCATGTCATGTGTTGGCAAACGAGCTATGGGGTCACCTGATGTCAAGTGATCATCGCTGCCCATGGACACCTGCAACACCAGGAGAGGAATTGCAGCAGCGTTGCCGACCTTTAAGTATGCTGTATAGACTGCCAACGACGCCACGACAAGGTGAGGAGGATGAAAGGACACCTGTTTGCGAGTGGTACTGGGCATTAAATGAGAATAATAAAACATACATATATAACACTTTTTGAGACGATTCAGTAGCACTAACCACAAAACTATCTATTTCGTCCCTAACCCCAAAGTTGCCGATCCCTGGCTCTTCAAACTTTCGAGAGAACCCGGGTGCTAATCGCTTTGCTCTAAAATCATTCAATTACGGAACCCGACGACCCTTCTTTAATTAACTGTATGCATAAGCACTTTCATTTGGTCTTTAAGTTAGCTCTGTAACGCAAGTGGGGTTCAATTTGGTGAAGTTTAATAAGTACACTGAGAAACAGTTTACCCAGGGTCAATACTTGGTCCTAGCTTCTACCGTCTTTTTATTTTCACTCGTACAAGTTATTTAAATAGTTGGCAGGATGACTACTAACTAGGCGAACAGTTTCGTCATATTCATTAAAATAATAAATAAATATCAGGGGACAATCTCAAACAAATTGACGTACACCCATACTAATTTTGTGCTATTGGTACCCGATAAAGAAGGATAAACATTCTTATACAGAGAAATACATATTTAACATGATAACATTCAAGTTTCGGAAACACAATACTCTTGCTCATCACAAAAACATATGCTTTGGAAGCGAATCAGCGACAGCTGAGGCACGTTTTATAAAGCTACAAGTTACAATTTTACAGGTCTAAACTGGCAACACTGCTCAAATACATTGTGTCAAATGGAAACTTGTAACCTGTAAATAGTAATTTGTAGCTTTATAAAACAGGCCCCTGAAAGCAGAGTGACCAACTAAAATAAGGCGTGGTTAATTTGGTTCTTCTCTGAACGCAGAGGTAGCCATTACGTTGAGGGATAATAGGTAAATAAGAAATAAGTTGACAACAAGCTATGATGAGGCCATTGAAAAATAATCTACCAACTATCACTGACTTCACCAGTGACTCAAGGAACTATTATGTACCTCAATTCAGAGCAATAAAGGTTATTGAAGTATTATCCTTTCATAGCACTGGACAAAGGAGCAATTACCACAGTTAACCTCGCTGGGGTCACAATCTAATTTAATAACCGGCTGGAGTCACCCGCCCACGGCCACTTGCTGTTATGAGTAAATAATGTCACGTTTGAGACCGAGGGAGGAAAAGGGAATTGTTGCACGCTGTTATAAGATGGTAAGTGGAGTGTTGGTGTTATTATTTTAAATCTGTTAAAGAGATGGGGTTTGATGCAAATTCATCTAGAAAGGTCAGATATGTACATATTACTTCAAGTAAATTATGAAAGGCATTCTTCTACGGTTGCGGTGATTCCACGTCTTTCTGTAGTTATGGCTTAGATCTCTCTAAGAAGAGCTTGTATTTTCTTTAAAATGATTTTGTACTCGAAAACTTACAAACTAGTATCATATTCTTGTTTCCTGTCTTATTGAGTTCCCTATTATATTGATTCTTGTCACAATACCCAAATAATTCTCGTCACAATATAACATTCAATAGTTTATTTTTTGTAAAGTAAATCATAAACTTATAATTACCCACAACAACCGTTATGCAATTCAATATAAGAATAATTAAAGAACTTCTGTAATCTTAGGGTAGCTAAATACTATTTTACCTCCCCTTACGCACTTTCCATTTTAATCCGCACCAGTCCAACAAAAAAATTACCAAAAAACAACAATTTTTCGGTCCATTTCTTTCCGGCCAGTGCGATAAAATCCTAATTACACTCGCTAAATATCGTATTACCGATTGTTGCTCCCAAAATATTTGAGAACGTAACCTAATACATGTAAGCGACTAAATTGCTCTAAACAATGATATTATTTTGTTGGTATGTTCGTCCGTGCGTTAAGGCGCCTAGACAACAGACGAGAAAAAAAAAATTTCTGGCTTTGTGCGTAAACATTTGCCGATTTGGATTGTGCAAGTGAGCTTTACTTTAATGTTGGCAGGTGTGAGTCATGCAGTAACGTAAATAGGGGAATAATGAGGTACTTTACGGCTTTACTTACTTCTTTTTTTTCAAAGATTTTTACTAACTGTACTGTAATTTAGGCTTACACAGATTTGAGTACCTATATTTGATAGTAATGATATTTGTAAAGATTCTTGAGAATCTAGTAGCATACTAGCTTCTGCTAGCGACTTCGTCGGCGTAGAATTCGTAATTAGGATTCGTAAGTAGTCAAGTTGGGAAACAGGGAAGGCGGGGTGGTCATGTACCTATGCATATTAACTTGCTGCATTTTCGAAATGTTGTGTTCGGACTACAACTCAGAATCAGAGTTGATTATGATGATTAGTTTAGTTATTTAGTTAACATATTAAAATCTTAAGTAAGTCGTCTATGAACTACATGACTATGACTTAGGTATCTCACTATTCTAAAGGTAAAAAACTTAAGTAAAGCTCCTCTTGCATGTAGTTGTAACACATCTGTATAGACCGTTCGACATTCTATATTTGAAATTTGACGTAAAATCCATATAAGTTTTGTACACAACTACATGTAAGAGGAGCATTACTTAAGTCTTTTATATATACCAATATTATACATGCAAACGTTTGTGAGTGTGTGTTAGTTTGATACTCCTTCACGCTGCAACGGCTGTACCCTCTATTAACACATTAGTTTTTCATCTCGGAAATTTTAAAAGTTTCCGAGGGTATAACGATAATCGAAATCTACGTAGTTATTGTAATAAACGCGGGTTTTGATATTTATATTAAAAAAAACTATAGACGATCTATAACCATGTTTTACTAATCGTAGTTGTTAGAAAGAACGGTGTTAGCGCGAGGTGGACTTTAAAGCTCGTTTCGGCGCTTCCTCGAAGCGGCCGTTGTTTATGACGACTCTATCTTGCGCAGACGCAGGTGCCACGTAAGGCGGAGTCCACACGGGCTCTAGTTGGTACAAGAAGCAAAGTACAGTGAGGTAAACTGAAAGACCTACCTTTTTCGCTCTTGTCACAATGTGAATAAGACATAAAATGGTACGTCTTTCAGTTTCTCTTACTGTATATTAAAAACATGGCATGGCTAAGGCAAACGAGCATAGCGGCTACTAGACCCCTGTTGCACCAAACCCGACAACGATAGGTGACAGTAGGCAAGATGCAAACGCTGTTACCGTTTCTATTTTCTATCGACTTGAAATGTATGAAGTTGGCATAAGCGGTTGACGCTATCTGTCATAAGCTTAAGTGAATCCTACACATGTTGTCGATTTTCGAACATCGCTAACTTAGCGTTATGCATCTTGCCCCCAGCACGGGTAGCACAAGTTGTATTTTCTCGCTTGTCGCTCAGTGCGTCTCTATCGTTACTGACTAGAAAGAAAGGGAGATCCGAGCGACAAACAAGTCGCGGACAACATGTGCTAGCCGTGCAGGTCACAATTCGATGTACATTGTAAAGTAATTTAACTAAGTGGGTCCAAACGGGAGTAACATCAAATTTCAAGTTTATTTATTAGCTACGCTATAGACTGTTAAATTTTCACCTCTCCCCTGTCATCTCCATACCAAATTTTGTAGAGATCGGTTCAGCGGTTTAGACGTGAAACCGCAACAAACAGACAAAGTTACGTTCATATTTATAATATTAGTATGGTTGGAGACTGCAGAGCAAACTTTGGATTGAAGCTAGAGAATTTAACTGAATTACGTCAGGTATGTTTTACATCTCTTCATGCAAGAGGTTTTTGTTTTTTTTTTTCTTCGTTCCCGGAGAAAAAGAGATGGAAAGATACATAACGTAATTAATTTTCGGCTTTTCCCAGTAGTCTTACCAGTCGAACTACTGGGGATTTCTTTCCCAATAGAATTACCAGTGAACCCACTGACAGCAAAAGAGAAACACTTTAATTTATTATCTGAATACATTCTACTACGAGGTCAACGGAGCTCCGCTTAGCGGAGCTCCTATTACTGGGTGGTTTAGTTATATAAAACGAACCTAACCTATCAGTTAGTCTATTTTGAAGGAAATTCCCAGTAATTCAACTGGTAAAACTACTCAGTAAGACTACTGGGACTTGTATGAAGTTGCGTACAATTTTTTATTGTTCACTCAAAAAAATTAAAACCAACCAAGAGAGATTTGTTCTGAGTTGACAAACAGCAGGTTCTTTAGTGATTCAACTAACGTCTTGTTAGGCTCATATAAAGTCACTTATGCAGAACAATCACAATCTTGTTAGAGGCAACAATTTTTTTCAGTGTACGCAACTTCTTGTTCTAAACGATCGATCGGCGCGCGCCCTATCCGCGCTTCCCGCCCTTTGATCGTGCGGCGGCGTCTGCGCAGACAAACAGCGCGCTGAGAGATCCACTGAATCCGAGATACCTGGGCCTTTATCAAACACCGCTTCACGTGGCTTACGGTCGCCATTGTCTTAGATTTCGTTAGCGATTTCTTTGACATTTTAACTTAACGTTAGGATGTTTCTGCACAGAATAATAATAATTTATTCACAACTATAAGACACTATATACTAAAGTAAAAGAAATCAATTAAGGCAACAGGATATGTGTATTCTCGCGGCAGTGAAACAGACACTGGCTCAGCAAAATGCTGCGAGATATCAGACACCTAAAGCGTTGATTTTCAGCCAGTAAATACCGACAGTGACTCACTGTACGCTGTACAAACATACAATAGCAGAAGGCAAGTATGCTCGTTTATCTACCTCATAGCATAAAGTGGATATTATATTTATTATTAGATTTTCTTGATACAAGTATCCTGAGGCCCTAGACCTGTTTTATAAAGCTACGAATTACAATTTACAGGTTACAAGTTTCCATTTTGACACAACCTCGACCAATGACGACCAGCCTTTTGAGCAGTGTTGCCAGTTTAGACCTGTAATATTGTAACTTGTAGCTTTATAAAACGTGCCCCAGATGCATTCAGCGTTCGATATCGTTATCAAAATGTATAGGATTAACGTAAGCTGTGAGCTGTTAGACAGTCGCGTCGAGCGCCTACGTCAATTCCATACATTCTGACAGTTTTCGAAAATCGTTTATGTTAGCGTTAACTTGTCTACTAGCCTCAGTGGTATGACTGAAATACAAAACTGAAAAAGTGCATGATGCATCATTTTTAGTAAAGATTCAAGACACTATCATCTAATTTTGGAAGGAGTTCTCGTGAACTATTGAAGTAGAATCTGAACACCCGAGTTCCAGTCTATTTCCGTCTATCAAACAAATATAATGTAAATGTTACGGCACATCAGAACTCATACTCCGCTTGTTTGATAAACATGGGTAATGAAAGGGTGAACTAGAAGAGTGGTGCAGTGTTAGTTAATCTCATTTCGGTTGAGTGCGTTTGGCATGGCTTGAAATCAAGAAATATTATGCTTACTTAAAAATTCGCGCTATAAAGAGAGAGCGTCAATTTTGAGAGTTTGTGTGTATGAAAAGTTAATTTGTGACCCATATCAAAAAAATGCTTGAAGTCATCAATGTCATTAGAGATGCCAGCTCATTTTAACTTATAGGAAACTCAACCTTATTGATGTAGAATGTCAGGTTGACTTTGGACCTAAGGTGGATCCCAAATTTAAGTTCTTGAGTGTACTATGGGCAACGATAAGCAACCTACTTATATAAAGAAATTCATACAAAACAACCAAGACACAAAAACAAATACTCGCGTTCATTACACAAATCGTGTATTTTATAATAAATACGTCCCAAACACATTTACATTGGACTTCATTATTGCACAATTAAAATAAACATCTCCTCGTAGCCACGAGCATTGCAAATGTTGCAATACATTCGGAAAGTCGGTAAATGAAGCACATTATGGGCCCATTAACTTCCGTTTAAACTAATTTAGTGTGTGAAAATCTTTATCTTCAAACAATGTAAATACCGTCGCAAATGAAGAGATTATTGTTTAACCTAGATCGTAACTGCTACTGTATTTAAAACAATATTTACAATATTACTTTATTGTTTTAAAACATGAAATGGCCACCCGATGGTAAGTGGGCTCTGTTCCAAATACAAATTCAAAATTCAAACTCAAATTCAAAACACTTATTTGACAAAAACACACTACAATACAACAGACATGGTAAAAAAAGAAGAAACAAGATTAGAGCACAAAATAGAATCGTTGCAATGTAGTACGAAGTCAAATAGGACTCAACTCAGCATGTGCTACAGCCGGGGCCACAGCGCTGGTTTTCAGCTGAACCCTGGTTCGTAGCTGAACGCGAACGCGTGGTGAGATAAAATGTATATAAATAAATATAGTGAATGTAATGTATATTATAATATGTATATTAATATGTCTTTAAAAAGGTGTAAGTGTGCAAGAACAATAAATAAATATAGCTACATATGACAACCAAAAATAACATGTGATGAACTTATTATAAATGAATAAAATATAAAATTACGGCACTATCGACACTATCGCAAATACGTTGGAACAACGCGGCCACCACCAGTTGGTAAAAGTTTTTGGTGTTCTAAGAGGCACTTTCCCAAAACATTTTTAAAAGAGTGTAAGGTCCGAGGTTCACGTAAAGGAGGCGGCAAGTTGTTCCAACACTTTGCGTTTTACATTTTGTTTGAGGCCGATGTACACTTGCGATCTCTAGACTTCAAATGTGTAGTCAACCCTGAGGACTATAGAAAGCCTCTGGGCTAGACTTTTCTCCTGCTATGACGCGGGGCAGTTAGCTAGTGGTAGCGATCAAGACAAACCCTGCGCGAGGTCCTACCGTCAGTATTCGCAACAAAAATTTAAAAAAGCCATCAATAATATCAATGCTCATTTCTATAACAAGTCTAATAAAAATCATGCTTTAAAACCCCAACTGCTGTTTGAATAATGTCGTCAACATAATGTTAGTTTTCATGCAGCGCAATTTGGCGCTAAAAATCCACCATTTTGATTTCCAATAATTTTAATATAGCCTTTGACACTCTAGGGGTTAAGACGAATCTAACCACGTATTATTTATTAAAATCGGTTTAGCCATTTACGAGAGATCATAGAGTCGGATATACATACAGGTCTAACACATTAACCTTCTTTTGGGCGTTGCTGCAGTCGAGTAAAAATACAATTGAAATGGTTTAAGAGATTTTGAGTCCATTCTCGTTATTTATGCTATCACATAACGTCAATTATTAAGTAGAAGGCCTAATTATTACAGTTTTAGAATACATTGCAAAAGTATAATGCATCACAATTTACTCATCTTCTTACTTATTATCAAAAAAAAAATTGAATATGTAATATTTTCAGTATCTATCGGGGAATTAAGTTCTTAAGCCAACAATACAAATTCTATAATATCTTAAATAATCGTCATTTATTGACCATTTTTCTGAACAAATCAAGCGTAAAATATTCCATAATATCAACGATACAATACCTATTCAACATGTCACCAATGTGTCACGAATACCAAAAACCTTAAGCGCATTACATTTTGAGGAGACTTACGACAGTTTAATTTCGGGCCCTAAAACATCAATGAATGTATGACCAACGCCGTATTATATTTTTTTGCAAAAAGTTTACTAAAATTCTTAATCATACAGTAATCCTATTGAAGCTCTGTGCCGTGGACAAACATCCTGCATCCATGAATCGCAAATAAACATCCATTGAATAAACTAAATGTGTACAAACACACGACAAAAGCTTGAAAATAGGACGCCCTATAAATATACCCAATTGTCCCCATTCCGTCTGTCCGAATCCTTTATTTTTTTCAATGAGATTATCCCGCACAATACTGTGGAAAGGATTGAATCCAAATTCCAAAATCTCACATTTATTTCCGTCGCTACAAAAGCGGAGAAATGTCGTGTAATTGCTTCCACAAAAACCAGCACCGATTTCGTATAAAAACAAACTAGCAAAGCCATATTTAGAGCTATTTCCTGAAATCCAATTTCACGCCGCCATATTTAAACAGAGATTAACAGGTCGTTTTGGCGGGAAGCGTGTTCGAAAACCAAATGCGCGTCGTAAAACGCAACGGGTTAAGCCACCCCGTAATCCCAACATATGTACCAAGCGTTGCGTTTTGACATAGATTTACAATTATTTACAAGAAATACTCCTACACCAGCGTGTGTCGCCTCACTATAATCCGCGGATTAGCGCGCGTCTTGTTTATGGTGCGCTGTCTCCCGCCTAATTGTCTGTGGTCGGGAAAAAGCGCGGGAACGTGAAAACAAGATGGACGATTGATTTATTCGGGGTTGCGATCGGTTGCTTTCCTCGATGTTTCTAGTTCTATCGCAAGCTGTTTTGTGTCGAATGAGATATGGGTGGGTTTAGCTGGATTATATCGGTGTCGTGTTTCGCTGTGTTTTTGTTGGCAGCGTTTTGGAGTTGGTTTAATTTTTGTCGTCGACATGAGTCGCGGACGAGGGACATATGGTGATGCTAAAGCACGGATTTTATGTGCGGTCTGAGCTGTAAATATAATAAATGTTTGGACGCACTCGCCGTTACAACAAGGCTAATGGGTCAATATTTAGGTACAATGTGTCGCAGCTTTTATTACTGGATGTTCAGTTTTAATTAAAGTTTTGGCAATGACAAGTAAACTTGATTAAGATTCGCTTCAATGTCACCTGGCTACTTAATATATTAAAAATCCGGTGTAATAAGTCAAGCAGGGTTCCGCAGCTACGTCATATTTGTATGAATTATTAGAAACCTATTACGATCTACTGCAGCTTGGTATCATTACCTTTTAGAAGCTACGCCATATGGGATACATTTACAGTGTCTATAAGTAAACTGAAACCGTATCAGCCATTTACGTAATTTTTGCTTCTTTCAATATCTTACTAGCCGTAATTCAAAGTTTGCCTCGCAACGTCTTATATTTTTCCTCAAAAGTCGTAGTCATAAAGCCTTGCAGCCATAAAATGCACCCCATTTGCTGTTATACTTACCTAACCTAAATTTCATTTATCAACCCCCACTCAAGACCCCATTTTCAATATCTATAAAATTATAAAGATGAATGCGAGCAAGCTAATAAACTACTTATACCGAGTTTTACAGAGAGCTTTTGCCGTTGCTGAGATAATCAGCTGTGATTTGACATATTTATAACAAAGTATTAATATAATTAGTTTCTTTTAAGATGTCTTTTCAGAATGACAGAGTTATATACTAGCTCAACAAAACTTGGAAAATTATTTATTACCTCTACACTTCTACACAGTAAACGCTACATTTGACGCCATCTATCGCTTCATCGAGAAAACCGAAGCCCTTAACCGATGTTCTTTTTGTACATACACCCCGTTCTTAAAAGGTTAGCCGGAACCGGAAGTCAAAGGGATGTGATGTAAACCAACACCATCAGATATTATCCTTTAACTTCCTTTACACTATTTTTGTACGTTGGAAATGTATTTACTGTATGTAAGATGAAATTAAACGTATCTACGATATTATCACATTCGTTACGATACAAACTGACTGTGGCGTTTTGTAAAGTGAAATCACACCTTTGACCCTTTATTTTGGTCCAAAAACTCTAAAGACTATAAGGCGTTTTTTCAATAAAATGAAACAATAAAATTTAGCTGACATTCCAACTTTGTCTTTATGGCTGGCTAGCAAGGAGTTTATGCAATCTAAAAATATCAAATTTACCAACAGGGGCTGACTGCTTTCTCCAAACCATTAAAAAAATGTGTTCGATTTACTTTTTCCAATGTTTTCTTAATACCTAGGTAGGCAACATAATATTGGACACTTTAAGCTGACAGGCACCAAAAAGGGACACTTAACTCTTAATTCAAAGATCATATGGGCATAAACTGATTCTTGCAAAACAAATGAATAACCATTATCTTCTGTTAAACAAAAAAACAAGTGTCCATCGATGGTTCTTGTCCATGACTGGTTCCATCACCCTACCACACCACCACACTACCACTCTTCGATGGTGACTGGTGACACAGTGAGTTTTGCGCTCTCTGTAATTTCTAATCCGAGTAATTCGTTTCCAATTCCTTTCCAAACTGGCTATCGTAGCATTACCGACAAGAAACATATTAAAATATGGAACTTTCTTTCGAAAAATTCTTGGTAATTTCCAAGAATATTGTTTTTTCCTTACAGGGAGAGATACTATTTAATTTCAATACTCTTAAATATGTTCGAAGATGTGATAAAAAACATTCCTAAAACAGTTTAAAAAAATGTGAGATTTTGCCAATTGCACATTACCGGGCCTTCGTTATATTGCTACGGGCAATCGATCCAAGATTCAAACTAAGTATACTTACACATTCAAAAACCTGAGATCCTATTTCTCGGACCCGAATTGGAGGCGGCACGAAAACGTTTAAGTTTTAAGCGACTCAGAATCAAACGAAATCAATTATAAAGAGAGACAAACCGTTGCCAAAATGAAAAAAAAATAACGTGACCTTGCCTTACCAGTCTGCATCCAGGTCAATAGCCTTGAACTTGATAAGACACGAATGTCCAAATATTTGTACCCCATTATACCAAATCAATATTCGCTAAAAACACGAATTAATAATTAACACGTTTGTTTATTTTTAACTCTACATCTTTTGTAAAATTATAGTCTAACTATGGTATAATAAAGAAGTAGGTATCGTATCAATAATAAATATTCGTTTATATACCTATATTTTAAACTAGAAAAGGGTTTATTTCACAGTTATTTTTCAATTAAACGTTGTTATGCTACAGTGTAAATTTTAGAAATAAACTTAAAACTATGGTAAGTACATTAAAATTCATAATATAAATTCTACTAATTTCACTAAAATCAAATATACCTACCTAAATTGCTTGGGCAAAGAAAAAAATAGTTACATCTTTTGATCTTTTCCCAAAAACAGTTGTATGTACCTCTAATATACATAAATCTCTAAATTACGGATTCGTTAACATTAGGCCCAAAATCATCTATTTCAAACCCAATAGGAATCAAATTAAAACAACAACATAAGCATTCTGCTTGGAAACGTTTATTGCGCCAAACTAAAAATAAATTAAGCTTAATTAAATATATCTTACTTTAATAATAAATAGCGAAATCCATACTGTACACGGTCTATCACAGTTATTAACAAGTCCCTTCCAACTTCGAGCTATCTTCATCAACTATGATTCACTAGTTCTGGATCTGGGTTCTCTGGAGAACTGCTGGGCATGAGTCCATGTATTCTTCTGTACAACTGATGATACGGGCTTGGCGGAGGAGGTGGAAGCCTCAACAGAGGCCCTGGCAGACCATATCGTCCATAAACAGATAGTAAAGGAGGATATAGTCCTACTAAAGACGCGTAGGGATTCCCAAACATAGGATGTAACATCGCTCCCCGCTTGAAAGCTGCTAATCTTGACCTGGATGCTGCTGTAGAACGTCTTCTTAGCTTCCCAGTCGTTCCTCCAATGAAGACATCATCAGAAGAAGGATCTAACATCCAATAATTCCCCTTCCCTGGATCGTCATAATGCCGCGGCACTTTCACAAAACATTTATTTAAGCTTAAATTGTGTCGTATTGAGTTCTGCCAGCCTTGTTTATTCTCCTTATAATAGGGAAAATTCTTCATTATATATTCGTAGATTCCGTTCAGGGTTAGCCGTTTTTCTGGACTGCTTCGTATCGCCATCATTATTAAAGCGTTGTAGCTGTACGCTGGTTTTTCGTTTTTTTTCGAAATCGTTGGTGGTGGTGTCTCTGTTCCGGTGACGTCTAGTTCAGTGTCTGAGGGTGAGGGGGACCGGGAAGAGGCTTCTGGCAGCAGGTCCCGGATCGCGAAGCTGTGTGGAGGCGTCATGGTGCGGCATGGCGCGCCGCTAGAACCAGACTAAGCTTGGGATCGCTCCGGCTGACAAGCCCCGCCTTTTGGAACGCCCAGCGGAGAACCCCTCCCTCTTCCAACAAGAGAATGCTCGGCAATTTACCAAGTTGTATCTACCGATGCCTCGGACTTTGGAGTAGGATAGGATTGTGTCGGTTTTAGCTTGATTTAGGAATGTGCTAAGTTTGTTTGAATTTAATGGGTAAAGCGTTCCGTGCCCCGCTGTAGTTTGTTCATACAAAGTTGTAATGGTGTACGATCCTTGGTATTGAATGTGTGGAAGGGTTGTTTCTATCAGTCACGGTGTGTAAACACCTTTTTTATGAATTTTCACGCGTTCTTATTTAACTGGTTTGCCTTAATGAATGGTGTTTGGTTAAACGCAATTATTAATTGTGTTTTTAAATATGGCAGATGCGTGAACAATTTGATTGTGTGAAATTGACAAATTGCTTGTGATGACTTTTTTATTAATACTCGTACATTTAGGCTTTTGACTTATGGATCAACCCATTTGTGATTTTTGTTGAATAGTTGTTCTTATTAGTGGTGTACTGCTTTATGCAGGTAAAGTCGTCATGTATTGTTACTTATATTCTTTTATACCCGACTCATGGACGTTTAATATATATTTATCTACACTCATATCATAAGTCCTCTATTATGCGTTCAAAACCCGTAGGCAACGACCAGCATTACCCGTGGTAGTAGGTGACAGCGATGACAGGTGTTAATTTTGGAAGATGTTCCAAATTTGGATCTCATTACCTTACAATATTTGATAACGTAATTTCAATATTACGTTACAGCTGTCATCGCTGTCACCTACTACCACAGGTAAGGTAATGCTGGTCATTTGCCTTTCGGCTTCTGAACCCATCTTAGTGTACTTATAATATGTGTGTAGATAAAGTATTAATTGTACGACACTCTGCGTAATTAGCATTACAACACTCGTGTGATCTTTTATGAAACTCGCCTTGCCGTTCGTTTCATAAACCACACTCATGTTGTAATGCCTGTCATTAAGCAACCGTCACGTAAACTACTATTATGTTGATTCTTATTAATACAAGTAGGTATAGTATAGTTGTCTAAAAGATACCATAGCACAGGAAGGACAGGATCCTTTCCTGTCCTTCCTGTGCTATGGTACCCATAGCAAGTTAATAATAATAAATAATAAATACTTATAATAAAGATCAGGGGACAATGTCACACCAATGGACCTAGTCGATATAAATACTTATATAGAGAAATATATACTTAAATACATAGAAAACATCCATGAGTCAGGAACAAATATTCGCGCTCATCACACAAATATCTGCCCTTACCGGGATTTGAACCCAGGACCGCTGGCTTCGTAGCCAGTGTCATTACCAACTATGCCAGCGCGACGACACCCAAATTAGACCCGATACTAGATAAATTTCGATTTAGTTTCTGTAATATTTGATTTAAAATCTGCCTGTGTCTGGAGATCTTCGGGGAGGACCTATATTCAGCAGTGGACGTGTTTCAGCTGACATAAAGATTATGATGATGGTGATGATGATGATGATGATGATGATGATGATGATGATGATGATGATGATGATGATGATGATGATGATGATGATGATGATGATGATGATGATGATGATGATGATGATGATGATGATGATGATGATGATGATGATGATGATGATGATGATGATGATGATGATGATGATGATGATGATGATGATGATGATGATGATGATGATGATGATGATGATGATGATGATGATGATGGTGATGATGATGATGATGATGATGATGATGATGATGATGATGATGATCATGATGATGATGATGATGATGATGATGATGATGATGATGATGATAATGATGATGATGATGATGATCTGTCCATTTGTTCTGTATGTTCAATTTAGCTTTTATTGCGTATCTTTTTATTTCATACGAATGTTTAAGAATATCACGAATTGTTTTTGAAGAACTACTTAGCTAGTGGTTTTTTTATGAAAAATGGGGGCAGAAAGGGCAGGCTGGTCGACTGGGGGGTTATTATGCAAAATTATGCAATTCATTCTACTGCGAGCGTAAAAGACAGAACTATATCAGTTACCAGTGCTCTGTCCTTTCCTCTCAGCGTAAACTTAACTGCATAGCTATGTCATAATAACCCCTCTGATCGATGCACATGCGATTGAGATTGTACCTAGTCTGTTAGTTCGTTTGTTACTATTGTTTCTTTTCCACTTATGACAATTGTATGTGTGTGCAGCATCAAACAAACTTTTTATCCATTTATCTATATATACACCTATGCTTTCTTTAATTTCAATCATTTTTATAACTAAGTATATTAGAAGACCCATGTGACTTACGTACGCGTAGAGTTAGTTTCCCGTCCTTTCGTTGTTTTAACCCCTTAGGAGATGAATTTCCAAAAATCCCTTCATAGTGCACCCGTAGGATATCCAAAGAATATTTTCTCCAAATTCTCTAGGTCTAGCGGTTTCGGCTGAGCGTGGATCGATCAGTCAGCCAGTCAGTTTCATCTTTTATATATAAGTAGATACTTCTTTTTTTCATATAGTGCCGGTATTTGACATCGAATACAATTTTATCACTAATAACAAGAAAAACCATGTTAAGACATTTACAGTTAGTCCTTGATGCTAGTCGAGCCCGAAGATTCAGGGAGCTTTCTTAGAAGGTACCTACAAACACTACTTTTGAAGGATACCGGGTCATAAGCAACTGGAAATAGAGACGTCACTTTCAGTAAAAAAAAAAGGCTTTCACTCCTGTTAAGTTGTATTTCGCCAATGTCAAGTTATTCATAGACACTCCCATGGACTTATTAGAGAAATAAGTCCATGGGTATCACTCGCGAAGACATTGTTCGGTAAAAGAGTATTTTCAGGACTAAACAGAAGCACATCGATGGGGTTAGCTCCACGCGCTTCTGTCAAGTCACTTTCAGTATTATCTTCGTCATTCGCGGTCACATTTGACAGTTATTTCTGTCTGGAAAATAAAACAAAGTAAATATACCGCATAAGCAAACAGTAAAGTCAAATACAGGGTGTCCTGTTTGCCATCAGAAGCAGTCCAGAGGTTCGTTCGTTATTTTAGCAACGCGGGCGCCGCCCCCGTCGCCACGCCTACTTCTATCAGTCTATATATACAGTCAGGCCTGCAACGGACTATGTTTATAAATATATATGTTGCTAAGGACTTAGCTGGTAAACAAGCTGCATTAGTAATAGAAATAATAACGACCGCAAGCAAAAAATGGCTTGTGAAAAAGAGTTTGACATGTGGAAGTGCAATTATTTAAAATGACACTAAGCGGCATTAAATTTCAAACAGCGGCCATATTTTTAGTTATAAGAATAGGTACCAGTGGCCTATTGCATATAAAATAATAGTTTATATTATAAGCGGAAATCTCTTTCCAACAGTATTAGCTTTAGCTTTTACGAAACGTGCTCCAAAAGATAGGTTTTAATTGGTGTTATCATCTTGAGATGCATTTTACAAATTACAATATACTTAAACGATAAAATAAAATAAATAAGATTGTTAATATAAATAAAGTTACAGGAGTTAAAATAACATAACTAAAATTGTTACACCTTGACAAATCTGAAATGGAACTTCAAACACTAAAGCTGGCATTATCTCGCCGCAACTAACGACACGGTGTATACGAACACAGGGTGATGTTAGACAGGAGCGAGGGGTGAGGGGTGGGGGGGGCAGACCGCGGCGCGTGTTTACTGACGATTGGGCCAATTGATGGTGGAAGCTGGGGGGTCTGTGGGTTTGGGAGGTTTCGGGATAGTCGTGGAATTTAAAAGTTTTGAGACTGTATTGTGAAGTCAAAGCCAGCTAAGTTCCAGGCAACTGTATCAGTTACATATCTCCCAAAATTTGTTGTTCCCGAGGAAATACCAATAAATGTGTTCAACGTTAAATAAAATCAAAGACAAAAAATATTTAACTGCAAATCACTCTTGCAAAAAATATGCAGTGCTGTTTAGTCAATGCAATTATAACAAGAGGAGCAAACATTTATTGGTAAAAATCTCTAATGAGTATAACAATTGTCCTTATTCTCTCAACTTGATATAACTAACAATCAGAAAGAGCTTAAATCACTTAGACAAATATAAAACAAATGTCAAAATAGCTCACAGAATGTAACTATAACACAATACACATAATTTTCAACGGTCCTTCCTTCAGTCAATGAATTGCAACATAGGCTTAAAACGTTGAAATTACTTTTAAAAAACCCCTTATATGTGCGTGGAACGTTATTTTTTATTCTGTACCCTTTATAACAATAACGTTATTTCCATAGCAGTCTCGAAACTGCCGTGATTCCTCGTCACCCTACCCACCAGCGGCGGCGTGTTGCGCCGCGCCGCGCAAATATTTGACAACCGCCAGTACTATGCTGACACAGTCCCATTATACCTCTTCTTTACATAGACAACCATATTTTTACCTGTAGAGGGTTGAGTATACTATGGCTTTAGAGATGTAAATATGCCCTTTTAAATTATAAGGGTAGCATAGTATAGTAATGACATGCCGTGCATGTCACGTGACATTAAGTATAGTCCGTTTAGATGGCAGCATAGAGGTATTCCATCAGTGACATTTCACTTGGAACAAGAAGTCTAAAATATGAACGAAGCATAGAATTAATCCCTTACCTATACTAATGGGGAACACGGTGCATCGAATAGATCGGCACGCAACTCTTAGATAGCGCTTTAATCAATATAATTAATATAGTTTCATTTCCGCGCCTGGTTTTTCACATGCCGAAACACGTCTACTGCTGGACATAGCCTTTCTCCAAAGAGCTCCATCTCGATCCTGTGTTATTTGCTCCCTGTGGCTTCCCATGACCTCCTTTAGATCGTCGATCCTGCATGTGGGAAGGTTCGCTGACCGAAATCCGTTGAGTGACACAGTATGGTCGGTCAGGTCATTTTGCCGATTGTACCTACCGTTGCGTACGGAGGCATATCAAATTATGATATCAATTACGCCGCTGACGTGTTTACTACTAACAGAATAACATGAGTAGGTAGGTGGGCGTTTTCCAAAAAAAGTGTACATGAACTTTTTTTTTCAGAATCCTTTTTTTTTGGTTTTTCTTACTCAGAATCGTTGATACTATCGATCCTCATACAAGAAAAAAAGTGTCCCAAATATTCTATTCCAGATCGTCACATTTTTGTATGCAGTCTTTTTTTATTTAGATGGTCGTGACGCACTGGAAGAAAAAACTTACATAGTAAAATCTGGGACACTTTTTTTCTTGTATGAGGATCGGTAGTATCAACGATTCTGAGTAAGAAAAACCAAAAAAAAAAGAATTCTGGAAAAAAAAGTTCATGTACACTTTTTTGGGAAAACGCCCAGGTAATTGAAAATACTGACAAAGTCAAGTTCTGCTTCAATCCAGTTAATGTCTAAATAACACCCTATATATCTTCAGACAGTATCAAATTACATAAACCCCCCACCGATTGCCATCATCCCCTAAATCCACAAACTTGCTAACGATCTCCGAAAACGCGCCGTTCCGTCCGGAATCACGTTCACACCGCAAACTAAAGCAAAAAACGGAACAACATCCCTCGTTACTGTTTCAAAATACTAAGTAAATAAATAAATACGACTGTGAAGCGTGCTTTTGACAGATTTGAGCAATTACCACAGTTGTCTGAAGATACAGAAGGACGGAGCCACGACAGAAGTATACCATTGGAAAAGTTAAGTATGATGCGCTGCAGCGTGTACGCTCTGGAGCAAAATGCTGAATCCAGCCCCTTTTCCGGCATCACAGTTCTTATTCTGTTGCATGTAAGACTTCTATGTTTATTATGATCCCTATTAATTCAGTCGCTATTATTGTAAGTCACCTTGCTCAATTTGTGATACCGAATAAATATTTTGTTATTTTATGTGGTCACAGGTTAAATTACAATATTCTCAAGTGACAAACAATTTATATGTAAAAAATGGATCATGGTGCCAATTTAACTCCGACCAGCGCCTTCAAAGCTATACAGTGCAGAACTTTTTTTGTATTTAAGTTCTAGAAAGTTGAACGGCAGGATAGAAGTGAGTAATAAGATGGTTTAGAGTAATTTCCTTATTCATAAACGCACAATAATCCTGTGTTAGTTAAAGTATTCTTTGTTTCTTTTCTGTCAAATTCAAATGTCATAATGACAGATAAGGACAGAGCCTATTTCAAGCACACTTTAGCTATTGCGTGTTTATGAATAAGAGAGTTAGTCTCTATTTGAATAATTTCCGAAACTTTTTTTTACTATCAAGTTAGTAAAAAAGCTACCATATCGTATCAAAATAATTTGCGATATCGTGTATAAAATGATTGCGGTATAGTAGCAAGATAGGCTGAACAAATGGTAACAGCGGCCCAGACCCACTGTGACTTTGTACTGTGTGATTGTAACTCGTTAAACAAGTAGCTTGCGTTTATTTTTGTGATAACTGTACGAACGAAACTTTCCTCCACGGCTTTGAATTCATCTCTACGTTTCATTTAAAGCGAAGTACTTCACTAAAACGAAACGTTTTTTGAAATTTTGCAAACAAAATTACATTTTGGATGTATTCTACGTATTCTAGCCTATATACGTGTGGTGCGCTCTCTTGAATTTGTTTTGCAGAGGTACAAATAAGTTTCAAATTATTTACTTGCACTTAGGAAGATCTTAATGCTACTAGTATACTCGTTTAAAAATAATTATAAGAAAACCATAGCAAACGAATTATGCTACGGGAACCCCAATGAAATCACAAAGAAACCTTATTAAAAGGGTTACCACGTACAATGTATTTTCAGCCACAGATATCTAAATAAAGTGATACATGATTGTTTACGAGAAACCATAGACAACGGGTCAACAAGACACAAATAAGAAGAAGCCAAAGCAATGAACGAATAAACATCATTTAACCAGAGAGTAATGGAATGTTTTTTTAGACTAATTATGAATACGAGGACTCAGGGGCTTTATTCTACTTGGTAAAAACGTATTGCTTTTGACATGTTATCGTATTGTTTTCAATTCGGCCGCCATTACTGTCAAGTAAATAAGAGCTATCATAACGTTGAAGATATGATTAAATTTCAAATAAATATGGTTTATCGAGTAAAATAGAGCCCCTGGGCCTTTATTCTACTTTGGTTTAACCCATATTGCTTCCATATTGTAAACATATAGTTAGCGTTAAAGCTCTTGCTATCAAAATAATAGGAATTAGCGTAACTTGTACAATTTCAATACGATATAGAAGCAAGAATCAAGATAGAGAACAAAGTGTTGTCTGTTCTCCTAAGAGAAAACTGAAACGTTTAACAATCGATTTCGTGGTGAGATTAAAGATTTTAAAAATCCTGGTAAATAACTATAAGTAAGAAGAAGAAGAGCACATGAAGCAATGATCTCCGCATTGCGGTTGGAAATAGCTAGACGAAGGGAGCCGATTGTATTTAGTAGCGTGAATGAATAGGTCTATGTCCAACATTGGACTGCTATTAGCTGATGATATGATGATTATGACGCTCGAGTGTGAATTGGCCTTGTTTATAGCGTGGAGAAGACAAACGAGCTCACATGGTACCTGATGGTAAGTAGGCTCAGATACCCATAGACATATGCTTGTAGTAAAACACTCAATCGGTAAGGGTTGCTAGGCAATTAGTGGCACCTACCAATCAACGCTCAGCGATTATACAGACACTACGTTTTGCTGCAAGCATACCGCCAAGTCAAGAAGCGGCCTAAGGCAGCAAATGCGTTGCCGATACTGAGGCCCAAGATATATTGCCTCTATGCTCATTATCTAAACAAAATCACAGCTTCCCTTCACCCTTCACCAGAGAAACATCATATTGTCTGACCGGAGAGCATTGAAAATGAGCTCTTCAAGCGTGAAAGTTCCCTCCCAACCCTCCATGGACCCTCAATCAGCCGTGATTCGGACAAATATTTGGCCCTTTATTAAAACGCGTCGTGTTAGGCGCCTGCGGCGAGGGGCGAGCGTGTAATACTCGTGCGCAGCATGCCAATACGATGATTATTGTAGACGAGCAGTAAACATATGTATAATGAGGCAAAAACTTCATTCAAAATGTGACAATTTGATATTGTATCTATAGTTTTATTTTTAATGTTAGACGAGTCGTTTTTCTGTTGATTTTCGATCAAAGGTTCGGTTGCTGGAAATGGTCAGGAGAGACATATGCGCATGTTCTTTGGCTTTTCCTCAGTACAGGCTATTGAACCCTATACCCTAAACTATTTAAAGAAAATATACAACAAAAATCGGTTAAAGTACTTTGGGAAACGGAACGTAGAACGGAAGTCGTTATGCATTCCATGTTGGGTAAATGAACTTGTTTGACTCTGAGCTAATCCCATAACAATCATGTTAAAATAGCTGAAACTTCAAAAAAGGTACGTCATTTTTATAACAATCCCTTTAAAATAAAAATAAAACACGTGTTCATTAAAATCGTGTTCTAGTTTCATAACTGTATAAATTATAAAACTAATTTGAAATGGTTTTGAATTATTTTCGCAGGTTCTTTACTATAATACGCAATGACCGCAACTAGCAAGCTAATAAGTTCAACATGACCTAGTCCCCACTTGCTTACATGATAGTGAACTTTTTGAACTTAATCCGCTGTGGTAGTTCGAACAAGGTAGCTTTTTGTTTCTCGCTGGTTGGACTCGCTAATAGAAATTAACTTTTAGTGTCGTAAAATTAAACGTTGAGCACTGATTCCTTGAGCGCCAGATCGTTCTCTACCCAAACGTCTTGAACAAACACGAAACAGAATTCAGCAAATCTCAAGTAGCAGTCTCATCTTAAGGAGCTTCCCGGCTAATGTTGTTGAAACATTGATTAATATTGTCGCCATGTTGGATTGCCACTCGGCCGCTCAAGCACCTCCCCCCACCGGATCTTCCGGTTTCGAACTCCTTTCACGCCGCCATTGTTCCCGCCAAGTGCCTCGAGGGCGCTTCCGAAAATTAAAAAAAAACTAAACAATGAAAAATATTTTCAGCCATAGACAATAGGAAACTTGTGAACGCTCAATTGAGCAACTGTGTTAATGTTATGTTGGTTATTTTATTGTTAACAAATGGGGAGTTATATGAGTTGTGCGACTCTATTGTTGAAGCTGCATGAGCCGTTGTGTAATCAACAAATTAATTCAACCGATCACTCGAAAGTTCGGAACTGAAAAATGCCCTTTGTTTTCCGCGCCACCTGGATTTTCTTTTTAAATCGGAGACACTTCACAACTGTGTTTTTCTGCCCAATACCCCATGGGATTCAAACAGAAGTATTATTTGGAAGTACTCTGATTGCACGTACCGAACTTTTGTTGTTGAAAGGCGCCATTGGAAAGCTATTAGCATAGCATTGTTCATTTTAAATTCATTTCTTTGTCGACAGCAGCTGACGCTCGAGCATGCTCTCGATTTCTTTCATTGCAACTGGCAAAGGCGAGCCTACAAATAATGCCACAAATATTAACAATGACATTACAGTTTACAATAACGTGACATGTTTGAGGATTTACCAGAAACACGCCTCATTTGAAATGTATTTTTATTGAAATATGTCAGCTATTTAGTAGGTGTGTATAAGGTTTTTTTTTAATAAATTTCAAACACTAGAGCCAGAAATATTAAATATGGGTGAAGTGCATTATACTGTGTAGGTAGGTAATTTTTATTTATAATTGTCAAGTAATATCATTAGTTCAACACATCCTCTCAAAATATTTTTAACTGATTGTTTAACTATAATTGCTCAGGATAACAAAAAAACCCATATAAATAACACGTGGTTGTATTTATTTGTAATATTTCATGTTAACGAACAAAACAAATAGCCTTTTGATCATAGACGGTATTTTTTTCAGCCGCATCTGTCGTTGCCTCGTGTCCGTTCTGCCAGTTTTTTGCCGCGCTTCTTTCCCGCCAAGTCGATCGGCTTTGCCACCGGGGGGTCCGAATTGTACGCGACACTACACTAACGATTGCTCGGTTTTGTTATTTTCGCCCTTTGATTGTCCGATTGTGACGGATTTGCGAAAAGGCCATTTGAGAAAGAGGATTAGAGAAAGCGTGCGGTCCGTAGGTTGGTGTGGATAAATAAAAAAACGTTTCGGGTTATGAGATTTTAGGACAATTTGGACAGCTTAGTTAGAATAAGATTTAACATAATCTGCCTCAGTCACATGTTCGTTTTTTGGTAGATGTCAACAATGGTACGCATAGGTTCTCATTAAAGTCATGTCCTGTATTGAAGCCAACTGCAACTGTTATTCAAATAAAGAACGACATCGTAATATCCCTAATGTTAGTAAAATAGTAGGAATTTTATGAAGTGACCCGATTAGCAAAGTAATATTATTATAACTCTGACGTAAAAAAATGCCTTAATTAGGCGTCGGTTTTTTTCAGTTTGTTTTAAGCTATCTTGATGTCGTTTAATAATATTGTAAATGTAATGGCAGCTCTTATTTGCTTCATAGTAACGTTAACATCAATATGATAACCAATAGATGGGTAGAAACAATTGGCAATTAATTAATTTAAACATATTGTACTGTATGGGTTTCAGGGATTTACACAATTATATTCAGTTGTTAGGAAACTAGAGGTATCTATTGTAATAACATGATGAGACCCATCTGTTAGAACGAAAATTGTGTTATTTGCTATTTACATAAGTTTACCTTTTGCTACTGATTAAATAAATTGTGTCCTCACGTGAGAAGTAAAGCCCTCTACTTTCCCAGGGCGTCATACATGTTACCAAACAAGTCCCTAGAGGTACACAATGACGAATCATCTGCCTACATTCTGTATCCGATTTAATTAAGTCATTCGCGACACGTGAGCGTGAATAGCCGCCTTTATGATCGTATTGTTGGCAAGCAGTGGGAGGCTGGTTTCCGAACGCACCTGTCAACGGTGTTGCCAGTAAAAGAAATCGACTTTAAATTTCGAACGCAAGGTCCATAATAGCGCGTAGGTGTAGTGAAGGAGCGTGGGTCTTTTATACAGTAACGAATGTCTCAATATGGCGCGACGACGTGTTAAGAATTGTCGGTTTGTGACAATGGTGATAATTGATCGTTCAGACTCCAGATGTCGGCGCACCCTTTATATGTGATACGAATTTATTTCGCTTGTTTGGTATCTATGTAGGTTAACAGTAAATCTTTGGACGTTTTTATTAGCTGCCATTTCATTTTGTGAAGGTGCGTTTTTGCGGATGTTTATTGACCCAAATACGACTTTGAAGACGGCCGTCCGGGTGTCACTGGTAACGACCCTGGCCGCCAGATGAATGAACGAATGAATGATCTTTATTGCATAATATGTATGTCTAGGTTACATGCAGAAACGACATTATACGTGATACAATGTTGTTTATCTACACTCATATCATAAGTCCTCTATTATGCGTTCAAAACCCGTAGGCAATGACCAGCATTACCTGTTCGCGATGAAAGCTGTTAATTTTGGAAGATGTTCCAAATTTGGATTTCATTACCTTACAGTATTCGATAACGTAATTTCAAAATTACGTTACAGCTGTCATCGCTGTCACCTACTACCACAGGTAAGGGAATGATGGTCATTTGCCTTTCGGCTTCTGAACCCATCTAAGAGTACTTATAATATGTGTGTAGATAAAGTATTGTAAGAGACTCTGCGTAATTAGCATTACGCAACCGTCACGTAAACTACTATTTGTTTTTAGCTTATTATTTTAGAGATAAGAATTATGTGACAGGTATAGTAGATAACCATCGTTGTCATTAACAGTAAGTTATCATCATTATCATCAACTTCGTCAGGCCCACATGACGATACTGCCCGCATCTAGAAGACTCCTGCGACCTTCACCAGATCATTTTGTAAGAGAGCACATCCTATCTCCAGCAACCAATCGCTATTCGAGAACTCTTTGGATCCAACGAGCAATGTCCCCCACCCATTGCTATATAGCTAAGTCTAAAAAAACCGGGAAGATAAATCAATATCTAGGAAAAACACGAATAAAAATATTCCATGCTTCGGTTAACCTTTTGGTTTGTTAATACAACGATGAGTATACTGACATGCTTAAATAAATATCAGGAGATAATATCACACGAATTGACTTAGTCCCATACTAAGCTCTACTATAGGTACTTACTTGTAGCTTGTACTATAGGTACCCGACAACGATAAATTTACTTATACATATAGAGAAGTATATACTTAAATACTTCTTCGTGATGTGCCTCTCCGACTAGCGAAGGTTGGCAGTCAGGTCCGAAAACTTTTCTCTTTCTCTCTCGAGGCGAAAAAGATGGGCAGCACTTAAATACATAGAACACTTATACCTATTATGAGACTTAGGAACAAATACTCGCGCTCATCACACAAATATCTGCCCGACTTGACAGAAGCGCGTGGAGCTAACCCCATGTGCTTCTGTTTAGTCCACCAGAGTAAATCTCTTTAACCAAACAATTGTCCATGGTGATTGTCTAAAACTCGATACTGGCGAAATACACCTTGTTAAACACAAGGAGTGAAAGCCATTAATAAAGAAAAAAAAACTGCCCTTAACGGGATTGGAACCCAGGACTACCAACTACGAAAACGGGTCGTCAACAAAAGAGCTATACTTTAATCTACCATATATTCTGCAACAATTATAAGCTTTTTTAAAACATTACTTTTTTGAACTTGCTTCTTCATGTGCATGCTCAAAGCAAACAGTTGTACTCTCACCCAAAATGGCAACTATGACTACATACAAGTGGAAACTTAGGTCATCGTCAATTGACGGTTAATTCTAGAGCATGCTATCAAACACGCCCCTAACAAGCAATTTGCTCAACAACATGCTTTCATGCCATAAGGGTGACAGACCTGACAGTTAAAGGACAGTATTTTAAAAACCTCTTTCTGACGTCCGGCAACGTCTATGGTGTCTATGTAATGCATCATAGACAACAGAAGGTAACGGTAGCGAGCGGACAGACAGCCTGATGGATTGTTTTGGGTCTCCTTTACAAGCATTTACAATTGGTCAGGTTACTTAGCATTGAGTCGCTTTGTTGGTTCAGAATTCTTGGCTCTACACGTTTTTTTTTTCGCTTATGTTTAAGGTCGTCGTACTGGTAGCTCTATTACGAAGCAAAGGGTGGACATAAATAATAACAATGAAAAATATCGGGGACCTCATACAAAACGATCTAGACCCAAAATAATATCTAGGCTTGGGTACTCGACTACGATATACATACCTTAATACGTAGAAGACATCCATCACTCAAGAACAAATACTCGCGCTCATTACATAAATTATTGTCCTTACCTGGAATAGAATCCGGGATCGATAGCTTTGTATACCACTACTAACTAGGCTAACCGTGTCATTATGCTCATTTTAAGGGTACCGTGGCAAATTATTTAGAAAGTAATGATTAGAATTCGATATCTGTCGGATATATATTTACAGAAAATATTATTCAGCCGTATAGTGATTCTAGCTAGTTTATCTTTGGGTGAACGGAAGTTATAGCATCTAAATAAATTCTACGCCTATTTCATTACCATTAAATAATACTTAATAACAATGGTTATCTTTAGATGTTACTTTAAGGTGCAGTCATCCTATTTAATTCCTTCCTAGGTTATTATGGAACTATGTCAAAGTGACGCAATGTATTAAACCACCGAGAAAATTCTGTTACGGTTTTATTAATTGCCTTACTTTAACATGATTTAATATTGGCCTAGGAAATACAATTGCTTATTTTTACAAACAAATGTTCTCACACACAATATTGTCAGATAGATGATGAATGACAACAATTATGTCATATGTTATTGGTAAAAAATAGTATATAAAACCATCACGTCTTCATCGTCGCCTGTTACATTTAACCTAACTTAGCCCTCGTTCCCATCACATTGTATTTTCAACCGAAGCATTTATTTATTTGTTTATCACTCTATTTATACGAGTTACTCTCTAAAATCCGGACACACGCGCACTCGTCATTATCAAAACATTAGCGGACCACGGGGTGCCAATTATTCTGCTGGCAACCCTTCGCGTGATTATTTCACTAGCAACACTGGAACGCTGCTGGCAACAATTTGCTTGTAGAATGTAACTGCCGTAAATCCAAATTCAAACACATTCAATTTCAATCTTTACCGTTCGTAGTTTAAGTTGAAAATGGATGTGTTTGGTTTTATAATCATGTTTTTTTGTTGTTTTGTCTTAGTTTTGGACGCGTGGCGGCACGCGGCGTGATGAACGGGATTGTTATTCTGTAATTATGCTAACAAGAGCTTTTTGGACGAGATAATCCTGTAATGTTCAAGTGTTTACTTCTTTACAGGCCTTGATAATAAAATGCTGCTAAATAAAGGCTAATCATAACTGTCATATTTTTTAAGTCTGATTGCTGACCAAAGTACTACATAAACAAAATGTTTTTTCGAATTTACAAAAGCGGAGGAAATCTTACACTACGTATCGCTTATAATATAACCCTTTTTGAATTTTCAACATATACCTATTTACATATACATATATTTTTTTTACCTAACGCCAAAAATACTGCAATAACACTTTTAACTATATGTTAAAAACCGAGTAAGTAATTTATAATATAAATAATAATTATCCGTGACATGATAAAAATATTTTGTTAAATCTTTTTTCAATATGGTTCAGGGCTATTTCATCAATCGTTAAAAGGTCTTACCTTACCTTTATCTTGCATTTATTTGCACAAGGAATTTAGTATGCGTTCTCTTGCGAAGAGTTGCCGGCGTTGCCGCAAAAAACAACAGTTGTTAGTGCTTTTTTTTGTTTGATTACTAATGCTTTTAAATGAAGTCACTCACCGCGCTGTAAACCAAAGACCAATCTAAAAAACAATGAAAGCAAAAATAATTCGCCATATGCGACAACTTTGTTTGAACCCAACGACACCGCCTGTCCGCGCCTCAATCGCAGTCGGGTGCGTTCGGTTGATTTCGGAAATCAGGCGAGCGAGTGAACAATATCAATGAGCATCCAAAAACAATAACACCGTTCCCACAGCCTCGCCCCAGGCCGCCTCTAAATCGCCCTTTGCTTTATTCCTTTTACTTTTAATTGTTTTTGAACGAGAGGTTGGCAGTTAGGCCCTCGGGCGTCACCTCGTTTGTAAACGATACCGTTCGAAAAAAAAAAACATCAAACTATAACTTATCTGTGGTTGCTTTTTTAGGCTATTGTTTGACGTTATTTTTGGCGGTAAAATAACATAACAGATTAAATCCATCCGTTTGCTTCATAATTATGAGAATAATACAATGCTGCTGTTGCAATTTAGAAACGATGCATAATGGCAGCGTCCGTAGCAAATAACGACTGAGAACGTTCAATTATTTATTGATTACAGGTCTAACTACGTAGACTAGATCAATATGAATTGCGACAACGAACAATGGCCGTCGCTAGCTTGCCAATTAAGCGGGAATTATTATTAGATTTAAAAACTATCGCACAATCGAATTTCAAAATTCGAGTGCCCTTTTCCCACAATTGTAAGAAATAAGAATCATTCACTCACAAAGAGTGAACAAATGATTAGGTGTTTAATCGGTAGTAAATGGGAAACAGGGAGCCGTTCTGGATTAAGAATATTTGTATCGCCACCTTTATATTTGTTCTGCGAGTTGCTAATTGCTTGCTTGTCCATTGTGTTTATGTGCAGTGGGTTTTTGAGTATATCGTTTTGCTAATGTTCCTGAGAAACTGCAATGGAACTTGAGATTTGATGGGATAAGTGATCGGGGGTCCCATGGCCAAGACACTTTAAAACTATTAATTGCAAAGAACATTTTGTACGGAAAGGACAATGCCAGGTCTCCATAGAAGCTTTGGCCTAAGAAAAAGTTGTGACGGATAATTATAGAATTGGGTTTATTTGATGTAGAAAAATATTTAATATAATACATGAATAACTTGTCGAAAACTTTACATTTTAACAATCTGATAAATGAATGTAAAGTGGGCCTATTCCTCAAAAGTTAGAGCGTTTCTTTCCGAAATTTCGAACTTTGTGTTTCGTACTACCGTCCAATTTTTTGAAGGACCTTTGCTGTGTTTTGATGCGTCGCACTATCAAAGTTCCACACGTACGTGAAACGTCCTAGTAGTTTATTAGAAACACGCTTATATCCTGCAGCACAAGCACTAGGACATGTTTTGGAAGCAAAGTTTCCACATACAATGTATGAGTGTGTGCAAATGAATGAGTGAACGGAGTTAAATTAGATACGTTACACAGAAAGCCCTTCAACCAGATAGTTATAACATTACACAATTTTAAATACCCCTTTGATACAATTGACGATGCCTTAGCGAAAACTTTAAAGTCTCTAGTCATGTCCCCTTATTGGTAAATACAGATATAAAACAAAAACGCACTCAAAAAGCTGGCAACACGTGTTCAATTAGCCACTTCTACCGTTTAGAGCGATTCAGCACGCGTTGGACCGCACTCTCCCCGGCGGCGGGGGAGAGCGCGGGGGGCGGCTGGTCCGAAACGTGCGATCGAGCTGATACAGCGTTCAGTGTTGCCAGCACGTGCTGAATTAAAATTGTCTATGGTCCTTGAGTTGATCGATTGTCGTTGACAGGTGAATTACGCTAAGCGGTAGCACTTGTTCATTGCGTGTACGTGTGTTATACACGCCATAATGTAGAGATACTGATAACGATAGTGCTGACGTGCTTTTGTCATAATAAACAAAATTAATATCAGAGACAAACTTATTCAAATTGATCTGATCCTAAACTAAGCTCTAGGCTTGTACTATGGGTACTAGAAAACGATAAACATACTTATACGGATAGAGAACTTCATACTTAAATACATAGAAAATATCCAAAACCCAGGAACAAACACTTGCGCTCAACACATAAATATTTGCCCTTATCGGGATTTGAACCCAGGACCGCTAGCGTCGTAGGCCGGGTCACTAACAACTAGGCTATCCGCGTCTTCCAAGTTAAAGTTAATTGAAGTTTGAATGTGTAATAAAATATTAAGCTGCTAATTGTACAATAAGATATAGAGAGTTCCATCAACCTTCGCTAATGTGACCTTCGTTAATGTGACCTTCGCTAGTTGCAGATGTACTCAAAAAAGTAGAGATAGGTGCAAGCCAGATTATTTTGATGACAAGCAGATCATTAACTTTATAATTTTAAGTGTTTTTTTGAAAAGTACCTTGTACTTCAACTGAATATTATAAAGTAATATTATAAAGTTCGTAAATTGATTAATAATGTACCTAATATTAAAAACCGGACAAGTGCGAGTCGGATTCGCCCACCAAGGGTTCCGCACATGACACGGTTAACTCAATTCAAAATTTAGACCGCTCCTTGCATAAAGACCCTGTTTTTTTTGTGATTTAATAAAAAATGTGCAGATTAAAGTTTTTTTCCTATATTTGTAGTAAAAGACGGTGTTACTTGCCAAATTTCATAGTTATAGGTCAACGGGAAATACCGTTTCCATTTTGATTCCCTCGAGAGTGTCGAAATTCCCGTTTTTCGCGGCGTAAACGGCCGTATCTTTTTTTACGTTAATGTAGAAGTTTGATTCTTTCACAGCTTTAAGGGACTGTAGACCGGAGTATATGGTTTTAATTTCAACTCGATACCTCCACGCGTTCCCGAGATAAAGGGTCTTGAGAGACAGACACATGGACAGACAGACAGACACACCAACGAAAAACAAAGTGATCCTATAAGGGTTCCGTTTTTTCCTTTTAAGGTACGGAACCTTAAAAATTATCAGGCTCTAGTAAACATTGTTTTTTCCGACTGCTCTTCGTTTTACTTGTAGCTATCGTTATGTACATATGTAAGTATTATTCTTCAAATCTAATTGTTCACTTTTGTCATAAATTTCAGTAGTTATTTAAGATTTGCTGTGGCAATATTAAAAAGTTATTTCTTTCATACGACTGGCAACAATTCGTGACCCCCACCAAAAAATTCCGTTACTCGTTCGTTCCATTTTCGAATCTCGTTGCGCGAACACCTCCTTTTCAACCTTTTCACTAACTTTCACACACTCCTTAGTATTAATTAGTAAAGTGTATTTGGAGGCTGCCGGCGTGAACCCAGGACATAATCGGAGGCTAAGTGCGTGTGCTGAAGGTAAGGTTGACGGTTGATCTAGGGAAGCTGAAGACTACCACCAACGGTGCATTGCGGCGGACGCCAACGATTCTGTACCCAACAGATCCGGAGTCACCAGGTCAGACCACCATTCACTTGAATTTGCATCTAACTATTTACCATATAAAACATACACAATATTCCTGATTACACCCTGTAACTCTGTCGCACCCCTTTCCCTTCTTTCGTAATTTTCATACAGTCCATTCTTTTCGTTTATCGCACATTTTTGGTCTTCGATCCGAATATTTTGATAAGTGGCCTTTGTTTTGTCGTTTTCGTAAAGTCACTTCTTAAGATTCGTTTAACCGTTATTTTTTAAATTTATTTAATATTTTCGGGTAAGCAGAAATATTGTTGTAAAAAAAGTTATTGGAAAGGTTGAATTATTCTAAGTCATTCGTTCTTCGATATTAAGTCGGTCATTTTAGACTGGCAACACTGACGGTTGTGTCAATCATTTATTTTGCTTTGAGTTAACTTCTACCGCCAAGTGAAGGTAGTTAGTAGTTTTCTTTGTTTGTTTGATTTATTTGTGTTATAAAATAAAGTTAAAGTTCTCGGCAGTTGTCGTAACGTTTGCGATAGTGTTTGTGTTGTGTTGTGTTGTGTTCGTGTGCCATGACCACAAGTGGAAAGGATACGAGCATGGCCGAGTTAGCGGATCCTTTGCTCATCGCGAGGGACTACGCAATGATGAGGTTAGAGTATCTTTCCATGCAAGACGAAACTGAGTTGGCATTGTGCACCGAGGCAGATCTTTCGTCATTAGCAGATAGTTTTCACGAGGCACAGATGAAAATCTTGATTTCAATTCCGCGAAGCGAGCGTCGGGAAGAGTTTAATGTCACGGCGATATTTGACACCAAGATGAGGGCTGTTAGGGCGCGTATTAATGTAAAACCTACCGCTGGCGCCGCGTTGCCACATTCCAATCTACCGAAGCTGCCAAAAATTAGTATAAAACAGTTCAATGGCAAGATAGATAACTGGATAACATTTATTCAACTGTTCAATTCATTGGTTCATGAGCGTACAGACTTAGCAGATGTAGAAAAGTTGCATTACTTGCTGTCGAGTGTGCAGAACGAGGCACATGATTTAGTAAAGAATTACCCCATTACTAACGAGAATTATATGGTTGCTTACAACACATTGTATAGGCATTATAATAAAACTAGGTTAATAGCTTCCACATATTATGAGCGGCTTATTAATTGTGAGCCAGTAAAAACTTCTCGGGCTAGTGATTTGGAGCGGGTGAACCGGGCGTTCACTGAAAATTTGTCAATTTTAAAAAGTTTTAATTTACCTGATAAGAATTTTATGTTGGTTCAATTATTATGGTCTAAATTGGATAGAATCACTAAGGAACAATTTGAGCTAGAACATAACTCAGATGAAATCCCTGATTTTAAAAGTTTACAAATGTTTATTGAAAAACGCTTCCGAGCATTAGACGCGGCAGGATTTAATACACCATCATTTAACACTCAACCAACTGGTAGTAAACCAGTTACTAAGGCTAAAACTGCACTTGTTGTGTCATCTTCATTATGTACCTTGTGTAAAGAGCCACATAACCTATCGACTTGTCCATCGTTTTTAAAAATTTACCCGAATGACCGTTTCAAATTTGTTAAGGAGAATAGATTATGCATCCTATGCTTGTCGGGTTCACATTCAGTGAAGTTGTGTAAGTCAAAGCAGCGGTGTGAAAAATGTCAATTTTCTCACAACACATTGCTGCATTTTAATAAACCTGTGCCTTCGGACAAAAGTGTAGAAACATTAAATCCTTCTCCAAGCACTTCAAAGCCAATAGTTATGGTGGCTAACAATGTTGTCGGTTCTACATTGTTTTCTACGGCCAAGGTACTCATAAGGGACATTGATGGTAATTTAGTTCCTATTAGAGTGTTACTTGATTGTGCTAGCGCTTGTAATTTCATAACGGAAGCATGTGCCAAAAAACTTGGTCTTAAAATTAAATATGGTAGGTATGCCGTTAATGGCATAGGCCAGGCGGTCGCTGAACCTGCGGGCACGTTGTCGTGTATTATTTCACCCAGTACTGGTGGAACAAAAAATAGTTTTTCGTTTGAGGCATACTTACTGCCCTCTATATGTTCGGATATGCCAGCCGAGCATATTGACATTTCGTCGAATTTGAACAAGTCATGTCTCCGAGTGCCGCCATCTTGTCGAAAGAAGACCAGCTGTGCGAGCAATATTTTGTCGCTAATTTTCGTCGCACGGAAGAAGGTAGATTCGTCGTTCCGCTACCTTTCACTGATCCTTCCAACAAACCTTCTTTCTCTGGGTCTCGTGCTATCGCCTTAAAGAGATTTTCGTCGTTGGAGAGAAAGTTGCAGCAAAATGCTGAATTTCGCCGGAACTACGTAGCTTTTATGGATGACTACGAGAAGTGTCGCCATCTTGAGAGATGTGATCCTCCAACAACGGACAATGGACCCTTCTTCTACATTCCCCATCACGGAGTCCTGAGGCCCTTGTCGACTAGTACTCCTCTTCGTGTGGTGTTCGATGCTAGTGCCAAGGACGCACAAGGTACTTCGCTTAACGATACCCTTCTGCCGGGCCAAAAACTGCAAAAGAACATCTTGCATCTTCTTCTTCGCTTTCGTTGGCATGTCGTGGTTTTTACTGCAGATGTCAAGCAGATGTACCGACAGATTTTGGTAACACCAGAAGATGCGGAGTATCAGCGTGTTCTTTGGCGACCATCTGTCAACGAGCCGATTAGGGACTACCGTTTACTTACGGTCACATATGGTGTTTCATCAGCTCCTTACCAGGCTCTACGTAGTATCGCTCAGCTGGCTCAGGAATCGGTGGTCGAATACCCTGGTGGATCAACAGTGCTAGGCCGTGATATCTACGTCGATGACATCGTATCTGGTGCAGAGTCCGTGGGGCGGGCGCGTGATATCAGATCGGACCTTTCTGCTATTTTGTCGGCAGGTGGCATGCACTTAAGGAAGTGGACATCAAACCACCAAGGGTTCTTCGACGGTGTGCCTCCAGAAGATCTTTATTCTGAGGATTTTCGTGAGTTTGATGCCATTGGCGATGTTTCACTCAAGATACTTGGTCTCTTGTGGTTGCCGCACACCGACAACTTTACTTTTAAGGTTTCCATCGAGGATCGTCGGTGCACTAAGCGCACCATTCTCTCGGAGATAGCCAGGATATTTGACCCATTAGGTCTCATCTCGCCTGTAACCTTTTTCGCCAAATATCTAATGCAGTTGCTCTGGGTGTCCGGTGTAGCCTGGGATGACGACGCTCCGCACAACATTGGTCTTGAATGGCAAGCGCTTAAAGCTCAGCTGTCGTCGCTGAGCTCTGTGGCTGTACCTCGCCGTATGGTAAAGGATTTTGTCGTTTTACAGCTTCACGGGTTCTGTGACGCCTCAGAGCGTGGATTTTGTGCCGTCGTTTATTGCCGGACGGTCGACAAACATGGCGTTGCCACTGTCAACTTAGTTTGTGCCAAATCTAAAGTGGCACCTCTTCGGAGGTTATCGATACCGCGCCTCGAATTATTGGCGGCGGTTCTTCTTTCGGACTTAATGGCATCTGTCGTAGAAGCGCTAAAGCCCTTCCACTCAGGTAGTGAAATTTTCACATGGTCTGACTCAAGTGTGGCATTGGCTTGGATTAAGTCGTGCCCGTCCAAATGGAAAACTTTTGTAGCCAATCGTGTTAGCCACATACAGGAAATCGTTCCTCCCGATTGCTGGCGTCATGTTAGGACATCGGACAACCCAGCCGACTGTGGGTCTCGAGGTCTGCTGCCTAACGATTTGGTCAACCAAATTTGCTGGTGGAATGGCCCCTACTGGCTCGTGCAACCTAGTGAAGATTGGCCTAGGTCCATGCTGTCGGTGGATGTGGATGTTCTCGACGAAGAACAGAAGGTTACAGTTCTTGTGACATCTCTTAGCGAGAACTTAGTGGACAAGCTTTTAGCAAGGTTCTCATCGTTGAGAACCCTTAAGCACGTTTTGGCATATTGCTTCCGTTTTGCGTACAATATTAAAAATAAGAAAAATAAAAATCGAATTTCTCTGCACAAGTTACCTCCGAGTCCCTTGGAACCTCATGAGATAAAACAGGCCTTGATGTTTCTCGTACGTTTTGTCCAGGAACATAGCTTCAAGTCTGAGATAGAAAAGCTTAAAAACGAATCTCCGAATACCCTCCCTAAGAGGTTTAGGAAACTGTCTCCGTTTTTGGATGACGCGGGACTTTTGAGGCTGGGCGGACGCTTATCACGAGCTTCTCTCGACTTCGATGTGAAACACCCGTTGCTCCTACCTCGCGATCATCGCCTTACATCATTGATCATTGATGAGTATCATCAAAAATTTATGCACCCCGGGCCGCAAACGCTCCAGAACTTGCTAGCTCAACATTTCTGGATATTGTCTGCGAAGCGTGCTATCCAGGCTGTAACTGGCAAATGTCTGAAATGTTTCCGTGTTCGTCCGTTGGGTGCTCGTGCACCTTTCATGGGTGATTTGCCATCTTATCGCGTTAGCCAAATCAAGCCATTTTCGAGCGCCGCCGTCGATTTCGGCGGACCTTTCGACGTATCTCTCGGTCGTGGCCGCGGAAACAAAACTTACAAGGGCTACATATGCGTGTTCGTCTGTACCTCAACCAAGGCCGTCCATGTCGAACTTGCCACTGAACTTTCCGCGGAAGCCTTTTTAGCCGCGCTTAGGCGTTTCGTAGCGCGTCGTGGTCGTTGCTGTCGTTTAGTGTCAGATCAGGGCAAAAATTTCGTCGGCGCAAGCAACATCTTACAGCGCCTTATTAAAGACGCGGCACATACGGACGAAATCCGGTTCGAATTCAACCCACCAGGAAGTCCACATTTTTCGGGTCTAGCTGAAGCTGGAATTAAGGCTGTGAAAACTCATTTGTCGCGTGTCGTTGGGCAGCAGAGGCTGACCTACGAAGAGTTTTCAACAGTCTTAAATCAAGTGGAAGCCCTTTTAAATTCAAGATCACTTACTCCACTTAGCACCGATCCCAATGATCTAACGGTTTTAACTCCTGGTCACTTCCTGACCATGGAACCAAGGCAAAAAATGCACCAAGATTTTTGGAGCAAGTGGTCCCAGGAGTATATGCATACTCTCCAACAGCGTATGAAATGGCATGACAGGCAACCAAACTTAGAAAAGGGAATGTTAGTGCTCATAGTGAACGAGCAAACCAGCCCCATGAAGTGGCCTCTAGGTCGCATAGTAGACACACATCCTGGGTCCGATGGGGTTTGTCGTGTTGTCACGGTGCGCACTGCCTACGGCTTGTATAAACGACCTGTTGTGAAGCTGTGCCCGTTACCTGTTTAAACTTTCCTTTTACTCTTTATCGTTATTTTATGTGTTTTGTGTTATTTCTTTTGTTTTGTCGTACCTTAGTCAAAATACTAATGTATTTTGGTGGGCGGAATGTTCACTTTTGTCATAAATTTCAGTAGTTATTTAAGATTTGCTGTGGCAATATTAAAAAGTTATTTCTTTCATACGACTGGCAACAATTCGTGACCCCCACCAAAAAATTCCGTTACTCGTTCGTTCCATTTTCGAATCTCGTTGCGCGAACACCTCCTTTTCAACCTTTTCACTAACTTTCACACACTCCTTAGTATTAATTAGTAAAGTGTATTTGGAGGCTGCCGGCGTGAACCCAGGACATAATCGGAGGCTAAGTGCGTGTGCTGAAGGTAAGGTTGACGGTTGATCTAGGGAAGCTGAAGACTACCACCAACGGTGCATTGCGGCGGACGCCAACGATTCTGTACCCAACAGATCCGGAGTCACCAGGTCAGACCACCATTCACTTGAATTTGCATCTAACTATTTACCATATAAAACATACACAATATTCCTGATTACACCCTGTAACTCTGTCGCACCCCTTTCCCTTCTTTCGTAATTTTCATACAGTCCATTCTTTTCGTTTATCGCACACTAATGAATTCAAATCAATATCTAAATATATTTACCTATTTGCTACAATACGATTAAGTACAAGGTTAGAAGTTGGATTTGCACAAGTAGGGTTTCGTACCATTCTTGTATAACACTTAATTATTTTTTTTAATTATTTTTTGTTATAGCGGCAAAAGAAATACACACACACTGTCATTTCATCTGCATCTACCGGTTCATGAGATGCAGCATACATCCCGCTTACAGACAGACGGACGGATGGCTTAGCAATTGAGTCCCGTTGTTACCCTTTGTGTACGGAACCCTAAAAAATAAAAGTTCTTGGGTATTCTTACAGGAATTCCTCATTATATTGCCAAAAACAGGCAAACAGGCAGATGGCCGGGCTGGAAAGTGGTAAAACCAAGAGCGCGGTATGATCATACCTTATGTTATTATGTATATTTACAAAGTAACTCTGATTTAATCTTAGCTTGTACCTTGTATTATGCATTATATGTTTAATCGGGTAATTGTAACTTACTTGAATAATATTAATCATTACAATTCAAAACTTATAATTAGTTTATTAAAGTCCAGTCATTCAATATGTTTTAATTTTTCTGAGAACATTGAAAAAAGGGGGTTCGTTTTTACCCCATAATTTAAAACATAATAGAACCTTACTTTAAACAGAATCAACACTCTTTTGCAATGATTGTAATTAATCGTACAATATAACTGGTTCTTAACGCCATCTAGTGGCGAGTAGCAGTACTAATACATGAAACAACTTGATAACATCGTTGTAGGACTTCTAAATTGTATAAAATACATTATTTAACAAATTACGGTACTTATATTCTACGTGATTATGGAACTTACGTACAAATTTAATGTACATTTCATTAAAATTGTAACAAAGCGCCATCTAGTTATCACTTATGGAATCTCAACATTGAAACATTAAATTTACAGTTTGTTTTTTTTTACAATAATACTGTTCATGATTATGTTATAAATCATTTAGTTACACCAAATTGGACAAATATAAAAGGGTATCAATGTATCGTTATGTGATCATTAAGTCAGTGATAATATAATGGTGAGGTTTCTTTACTAAATGGAATATAATATAAGTCTATGTTGCACGAAAAACAACGTAAAAATAATAAAAAAGAACATTCTTCGCATGTTTTCAAACGTGAGAGTTTACCACAGATAAGTAAATATACAATTTCCCCAAAGGACGTAAGAAGATATCCGGTCTCGAATGTCAATTACCCGCCATCAAATATTTGCTGGCCCTCTGTCGATCGTAATTCGCAACTTGACAACACCAATATAGGTAGACCTTTTCTTACACGTCAGACGCTAATACTCACAGTTCTAATTAAACTGGTTATTTTGTCCGATGAACGCAGATCCGTTTATAAGCTTGTTATACTACAAACCGAAGCTCAAAAAAATCTGGTGTTGTTTAGTCTTGATATCACCAATATATTACGACCGCTGTTTGCGTGTAGTGTATAGGGAAAGAGAGATTTTCTTAAATTGGTGTTTCTTTAGAATTTGAGACGCCATTTTGGTGCCTAACGAGGGTCGGCTTGCTTGTTTGTCCGATTGTGACATTTGGGAGAAAATATTGCTGAAATAAAGTATGGTTTTGGGTGACGAGCGTCGGTTGACTGTATTAGGTGGATTAAGTACCTGTGGGGATATATTAAGGGTACCTATCTATGGGAGAGTTATCGGGTATTTTAAAGGGGTGCCCTTCTACTGACCTAATATTTTATGTGCTAAAATTTTTGATCGAAAATGTTTCCTTAATATTGAATGGCATACTTCTTTTTTAGCATAAAGATTTTTTTGCATACTTATTTTTTGTTCAAAAGCACTTTTGGTCTAAAATTGTTTTGTCTAATATTCCAAAAAAATGTTATACTAAACAATTTTTCGACCAAACAATATTATGTAAAACAATTTCGACCAAACAATATTATGTAAAATGTTTTAAAAAACAAAAAACCGCCTTCAAAAACGCAAAAAATAACTTCTTTAAAATTGTAGGCACCTAATAGGTTAGTCCAACTGATGTCGGCTTTTTGTTGAAATGTTGTGGTCGCCGACTTCAGTTGGACTAACCTATTAGGTGCCTACAATTTTAAAGAAGTTATTTTTTGCGTTTTTGAAGGCGGTTTTTTGTTTTTTAAAACATTTATTTTATTTTATACTTTTTAGTGATCATAATACGCTGTTACGTAGTCTTACTTCTTAGTTAAAATGAAACTTTAACTTATATCAAGCGGCGTTGCTTGCGGCGGCAAGCAACGCCGCGGGAAAGTCATAGTCATATTTCAACAAGTAAATATTATTCGTTGTAGGTAGTCGCTCAATTATCTTAATCGAGATATCTTATCGCCACCCTTGAAATCGGTACCATTGAGGAGTTCCGGTGGCCATCTGTGGTCTTCATCATCAGTTCCACTACACCAAATGATACTTTCTGAATGCAAATGCTGGACTTGTTACTAAAAATACTAAAATCGCTATATGTTTGCCTACAATATTTGAGGAGTTCCCTCAATTCCTCACTGATCCCCTCATCAGATACAGATTTGGTGACAATGGGACCACCTCGGAAGTATACTCTATCAAACCAAAAAAAAAATTTTGAAATCGGTCGACAATTGACGGAGTAATCGGTGAACATACATAAAAAAAAAAAAATACAAACAGTGGAACGTATAACCTCCTCCTTTTTTGAAGTCGGTTAAAAACAATTTCGACCAAACAATTTTCGACATTTAAATCATTAGACGAAACGTCGGTATGCAAAAAAATATGTGGCGAAACAAAAATAGGCCAAACAATTTTAGACCAACCGGTATTGACCCGTTTTTAACCGACTTCAAAAAAGGAGGAGGTTATACGTTCCACTGTATGTATTTTTTTTTTTATGTATGTTCACCGATTACTCCGTCAATTGTCGACCGATTTCAAATATATTTTTTTGGTTTGATAGAGTATACTTTCGAGGTGGTCCCATTGTCACCAAATCTGAATCTGATCAGAGGATCCGTGAGGAATTGAGGGAACTCCTCAAATATTGTAGGCAAACATATAGCGATTTTAGTATTTTTAGTAACAAGTCCAGCATTTGCATTCAGAAAGTATCATTTGGTGAAGTGGAACTGATGATGAAGACCACAGATGGCCACCGGAACTCCTCAATGGTACCGATTTGAAGGGTGGCCATAAGATATCTCGATTAAGATAGTTGAGCGACTACCTACAACGAATAATATTTACTTGTTGAAATATGACTATGACTTTCCCGCGGCGTTGCTTGCGGCGCGCTTGATATAAGTTAAAGTTTCATTTCAACTAAGAAGTGGGACTACGTAACAGCGTATTATGATCACTAAAAAGTATAAAATAAAATAAATGTTTTAAAAAACAAAAAACCGCCTTCAAAAACGCAAAAAATAACTGCCGACCACAACATTTTCAACAAAAAGCCGACATCAGTTGGTTTAACCTATTAGGTGCCTACAATTTTAAAGAAGTTATTTTTTGCGTTTTTGAAGGCGGTTTTTTAACCGACTTCAAAAAAAGGAGGAGGTTCTCAATTCGTCGGTTTTTTTTTTTTTTTTTTTATGTATGTTCCCCGATTACTCGAAGACCACTGGACCGATTTGAAAAATTTTTTCGTTGTTCGAATGGGTATACTTTCTAGTTGGTCCCATTGTCACCACGTCAGGATCTGATGATGGAATCATGGAGAAATCAAGAGAACTCCTCAAATATTATAGGCACACCTATAGCGATTTTGGTATTCTTCACTGTAACTCATGCATTTGCTTTTGAAAAGTACTATATGGTGAAGTGGAACTGATGATGAAGACCACAGATGGCCACCGGAACTCCTTAACGGTACCTATTTCAAGGGTGGCGATAAGATATTTCGATAAAGGAAGTTGAGCGACTATGACGAAGCACATTTAGGTTTAAATATGACTATGACATTCCCGCGGCGTTGTCTGCGGCGAGCTTGAAATGTTCTATAGTTTCTTATTAATATTTAGAAGTGGAGCTACGTAACAGCATAAATAGGATCACTCAAAAGTATAAAATAAAATAAATGTTTAAAAAAACAAAAAAACCGCCTTCAAAAAGCAAAAAATAACTTCTTTAAAATGGTAGGTAAATAGGTCAGTCCAACTGAAGTCGGCGTCCAACAATATTTTAACCAAAAGCAGACTTCAGTTGGACTGACCTATTTACCTACCATTTTAAAGAAGTTATTTTTTGCTTTTTGAAGGCGGTTTTTTTGTTTTTTTAAACATTTATTTTATTGTTTTTAAAGAGTACATTCGAGACTTCATTGACTTGTTCTGATTCTAGAGCTAATATAGATTTGTAAAAGTAACAATGCACGAAGTTGCCACAGCTCGTTGTATTTATGCTTAAAAGGTGCTCCTTTTTTAACCGACTTCAAAAAAAGAAGGAGGTTCTCAATTCGTCGGGATTTTTTTTTTTAATGTATGTTCCCCGATTACTCGAAGACCACTGGACCGATTTGAAAAATTTTTTCGTTGTTCGAATGGTTATACTTTCTAGTTATTCCCATTGTCACCACGTCAGGATCTGATGATGGGATCTTGGAGAAATCAAGAGAACTCCTCAAATATTATAGGCACACCTATAGCGATTTTGGTATTTTTCACTGTAACTCATGCATTTGCTTTTGAAAAGTACTATATGGTGAAGTGGAACTGATGATGAAGACCACAGATGGCCACCGGAACTCCTTAACGGTACCTATTTCAAGGGTGGCGATAAGATATTTCGATAAAGGTAGTTGAGCGACTATGACGAAGCACATTTAGGTTTAAATATGACTATGACATTCCCGCGGCGTTGTCTGCGGCGAGCTTGAAATGTTCTATAGTTTCTCATTAATATTTAGAAGTGGAGCTACGTAACAGCATAAATAGGATCACTAAAAAGTATAAAATAAAATAAATGTTTAAAAAAACAAAAACCCGCCTTCAAAAAGCAAAAAATAACTTCTTTAAAATGGTAGGTAAATAGGTCAGTCCAACTGAAGTCGGCGTCCAACAATATTTTAACCAAAAGCAGACTTCAGTTGGACTGACCTATTTACCTACCATTTTAAAGAAGTTATTTTTTGCTCTTTGAAGGAGGGTTTTTTAACCGACTTCAAAAAAAGGAGGAGGTTCTCAATTCGACGGGATTTTTTTTTATGTATGTTCCCCGATTACTCGAAGACCACTGGACCGATTAGAAATTTTTTTTCGTTGTTTGTATGGGTATACTTTCTAGTTGGTCCCATTGTCAACACGTCAGGATTTGATGATGGGATCTTGGAGAAATCAAGAGAACTCCTCAAATATTATAGGCACACCTATAGCGATTTTGGTATTTTTCACTGTAACTCGTGCATTTGCTTTTGAAAAGTACTATATGGTGAAGTGGAACTGATGATGAAGACCACAGACGGCCACCGGAGCTCCTTAACGGTACCTATTTCAAGGGTGGCGATAAGATATTTCGATTAAGGTAGTTGAGCGACTATGACGAAGCACATTTAGGTTTAAATATGACTATGACATTCCCGCGGCGTTGTCTGCGGCGAGCTTGAAATGTTCTATAGTTTCTCATTAATATTTAGAAGTGGAGCTACGTAACAGCATAAATAGGATCACTAAAAAGTATAAAATAAAATAAATGTATAAAAAAACAACATAATCGAATTGTAAGATTTTATTACATTGTTGGTTAGTTGCAGTGAAGCTAGTATGGTAAAAATAAATGTTTAAAAAAACAAAAACCCGCCTTCAAAAATGCAAAAAATAACTTCTTTTAAAATGGTAAGTCAGTCCAACTGCATTCGGCTTTTGGTTTAAAATATTGTGGGACGCCGACTTCAGTTGGACTGACTTACCATTTTAAAAGAAGTTATTTTTTGCATTTTTGAAGGCGGGTTTTTGTTTTTTTAAACATTTATTTTTACCACACTAGCTTCACTGCAACTAACCAACAGTGTAATAAAATCTTACGATTCGATTATGTTATGACCTACCTACTTCTAATTTTCGGATTGGCTCGGAATTCCGATGACAATATATTGTCAGTACGAGTATATATACTTAATAATATGGTACCATCGAACTATACTCGAAAATCTAATTTAAGACCAAAACCCTAACCTCAACGGGCGCACATTCGCTGTGATTACTGCATTTTGGTTTAAGTGTAGGTATTTTATATCAATAAGGGTAAGTTTTCCCTAATATTACTGGTTACACGAGTTCTCATTCATGTTTTTATGAAATAATGTTAAAATAACGAAATAATCAAGATGAGAACTGTCAGATTTTGGTCTTTAATTAGATTTTCGAGTATAGTACGGTTATGGAGACGGAAGGTGGCCAAAGGAACTCCTCAATGGCTCGTAAAAAATTCGTCGAGATCGGACTGTGGCTTGGACTCGTTTGACTGATCTTATAATAGTGAGCTTATTATGACTATTAAATGTACAGTTATTGTATTGCACTATTTAATAAAGTTTAATTCGAAAGATTATATTAGAATAATTACAAAAGTAAAATTAAATTTTTACAACTTCATTCTATTTTAAAACCAAAAAGCTACATCTAAAAAATGCCCTGCGGCATTGTCCCGAAGATGCTGGCAGCATTTCCTTGCTGGATAGTTAAACTTATGCGTTGAGCGATGAAACTGCCAGCCCTTCGATCTCCCGTGACGTCAATGAGCCTCTTCTAAATGTCTTTGAAGAGTCTTTGAGCGCTAGGACCCCACGGACCAACTGCGACACATGCAAGGAAAAACATTGTATCTCAATTTACTGTGACTTCTAATTTCAAACGTATTTGAGCATGAACAAAATTGTATCTCAAGCTAACATAAAATTTGAGATACAATGTTGTTCCTTGCATGTGTCGCAAGGGTCTCGACGCCGAATGGAACCAACATATCGCACCTTCAGAACAACAGTGACCTAATTCAAAATTTCTGCTTTTAAACTTCAAGTCATAATTTTATTATTATAGAGACCTAATTCGAAAACTAAAATTTCTCACTTACGTCACTATTGTTTTGAAGGTGCGATATACGGGTGTCCCTGGATAAAGTTGACAAACGAATAGGGATAATAGAGCAGCTAGAAGCTGTCGATTTAACCCCTACTATGTATGTTCAGCGATTTAGCCTAAATAATTTAATTCGTAATTCGTGTGGTGTAGCACGCTTAAGGCTGCGTTTCCACCAGACCTGTGCGAGGCAGCTAAGCGGTGTTGCGAGGAAAAATCCACCAATAGGATAATAAGGCTATTAAAACAAAATAATCCCATTGGTGGATTTTTCCTCGCAACACCGCTTAATTCGCAGCCTAATTCGTTTCAAACTTGCTGCAAACTCCACCTCGTTAAACCAACTGTATTAATATGCACCGTTACCGTACCGTATGTACTGTCTGGAAGTCGATGGCAATAAAAAAACCTTCGTATACTAAACCTAGCATAAACCTATGAGAATGTTCCCGAAATAATTTTGCTATAAGAAAAGTTTTCGAGATAATCGCAAAGATACAAACATATACATAGCTACGAGTCAAATACGGAAGCTCCTTTTGGCAGTCAGGTAAAACTAGTAAGTGTTTATGTGTTTATTTATAATCAACTAGCGACCGCCCTCGCTTCGTTTCGGTTTATGTGAGTTTTCTGCAACTCCCGAACGTAATCCAGGATTTGTTATACATGAAAACCTTCCTCTTGAATCAATCTATCTGACAAACCGCATCAAAATCCGTTGGGTAGTTTTAAAGATCTAAGCAAACATAGGGACAGACAGACAGCGCGAAGCGACTTGGTTTTATACTATGTAGTGATAGTGATACGAACCTAAGTTGTGGGGTGGAAATTATTGGGTTGAAAATACACAGTTCTATTAAACAATCTCCATTGCAATCCTATTTTAATTTAAATCTATAAGCCATCACACTGGCCATCAAGACTTATCAACTATAATAAAATTACACCCTAACAAATTGACAGCTGTCAACGCGTAACCAACTCATTTATTTATCCTCGTCATAAAAGAAGACAATCCAACTTTCACGAGCGGAATTACTTGTCTCTTTTCCGAAAATATTGGCGCGTGTGGTCGCAATTTTTTTCAACCATGAATGTCCATAAGCTATGGGAACATCAAGAGTATATGAACGTGAACGGGATGATGCTCACGAGTGAGCTGATCTCCATTATCCAGAACTCCTTAACCCTCCTGCAGGTGGAGAACCATTTCAACCATATTCAGTACTGGGGGCAAATATATGCCCTTGAGGCGGACTATCATATTGCTGTTGGTACGTAAATTCATGCTTACGTCCTACCAAAGGCGGCTCACTGCAATGTTGTAGTCGAAACATTCTATACTCTATTAGCAACCACATTAAATTTAAAATGCTTAAATACTATTAAGCTTGGCATTCACGATCGCTCCAACAAGCCGAATAGAGCATCGCCAAAATCGATTCGTGGATATCAAAACTGAAGCGTTTAAAAGTACTTGGCGCGTTCCGTTGGATTTCCAAATGGAAGGAAAACCAGCGCGACGCGCCAACGCACGATCCGAATGGAAGTATCGTGAATGTCGAGAATCAACTCAATTGGGTAGATTTTTGACGTGTAAAAGTGCCCATGCGGCCTACTTACTGAATAAACATCTTTTATCTTTTTATCTTTATCTTTATCAACGTTGAAACACGTCACCGCGCCAAGCCAAATAGCCTCATCGTGAATGCGTTCTCTTGCTGCCATTTTCTAATCAGTCTGCTCCGTGATGTCACACCGTTGAAGCGGAAACTAAATGGCGTGGCGCGCCCGCGAATGTGGTCAAATTACGCAAATCCTGTTGTATACACTCCATCTGTCACCAACACAAACGGCGCTTCCGTGAATGTCCAGCTTTACTATGCAGTCAGCCTCCTTCTTTGGTAGGACGGCAGCATGTCCAAGTATAGTCCATTCGCTTAGATAGTGTCGCTACACTCGCACGTACTTGTGGTTATTGTAATAAAATACGAACATGATTTTTAGTTAACTGCCAAATTCACTTGCGGCGTAACACCCGTAAGTGAATTTGGCAGTTTACATCGAAATATATTCGTATTTTATTACAATATCCACAAGTACGTGTGAGTGTAGCGACACTATCTAAGCGAATGGACTATATGCCCGGCGTTATGGTCGCGTTTATCGTTTTGGATAAAGCATCTGAGGGCCCTGCAAAGATTCACTACGCTAAGTAACGTTTCTATTCGATTCGTTTTTAAACCAATCGCGTCACTGGGAGATGACGTGATACGAAAAGTCACGTGGTCTACCGGTGACGCGATTGGTTAAAAACGAATCGAATAGAAACGTTAGTTAGCGTAGTACATCTTTGCAGGGCCCTATGTCACTCTCGCGCTTACGTACAAAAATACACATACATAACTTCAAGCCTGTCTCCCAATAGGGTAGGCAGACTATGGATGGAACGCCAGGTAATCATAGGTACAAATTTCGCTTCCTCTACATTTATCTACCTCGTACACTGCTTACGTATTTGTCAGAGAGAGACGGGTGCTTATATAAACAGTGATAAACGCGACAATAGTACGTACTTTAAGTTGCTGATAAACTTGAGCATTTACTCGAGCATTCGCTAAAATGCTCGACCTTTGCCGAACCTGAAAGACTTTATAAAAGCTATTGCACTGTACATCTTATCATTAAATATTTGAGCAGATGGGCCTTTTTGGTTACACTTTAGAATATTTCGAGCAATTACCCTCTTTCACACTCAGCTGTTCGAATATGCAGGTTTCTTAGCGATGTTTTTCTTTCATCGTAAGAGCATCGAGTAATGTACGGTAGACATAAAAAATACGTTGAAATAAGGTGCAAGTATGTAAACATATCTTGGACGTAGGCTGTACTTAAGTTAGAAAAACCTATGTCGACCGCTGGGGTTCGAAAAAGGTAGGTACCTTACGTCGAATGAACACGAAATATACGATAGGAAGGGAAGCACATACCGCTGTCAATTAAACTCTTTTTCCCCACACTGTACGAGTATAACATAACTTCACCAATTACAGGTATCACCGACGACGCTATACACAACCGCAAGTTCTTCTACTCCACCGACTTCAAGTTCTGGGGTCTCCTGCCGAAGGCCAAGCGCCGGCACAAGATCCTGGCTCTGCTGGCCATGTTTCCCTTCCGAGGGGATCCGACCCTCAAGCTTAAAATTTTGGACGAATCGTTGGACGAGACCAACCTTGAACGATGCCAGGTCCATTATCTCTTTATTCACTATCTTTTACCTGCCACGATGTAGTTTAACGTTATTCCCATAATTATTTATGAAGTTTGATAGTTTTCTGATAGAAGGTAAATCCTGGATACGGACTATTACCCATGTAGAAAATTAAAATAAAATCCATTTATACTTACATGGTTAAATTACAAATATCCCTAAACATCTTCACAAATTTTCACATTTATTAAATACCTAGTGCGAGTAGAAAGTACAAAAGTAGAATATTAGATAGAGTAGGACGCCGACTAGGTAAGTAATTAATTTTAAAATATTTTGTTCTATGCACAGATAATAAAGGAAGAAAGTCGATTGGCGGGAACTATAGCCAACATCTGCGACGAAGCTGAAATTTGCGCGCGAGGGCAAATCATTAAACAGCCCGATGGGTCCGTAGTGATAAACCCCAATTTCTACGGGCTAACTTCTCTCGAAGCATCGCAACTAAAGTCCTATTTACACATTCGACCATCTCAACACCGTTGGAATACAAATCTCCTAACTAGACCAGATTATAACTACAGCATGGACTTCCTGGATTCCGTAGATAATGATATTCCCAGCGGTTGCTGGAATTTGAGTTTGGAACAATCGGGCAGTGTTGCCTACTTAAAAAGCCTGTACTGGCCAGGCATGTCATATTTTCACAAAGTTCGGACGCCTGACTGCGGTTTTCTGTATATTGGCAACGGCCGAAAGAATATAGACGTGCCATTTCTGCTTTAAATTTCCTTTTTTCGTTAATTGTTTTCATGAGGAATAGGTTTTAGTTTTTATTATCTTATGTTAGTTTAATTAAAGATGATCTTTTTTATTTGCTGCTTGTTATTATTATTCCATATTGTTGTAAAGATTGGCAAAAAAGACATGGTGGCACAATACAGTATTAGGGTACGTACGCACTGTGCGGCCAACCGCAGTGCGGCCAACCGGACTGCGTATAGCAACCGTCATAGTTTGCGGTCGTGCGCTTTCAATGCCGAGCAGCCGCAAACTGGCAACCGCAGTGAATCCGCGTAGTGCGCACAGCGACCGTCCGGCTACCCGCCAGTCGGGCCGCAGCGCTCCGAGCGACAGGAGCGGATGGGCGGCAGCCGAATTGCAGTGCGTATAGATAATACGGTTTACATATAATTTTGGGCTTCCGGTTAGCCGAGCGGTCATCCGCAGTGCGGCTAACCGGACAGTGCGTACATACCCTAAGAGATAGCTTTCTACACGTTAAGCAATATTAAGCAGTAGTTTTTAGGTGAAATTGGGATCATGATACCAATTTTACTCAGACTGCGCCATCATTTTATCCATACTATTATATCGCTGTAGTTCCCCCTGTCACCAAAAACTCGTTTTTTTTCTTGTCATACTTGACGCGGCACTAAAATATTCTCATATAGTAACTACTGTAAAACCACTACATTAAGCAGCAGTTTTTAATTGGACCATGTCAAATTTCACTCTAAACAGCTTCGCTTATTTAATCTCTTTCTTGCCAAAGTTGCCAAGCATGTATTTGACATTCATATACCCTATATAATCTGTGACATTCGTATCGTACGGCAACACCAACAGTGTCTTAAAAAAAAACTTTTACTGTCGACTGCAACTTGGCGCTCATTTGCAACCGGCTTTTCCACTTTAATTTCAATTTATCTTATAAAACTCTCGTGGATTTGGTCCAAATTTAGTCGTGAGTAGTATCAAAATGTCTACTAACGGCGTGAATGTCGAGGACACAGATATGGCGGAGTGCGATGGGGAAAAAGTCGTAACTATGATGGACGTTCTTCAAGAACAACAAGAATTTGAAGAGGACGCTAATGCTGTCCTTGGGGCGTCTGATGCCAAAAACTGTACATACAGTGAGGTAAAATCATAGTCTATTAGTAAAACTAACCTTTACTCATGTATTTTAACATGGATGACGCTAGCAATGATCTATTTACGTGTTGACAACTCAACGTTCACAGCAGCACAAAGAAAGTGTTGGTGTAGTTGTTACGATTAAATATTAATGGTTTAATTGTTTATTCTGTGTTAATAGCACAAAACACTATATTTTATATTGTTTTTTCCAGTTTTTAGCATGACGTGTTATGTTCTTACAACCTTAAATATGTTAAGATGGCCCCTAAACGGTTTTCGTTGAGTTGACGTTATGACTGTTGCTACCTCGTTTTTAAACATAAAGACGATATTTAGATTCTATCATCATTGAAAATCCTTAAAATTTTGATATGGTGTGTAGCTTATCAAAAACACTTTGTATGGGTTTTGCAATCTAACATTATATTTTCTTGGTTGTAGTTGTGATCGGTCCATCCATCGGAGCAGATGGGAGCGGTGGAGTAGATTAATGATTTTCTAGGTCAATAGAGCGATCTAATGGCCCCTAAAATCTAACAGTTGAATAAAGATTGCAGGCCCTTCTTTCAGTAGCTAATTAACAGTCTCCTTGTCAGGAATTTGTAGGGCTTTCTGAGTACAAGATGCCAGAGGGCAGTATACCCTCAATCCTTGTAAGAATGTACTTTTAGCATGTTGTAATTATTGGGGACTGCTGGTGGATCCTATGGCAGTGAGAGCGTTGAGGAGCCATTGTCGAAAACTACTGTGATTTTTATGCTGCAACAGTCATATTTTAATAAAAACCACTTTTTTTATTTTATTTACTTTAATAATGTGCCCAATGTGCACGTACAGTTAAAGAAACAACTCTGTCCTATTTTCTCAATAGTTTTATACTTTGTAGTAATTATCTTAGGACCAAGTTCACCAACAATTAATCGGACGGTTAAGTGACGACGCGGTGGCCTAGTTGGTAGTGACCCTGCCTACCGGCAGATATTTGTGTGATGAGCACGAATATTTGTTTCTGAGTCATGGATGTTTTCTATGTGTTTAAGTATATAAGTATTTATATCGTTGTCTTGTACCCATAGTACAAGCCTAGAGCTTAGTTTGGGACTAGGTCAATTGGTGTGTAATTGTCCCCTGATAAGTCTTAATCAGCTGTTAATCAATACATTTGACACCCGTTAAACCGCTAATCGTCCGTTTAATTGTTGGTGAACTTGGCCCTTAGTATTATGAAGCTTATGAGGTATTCTAAATCTACTCTATATTGTATGTGTCTGCATGTTTATGTGTGTGTGTGTGTCTGAGCCTCTATCATTAGATGACTATCCCCACTGACATTCCCACACAACCACTTAAGGCTCCCACAGAACAAAGTTCGATTAACAAGCAGAGCATGCAGCTGTTAGTTAGATATTGTAAATGTCTGTCATTGTAACAGATTGCTGTGGCCCACTTGGCTTGGTAGTCCACCTGTTTGTCTGTGGGAGGCTTTAGACACATGGGTGATTCCACGGGCGTTTCTACCACCATCAGTCCGTTGTCATAAATATTGAAAGAATGAGCTACACCAAGCAGCTAACATTCACACAGAGCTATACTGTTATCGTAATTCTTGTCAGAATTGATTGAATTTTGAGTATAAAATCGCTTATTTCTTAAATACTTAATACAGCGGACTGACAGTGGTTGAAACGCCTGTGGAATCACCCATATTCTTTTAGTGATGGTAGGACCTTGTGCAAGTTCCTTCCGGATCGCTACCACCATCTTGTCTTTTACCCTACCACCAAGCAGCAGTTTTCTGCTCGCATTATTGTTCTGATGTGAAACCAGTGAAATTACTAGCTTTCCATCTTAGTCATCAGAGTTGGCAACACATTTGTGCCCTTAGGATTACAGTCTTTAGATTGTAGTCTTAAAAAAAATGTTTAAAAAAACAAAAACCCGCCTTCAAAAAGCAAAAAATAACTTCTTTAAAATGGTAGGTAAATAGGTCAGTCCAACTGAAGTCTGCTTTTGGTTAAAATATTGTTGGACGCCGACTTTAGTTGGACTGACCTATTTACCTACCATTTTAAAGAAGTTATTTTTTGCTTTTTGAAGGCGGGTTTTTGTTTTTTTAAACATTTATTTTATTTTATACTTTTTAGTGATCCTATTTATGCTGTTACGTAGCTCCACTTCTAAATATTAATGAGAAACTATAGAACATTTCAAGCTCGCCGCAGACAACGCCGCGGGAATGTCATAGTCATATTTAAACCTAAATGTGCTTCGTCATAGTCGCTAGTACTAATATATAAAGACAGAGTGGATTATGTAAGTTTGTTTATCTGTGGAAGGTAATCAGAATCACCTAGGTAGTTGCCTATTTGGAAAATTATTTTAAAATTGGAACGTATTATTATTCTAGATGGACATAGGCTTATTATTATGGTTATTATGTTTCCAAAATTTAGACCACATAATAAAGTTGAAAACTATTGCACACTAAGACTGTTTTTTATGTGTTGTTATTGTATGTGGTGTACAATAATGAATGTTTGTATTTTATTGTAATGTTTGCCAGGGTTTTATGAAACACAAGTTATAATATTCTGTCTATTGAGAGTGGAAGTGCCCATTAAAAAGTTGGGAGTACTTCACTCTAATATTAATTACCATTGAACACTTTTGATGAATGATGAAACTTAATGATGGAACTGGAACTTTCTTAATTTGTTTCAGGGCTACATCAAACGCCAAGCCATCTATGCTTGTCTGACTTGCTGTGGTGACGCTAAAGAAGACCCTGCAAAGCGAGCTGGCGTCTGCCTCGCCTGCAGTCTTGCGTGCCACGAAAATCACGACCTGGTTGAACTGTACACCAAGAGAAACTTCCGTTGTGACTGTGGCAACCCCAAATTTAACCACCCTTGCCAATACACACAGAACAAAACAGATCTCAATAATGAAAATAGCTACAACCAGAATTTCAGCGGGTTATATTGCATCTGCCACCGACCTTACCCTGACCCTGAGGGGATTGAAGAAGAGATGATCCAATGCATAGTTTGCGAGGATTGGCTCCATGCATCACATTTAGAAGCCACTGTACCTTCAAGTGATTTATATGCAGAAATGGTCTGCAAATCTTGTATGGGAAAAAATGAATTCTTAAATGATTACAGTAAATATGCAGTGAATGGTGATGTTGATGTTTGTATGAATGAATCTGACAGTTCTCTTATTTGCAATGGAGACATTAAAGCGAATGGGGTAGATGAGGCAGAAAAGGTCGATTGTAAAGGTTTAGAAGTTGATAGTGAGTTGAATGATGTTAAAACTGAGAGAGGTGTCAAATCTAGTGAGATGGAAAAGTTAGAAAATAATGTTATTACCCCTGAAAAAACAAATAGTAGTCTAGCAAATAATGATGACATCAAACCTGAAGAACAAACTGAACCAAAGTCCTCTGTATCTGAAAACAATGATGATGAAAAGGCAATGGAAACCGAAACTGCCATTAATAATGCAAGTGAGAATGAAAATGATGTTAAAAATGAAGTTCCAGGAGAGAAGGATTTAAGTCAAACACAAGACTCTACCAGTGTTACAGATCCAAAAAATGTGGAAGATTCTTCAGAGGTTTTACCTGAAAGCAAAGAGGTACCAACAGCAGATAAAATTAAAGATTCAACTGGTGCCATTGCAGAAAACATTTCAAACACAACAAATAACGCAGATGAGTCAGCCAACATTGCAGAAAGCATTACAGATGTACCAGATAATGCTCAAGGAGAGAATAATATTGATGCAGATAATGTGGCAGAGGTAACTGGTAACACTGAAAATTCAAGCAAAGTTGCTGATGATGTTGCAGATATAACAGAGAATGCCCAAGCGTCAAATAATGTTGATGTAGGAACTCTGGCAGAGGTAACCCCTAATGCTGAAGATTCAACCAAAGTTGCAGATGATGTTGCTCATGTAACAGAGAATGCTCAAGCATCAAATAATGTTGATGTAGAAAATATGGCAGAATTAACCACTAATGCTGAAGATTCAACCAAACTTGCAGATAATGTTGCAGAAGTAACAGAAAATGTTGAAGAGCTGACTAACACTGATTTAGAAAATACAGAAAATGTGTCTGATATTGATAAAGATTCTACTGAAGGTGATACCAAAAATATTGCTAGTGATAGTAAAAAAGAAAAATCTGCTGAGAACATTACAGATAAACCAGAATTATCTACTATTGTTGACGCTTCTGCTATGGAGACATCAGAAAGTATTCTAAAAGAAGATGAAGCAGGAACAAAAACAAATGATATTTTAACAAAAAATACTGAGAATGGTTTAGAATTAGAAGACAACCAAATTGGTAGCCAACAAAATCAAAACGATACCTCCCAGCATGTTGATCATTCTGAAGATCAGGATGTGAAAATAACAGAAAATAATTCCTCTTCAGCTACAGAAGATCAAACAGTTGAGAACAAGCGAAAACATTTGATAGAAGAAACAGAAGATGATGTTATGGTCAAAAAACCAAAATTAGGAGAAACATGTGTTAAGCCAAAAAGTCGAGGGAAAGTTTTCAAAGGCGCTACGTTCTGGCCGTCGCATTTTCGCCAGAAGCTTTGTACTTGCAATGAATGTATTACCATGTATAAAGACTTGTCAGTCTTATTCCTAACAGATCTTGAGGATACAGTCACAGCTTATGAAGCTTTGGGAAAGGAAAGAACAGATGGTACTGCCTCCACACAATATGAACAAGGTCTAGAAGCATTGTCATCTCTTGGAAGAATCCAGCAAATCAATGCCTTGACAGAGTACAACAAAATGCGTGACAAGTTGCTGGATTTCTTGAAAAGCTTTAAAGATAGAAAAGAAGTTGTTAAAGAAGAAGATATCAAAGCTTTCTTTGCTGGCATGAAGCCTAAGAGAGAGCCTGATGGTGTGTATTTCTGCCGATAATTTTAATTTTATTTAATAAGTGATTTATTTACTTTTTTATTTGAGTGACGTCAGCATTCCCTAGTATTACCTATTTTTCCTAGATACCCATATTTTTTATCTGAATACTTCCGAAGTAATAAATAATTGCGTTTTTAAGTAACCAACTGTTTTTATCAACCTAGCACTAAAACTTGAGCAATATTACTACATACATACATACATACATAATCTCACGCCTTCGTTCCCAGAGTGGGGTAGGCAGAGCTACAGAATTACAAACATCTCTAAAAACTTGTTGATAATTCTATAACCGCAATTTGCACAATTAGGCTAAGATGTTTACCAGCGTATTAGTGACAGGTTGCAAGCCCATCGCCTAACAGTACTACAAGCCTTTATTCCCTTAGTCGTCTCTTACGACATCCACGGGAAGACATGGAGTGGCACTATTCTAACTCGGCAACCACACGAGGAAAAATATTACTAAGGACTTCGTTTTTTCTTGGCAGAATATGTCAGTCATAGTCGCACTTTTTCTTTAATTACGTAGATAGATAGGTATAACAGGATATAACTGAGAGAGCTTTGTACAAATATTATTTTTCTTGTTATTTAATTAATTATTTAAAGGTGAACCCGTGTACAAAATAACGGTCGCTTATTCTAATCAAAAAAATAACAAAGTAATTAGACTATAACTACTATAAATTAGGAGCAAAAGAACAGTTACATGCACGTTATAGTGATTGTCAAATTAATAACTATCATCTCAATTAACAAACTGTTTTCACATGGTATTGTACTGCATGTTTTGCACGTTACGATTTGTATGGTATAGCTTTGCGAGCTTGGCAAGACGTGTCTGACGTGGTAACAGGTGGTATTACAATATTCTTAAGCCGCAAACGCAACATTATGGTCGCCCCAGACTTGACAGGCCGAGGACGGAACTTCCTGTTAGAAGGATAAAGTTACACAAGTCTGTTCTACCGGTGGACGGTTGTTAGTCTGTATTGTCCACACATCAAACTCCAAGCGGGGATATCCCGGAAGTTCCATAATTTTAGTTCCATATGGAACTACATACTTGGTTTTACACCTGGTTTTGTTTTTATTTTAGTTTTAAATCAGTTTCTTGAGTATCTTCGGAGCATACCCCGTTATCAGTGTTGCAAAATCATTGAAAACGCTACGGTTGGAACTGCACATTTATTTTTAACATGTGCTTAGGTATATTTAACCACCTTATTGATGCAACTTTTTTAACTTTGTTAACTGAAGTATGTAGGTAATCAATGTGAAGAAGTGGCCAATTATGTAAAATAAAAATATATATACAAAGGTTAGCAGAGGTAGACATTTAATATAAATATGTACCAGTAGTTCCATATGGTACTTCTGGGACATTTCCTTCAAAATGGATATCCCGGTAGATCCATATGGAACTTCTGGGATATCCCCCGCCAAGCATGACTGATTTCCATACAAAACGGACCCGACTAGCGGGTTGTTGGCGCTGAATGGGGCATCACATCATGGCCGAAAAACTGATAATGCTGCAATTTCATTCTGAACAGGCAGCGTCCTCATTTTTTCACCAGGTTAAAGAAAGAAATAGGAAGTATCTAGCCTCTATTCCACATCTTATTAGGCCATCTTACTTCGACATCGTGTTCATAACATTGAAGTTTGGCAGATCTTGTTCAGTGCGTCTCTATCTTTATTGAGTAGATAAGGAAATCCGAGCGACAACCAAGTCGCGGGCAATTTGTGCTAGCCGCACGTTTGATTGCGATATAGAAACCTGACGGGCTAGAGTAGGCTGAAGACCTACACACTACATTACGCCATGGTGACCATGGATTTCGCTCATTCCCAAAATACCAGCATTACAAAATACAAAATTACTCTTTTTACCAGATTCTAAAATAACCAGATTCGAAATATTGGGTGAAGATAATAAACAATACCGTAATTTGAATGTTTATCGGAATCCCAAAACTAAACATTCAAATTACAGTATTGTTTATTATCTTCACCCAATAATTACCTAGAATCTGGTTTTTTGAGAACCTGGTAAAAAGAGTAGTTTGGTATTTTAAATACTGGTATTTCGGGAATGAGCGCGCGCGTGTTTCGAAAGAAAGAAAAGATAAAAAGAAAGACATTATTCATTACACAGGAGACACACACACTAAAAGACAAATAAAAGAAAAGAATCAATGTGACAGGAACAGCGGCGTGTCCTTGTGGCAGTGAATCTGACACTGGTTCAGCATTGTTATTGAGGGAGCTCCATTAATGCATTTAGGAGCGTCCCCACTGAGAGCATTTGCGTGAATATTCGAGTTGTGTGACCGTTGAGCCGAGCGTTACAAAGCTTACACACAACTCTTTGTTCGCGCCGAATGCTCATTATGTCCATTCGCTTAGATAGTGTCGCTACACTTGCACGTACTTGTAGTTATTGTAATAAAATACGAATATAATGAAGAATGTCAGTAGGTACGCCAAATCGCTTGAAACTTTGTAGCAGTAAAGTTTATAAATAAACAAACATACTACTTTTTATTTTATTCAAAAAGACTTAGTAGTTTTGATTCTATGAACGTTTAAAATTTGGGTCAATAATATTAAAGTGCGCGGGGGCCATCTTGCCGGGGTGACGTCATCGCTTAACAGCGGTACGCGCCCTTATATGAAAAAGTAAGTTTACGGGGCTATAACTTTTTAACCGTTATAAGTGGCCAGTTGAATTTTTCACAGAATACGTGTTATTATAAAATCTATCGTTTAAAATTGTACAATGAACAATAAATCAAATCCCAAGAGGGGTCCCCATACAAGAAACATGAAAATAAATCATTTTTTTTTAGCATTTTTATAAGGATTGTATTTTTATAATGGCTTCTTATTTTGATGCTATTTTGAGCTTAACTTGTAGTCTAATTTTTGTAGTTTACGACTAAATAGCAATGTCAAGTAAAACTGCTACAAATATGTGACAAAACTGATTTTATCAACACCATATTTTAAGCGGTCACCCATCCTGTTTTAGACTACGCGTGTAGTTGCTTAACTTTGGAAGGCGAAGTACGGTTTGTATTTGTATAATAGCTTTTTATTTCGGTGTCACATTAAGTTTAGATAATAATCAAAACCCCATACAAACATATATAGTTGACGACCAAACAGTAAACTGTAGTAAAACTCTTACAAATATGTTAAAAAGTGCCTAGTTTAAATCAACACGATCGAGGTTGCTTAACTTTGGTGGTAGGCCTTTCTTTACAAATTTCGTGTTAATTTAGAATTAATATCGCTACTGTATAAAAGAGTGAACTGTAAAACATGAATTTTTGATTGACCTTGCAGTAGTTCTGATACTTCGTGTATTCATTTCATCGATTTCAAATTTCGCGCGCGGGCGCTACCTAGTCGATAAAGGTACCCACCTACAACACTCTCGCTTTGCTAGGTCTAGGCATTATTGCCACTATCCCAAAATTTAAAGTGCTTGATTATTATTCTAATTTTTTTTTGATTATTTTTAACCAACTTATTCGACAAACATTACAAATAGAAAAGCCGGTCATTGACAGACAGTTAGTTAAGTAATACAAAATAATAGATAAACATAGCTGCCATAGTAACATCAAAACGAATTCGTAAAAATATTACGACTTACAAAGTTAAACAAGTACAAGCGTAGTCTATAACAGGATGGGTGACCGCCTAAAACATCGTGTTGATAAAATCAGTTTTGTCACATATTTGTAGCAGTTTTACTTGAATTTGCTATTTAGTCGGAAACTATGAAAATTAGACTACAAGTTAAGCTTAAAATAACATCAAAATAAGAAGCCATTATAAAAATACAATCCGTATAAAAATGCAAAAAAAAATGATTTATTTTCATGTTTCTTGTATGGAGACCCCTCTTGGGATTTGATTTATTGTTCATTGTATAATTTTAAACGATAGATTTTATAATAACACGTACTCTGTGAAAAATTCAACTGGCTACTTATAACGGTTAAAAAGTTACAGCCCTGTAAACTTACTTTTTCATATAAGGGCGCGTACCGCTGCTAAGCGATGACGTCATCATCCGTAAGCGCTAGCCGCCGGGTTTCGAGCGCCACATACGCAGTTTAAAATTTAATATCTCGAAAACTATTTGACGTATCGAAATGATTTTTTTACAGCTATTTTTAGTTTTTGATGAATAATATGGTAAGCCAAAAATCGAAACTGGCTGACATTCTCTACTGCCAAATTAACTGTTATTATCTTTTCCTTGAACGAAGACTATCATTTTTATGTCCTTTCATCTTTGTCTATTCATATATATATGAATTATATATGTATATATAAATTATATAAATATATATATATATATATACACATATACACACATAAATAAATAAATAAATAATTATATATATAATTTATATATACATATATAATTCATATATATATGAATAGACAAAGATGAAAGGACATAAAAATGATAGTCTTCGTTCAAGGAAAAGATAATAACAGTTAATTTGGCAGTATATAAATTTATATATAATGATATATTTATATAAGTATATATCCATCTGTCTATTTGGCATTGTATTAAATTATTTAACTAAGATCTAGCTCATATTTATTTATTTATTCTTAGAACTTTAAATTGGTTATTTAATATTAACGTAATTATGAAACATCTAGTCCCTTTCATTGTTGTACGTTTGGCTATTTATTTTTTCAAACCTTTCCCAATCGCTCAAAGGTTAACTGGAAGAGATCCCTTAAAGGGATAAGTTCGCCTTTGTACATACCTTTTGTGTTTCTGTCTATTTTGTTGTTTGTTATTTTCCCGTTTGTACAATAAAGTATTTACATACATACATACATACATACTATACACGCGAATGCTCTCAGTGGGGACGCTCCATAAAAGATGTGCTGGCAACGTCGCAATTTCGGTTTCTCGATTATTGGTATGAATTGAGGAAAATTCTTGAGCATTTGTATTAAAATGTGTAATGCATATTTTTTCGTTGTAGGATTTCGATATCAAAATATTTATTCACTAAATTACCCACATGAGGGCTCTGTACACGTACAAAAGTTGTAGTTTCAAAGTAACGTATTTTTACCATATTTTGCCTAAATATACAATTATAGGCCACACCATTACAAAGGCTTATTCCTTTATGCTCCCACTCTCATGATCCCAGTGGGATCATACAGTTCATTAAGCTCTGTATGATCCCATTAGGATCATGAGAGTGGGAGCATAATGGAATAAGCCATTACAAATTGTTGCATTACACCTGTTACGTGACTCAAGGAGTATCTTGCGGCGCTTCATCGCAATGACGGTCTTGTCCGGAGCACTAGTAGATTCACTCCATATTACCGACGTGTAAAAGAGCCCTCATGAGCCAGTTTACTGAATAACTTATGAATTTGACCCTCTCCCTGGATCTGACTTAGAGTAAGGACCTAACTTGGCGTGCCAATTAGATAGGTACCTTGGGGATAATAGAGGGGTGGTGTATGTAAATAAAACGCAGTGTGTTGTTAGGCGTGTATTGGCGATCACGCGTACAGGATGTCGTAGTGGCCGGGCCGGTACAGCAGCTGCACGCGCGGGGACGCGCCCTCGGGGAAGTCGTGCGCGATCACCTGCGCACACGCACTACGGTACACTACACCGCTGAAAGAGGACTTAGGCTAGGTTGCCGTACAGCACGACACAATTAATAAGGCGCGCGTCGAAGCGCTTACACCGTTGACCGAGAGTCTATTATTGCTTAATCCGCGCGCCATATTAGTTGTCCTGCTGTACCTAATACCAAAGTAGGCAGGTAACTGCAAATTAGTAGTCGATGCATTCTGTACTCTATTGGTAACTAAATTAAAATGCTTATTACTATGCCTTTGGTATTACGGCAGTAAGTTCAGATACACGTCGCCAGTTTGTCACGCAAGCAGACGGCAGCAGAAGGGGTCGAAGAGATCAAATTTATCTATACACGGTTATATTGTCAGTTGTCACGAGAATAAGAGTGAGTGTCAATATCGTATATTTTATTATAGTATAGTTGTCTGAATGAATATCTAAATCAGAAGTCACTTTCATTGCCAAGGTCTCTGATTTTCATACAAAATGGACCCTCCTAGCGGTCGGCGGCAATGAGCGTATATAAAAGGGACCTGTAAAGGTCAAAAGTAGGGAATAACCTACCTGCCAAATGATTAACTTAACAGAATTCAAAAATACAAAATCGAAGTTAGTCTCGAACGACGAGTGACATAGATGGAGCTAACGTAACTTCGAACTTCGAATTTCAGAGTCGGCCTATTTCGCTACCAAAACTTACGACACTGTCGACAAAAAACCTTACGAACTATTATATTACTTTTATGGCATGGAAATGGCAAACAAGCACACAGGCCACCTGATGGTAAGTGGGATCCGTGACACATAGAATCCTAAGACTGCAAATGAGTGGCCAACCCTGAGGACCAACATGGAATACCTCTATGCTAGTAATTTCACCGGTTGTCATCCCCACACCGGAACACATGGCGGTAGATTAAAGGATTAACACAATCCGAACGGACCTTGCACTAGTTCCCACCAACACTCAATGCAGGTGAAAATTCCTCCACAACTACCAAATTGTTCAAGGTTCAAAAATAGGACCGGTCAAACTTTAAGTAAACCTAATAGGACTCCTGCTAGCTGAACTTCGTTTACCTTTTGACGAGCGAGTACTGGCCATGAGATTAACGCAAACTGAGCTTACATTAAAAGACAAAGATCTGGGATTGGATACTGACAACCGGGACATAGTGATATCTTTATTATATCCCTCCTTCAGCTGCGAAACAGATCGAAACAACACGTAGGAAATCAATTAATCGTCTCCGCGATCGGAAAATCACCCATCATCGCCCATTCGACGACATCGTATGGGACCACAAAAGGGCTGAAAAATTTAGAAGCACGGCCCTTTGCGCAAAAAAACACTAATAACGCTTCTATTTCTGGCTTCAAATTTGCCTGCAATTCTACTAGACGTACGATATAAAACTGCTCTGTTATCGGATGTAAAGATACCGTTTTTGCAAAATAAACAGAAGCCAGAGAGAACGATCAACAAGTCTGTATTGAACAGATATGGGATTGGCTAATGCATGTCAATCGACAAGACCGACCTTGCTTGCATTTTCCCTTCTGGAGTTGCTTGCGGCTCCCTGACTCGTGGTCGGGACATCTCGGAAAACCTGCAAGACGTAGTCCCATTAAGGGTTATGTGGGACAGGTCGTTATTTTTATAGATCTGTGGCAAACAAGCTGACAGACTGAAAGGCCGCAATGGTAACCAGTAAGTTTACAGACTTGCAAACCAAAATTACTAATGAAAGAAAGAAAGAAAGAAAGAAAATAATTTTATTTCTGCAAAATAATACATGAAGAGTGGAGTATGAATAAAGAACGATAGAGTGGGGGATTTATACCTGTCTAAAGTTTAAACAACAATGCTGCCTACCTGATCCCAAGAATAACATTACGAAGAATGCAAAATGCAAAGAACCCTACACAACACACAAAGACCCATATCAAATTACTTTAGTTTGTTCAAAGAATCATCAAAATACTCAGCAAATGTAGGTACTTTGTACCACATTGCCCAAGAAGGACCTGACCTACCAGGCAATTGTTTTTCCACATGTGATAAGGAGATAACTGCATCATATTCGTGTCATAAATGTTTTTTCATGACACGGAAAGGTAAAAGGACATATATGACTTTGTTAATAATTTTGTTTTAAGAGATTCCTATCTTATGAAGCATTTTAATTTTTTCAATAACTTGACATTTGCATTGATGCATCTTAGGATGGACAAAACCGTTAAAGCGGCCCTGAGATTCATTGCCAACCCTGAGGAACAAGACTAAATGCCTCTATGCTAGTAATTACACCGTCATATCATCACGTCTTAGGTCTCAGAATCCAGAGCCCACTTACCATCAGTTGTTGTGGGCTCGTTTGCCTTCTCCATGCTTTTAAAAGAACCATGATATTACCTGGCTACCCTCCCCGCGGTCCATATATTTGACGCGCACGCCGGCACCGAGCGCTGCGCAGAGAGCGATGATGTGGATGTGGTCCGACTCCTTATACATGGGTTCCACCTCCTGCCAACAAGCGAAACAGATGAATGGTGATAATTTGGTATACATCAAAATGTATGAAGTTAACATAGACGGTTGACGCCAGCTAACCTAGCGTTATGCATTTGGTTAGGCCCCCAGGGGCACAGCCATGTCACGTTAAGTCAGTGGTTTTTGATATAAATGGCCGATACAAAAAAACATTTTGTTTAAATTAAGCCTTTTTTGAAAACGACCCATCATACTCATATTGCTGACGAAACAGCTAAACATAATTACTTTATACTTCCTACTGCTGAAAACATCTTACTTGTCTACAAAACTCGGTAACGGTCCTTGGTCCCTCAATAAAGTTCTGGTAAAACTCCTGCTGCGTCTGCAATTGTCCAGATGTGACAAGACGCAGGTACACCACAATGTAGTCCGAGTAACCCTGCTTGTTGAACTTATCGTGGAGCTCGGCCCGCGCCTCCTCCAGGACTTCGGGGGTGCTTCCAGCCTGTTCCCCCACTCGCTGCACCACTTCCATAAACTGGAAAATATTATGCAAGTAAATAAATAATTTATAGTGTACTGATCCAGGTTTGCACAGATAAAAATATTTACTAATATTATAAGTGGAGTTTGTTGTCCAATAAAGGTCAGAACCAAATGGGTTTTCTTGGTACTAGCCCTTACAAAACCACTCCCAAACGCACCAGGATGTTTTCAAAAGTAGAATTGTACTTTTATAAGGACTCTTTAGCCACTCAGAGGACTTGTTTGCTCTTTATAAATCAAATCAAATTATATTTATTTAGTCAATTAGTCAACAAAAGTGCAATCAGGTTGTCAGGACCATAATGCGATTTTTTTTAAATCAAGAGCCAATTTCATGTTTGTATGAAAAACATCTGAAAATCTCACCTTGTGTTAAATTTAATCGAACAACACATACTTGTTAAACAATAACACCCATCAAAACAATCAACAATCTAGTTTAAACAACATTTCCTAAAGTATTTGCTCACTATTTATTTGTTTTGTTATGTGTAAAATGAAGTGTCAAGTAAATAAACATGAATAATAAAAACAAATACAAGCATATCTTATCTGTAAATGATTATGAAGAATACCAGATTACAATCTACATAGACTTTTACTTTTTCTACAAGTTTTATAATGCATTTGCATTCTACATAATATAGCCATTGTTGTGTGTAAGAGAAAAGATGACATTGTTGACCTTACACAATTTACAACAAAATATATGTGACACAAATACAGATATGTACACAAAGCTATAACAATGCTATTTTTCCTTTCTTTTTCACGTCCAAACAACACAGCAAAAAAACATCGACAGCGGACCTCGGAACAAAGAAAAACAAAAACATAACAAAAAATCTAACCTAAAAAGTTCACTCACCGTTTCATAAAAATCCTCGACTGTGAACTGTGAGAAACCTAACGCGACAAGTATATCCTTGGATTTCTTAGCTAGGTCGTGGAATTTCTCATATTCCGCCTTGTCGGTCAGTAGATGCTCTAAATACGCGTAAGAAAATGCCCGGAAGAAACAGTTCCCGTCGGGCCGCGTTCTCCGTACATATTTGTACTTAGCTGCTAAGTCTTTTATTTTTAAAAGGTACACGGGATCCTCATTGTATTCTTTTTCTAACGACGACAGGGGCTCGAGCTCCCCGACTAGAGGAATACTCTCCGAAATCTGCAAAATAAACATACCATTTTGTTTTGTTTGCAAATAATCTAAAAACTAGGGAACATCAGTTCTAGTATTTACAGAAAGTTTACCTCTTTTTCTATCTCCCGTTGCTGTTTCATAATCAGCTCATCTTGATTAATTGAATTATCTGGTAAATTACCGGTACAGCCGCTACTGCTCGACGCATCGTCCGCCATTTTCAAATAAAATTGACAAGTGACGACAAATGACAATCGAAGGAAGTAATTGTAACGACGCGTTCACAATAAGTTTAGGAGACTGCGTTCATAAATTTTAGTAAAAAAAACCTTTGTGAGTTAGCTAAGGCCGCTCTACGGTTTTCTGCCGCAGGTGATTGTATAGTTTGTCAAAAAAGAGTTTGACGAAGCTGAATCAAGCAAAAGTTTTTTTTTGTGAAAAATGGATCATGTCGTCAAACTTCATTCCGGACATCGTCAACTAATCGCTGGCTGGAGCGAGTGGAGCGAGTGGAGCTGGCGTTCTACGTGCCAGGTAGCAAGGGTCAAAATGTATTTAGCATATACTGAAATATAATGTGACACATATGAAAGCGTCGATAAAAGGGCACCAAAAGCCAATCTCGCACTACACTGATCAAGGGCTAGATGCCTAGCGTCGGCAATGGGCTATTAAACTAAACCGCACAAAAACATTAATAATTATAGGTCGGTCGGTAAAGTCGGCGTCCCACGATATTACCATTTTATAAATGAAGTTATTTTTTACGTTTTTGATGGCGGGATTTTTTTCCATATCATTTTTTTATTTTACTCTTTTTAGTGATCATAATATTATTATGCTAATTATATATTCCCACTTCTCCAATAATAAGCTGGCAGTTTCCTCGCTCAACAAATTAGTTTAGCCATTCAACGAGGAAATGCTGCCAACATAGGCCGTAGGGGCCATCCGAAAGCCAATCTTGCAATCTCGCTCTACTCTGATCAAGAGCTAGGTACTGGCTATTAAACAGCAAAAATAAATTAGTAAAGTTAATATTATAATTTATTTCTTACAAAATAAAGCTTCAAACACACTTTTAATCTAATCAGCAAACATGTCTTCAATTTTCTTTTGTACTTCTTTTTCAGACTCGGAATTGAGTTTTTCTGGCAGCAACTTGACAGATTCAAGATCTGCCGGTTCTCCGTCGTCAAGTGTCGCTTGTCCTTGAGCCTGAGAAAATGTAAAATATATTGAGGTTAATTACTTAATAGTGCCAAAACGCAACGAAACACCACCTAAAGCATTGTCATACGTAAACAAAACGCGCGCGAACGCGATGCGACGCGAAAAGCTTACGTAAGACAGTGCGTAATTGGTAGGTATGAACAGAGTAGTGATTTTTTTGTATTGGCAACATGATCAAATTTGACACGAAATCTGCTGCTTTGCGGTGGTCGTTACTTTTGGGCAAAGAGAATATAATCACTACGTATTGTAGGTCCACCTATCATTACGTCAATCCCATTTTTGCGAACATTATAAATATAAATGAGCGAGATCACTGTTTGGTTTGAAATTAAGTCCTATACTTGAAGGCTTCTCCATAAAATTCTATAGTTATATCTCACTCTGATACCGGCCGAACTCGCTTCGCGAGACACCGTGATGCAGATGGGCGTTTTCACTAAAAAGTATACCCAATTAAGGAACTTTAGCTTTGTCAGTTTTGTGACGAAAATTAGCTATACATTGACGGCCGCGATGTATGGCTAATTTCCGTCACAAAACTGACAACGTTAAAGTTCCTTAATTTCAGTTCTTAATTAGGTACACTTTTTGGTGACAACGCCCAGATAATCCTAGTGTGTAAAAAGAGCCTCTCGCCAAGATAAAAAGACAAGAGTTATGTGGGTCGCAGTATTTCTACGTAAGCAATACGTGACTCACATAGGCCACTTGTGAGACGCGCATATTTTTTTTGCGGGGCCTGGTTTTTCTTCCCCTTTGCTCGCGATTCGCTTACGTAGGATTTATTCCACAATATATTTATCTAATGTATAAAATAATCAAGTACCTTGAGCAGCTGCGTCTCGAGCTGCAAGATGGCGCGCTCGGCGCGGTAGTTGTCGGACACGAGCTGCGCCCAGCGCCGGCGCAGCGCGCGTAGTCGAGCCCCGCTTGCGGTCTGCGAGCGCTTACGCTCCCAGTTCACACCCGCTATCTGCTTCCTGCCAAATAGAACAATTAATCAATCTGTATCTTGAATATTGATTTGGTCCTGTAGTAAGCTCTAGGCTTGTACAGTCACCAGCAATAATATATTATACAACAATGGGCTCTCAAATATCTGACACGCTCTTATGCCTCTGATAATAGAGACTTCGCATAATCATGTGCGCTTTTAGGGTACCCAAGGAATATTTCAAATTTCATGTTTTATTATTTATTTATATCCCAGTTTCAGGCTGTTCATTCTTTGTCGGTCAGTTGTGGAAGAGTTTTACTTGTATAGATGATAGAGAAATTAATGTTTGAATACATAGAGCTGCGTACGAATTAGAGGCAGCCTCGGGTTGAGGCACGCACGGCTCGCCCATTTGCTCTAATTCGTACGTGCCTCACGCACAGTGCGCGAGCATGACGCGGCGAGCCAGCCGGAGTCGGTTTTTTGACCATGCTCAAAGGTGCCTCGTAGTGCGTGCCTCTTATAGTATGGACGTATATTTGAGCGTGAACGTGACACGCAATGGCGACTCGCCGCGAGCACATTGCCTCAACGCACAAACCAATGTCCAACACATGGTCTCGCAAGCAGCCTCACCGTGCACGGTGAGGCTGCCTCGGGCTGATCAGCTCTATTTCGTACGCAGCTTAAGAAACTTCCAAGACCCAGGAACCAATTCTCATGCTTATTGCCAACCAACCAACATGGCTAACTGCATCTGATGATATATATCATATCTAGATATGAGAGTCTCGTATTACCTTAAATTAGTATGTACATTCTGCGCACTGCCCACAAGCGCCTGCAACGTGGCTAAGTACGCCCGCCACGCCTCCGTCCCGTAGTGCAACTGCAGCTGCAAGTTGAGCACGCGCGTGGCTTGGTGGGAGAGCTGCGCATGAGAGTTGTCCACCGACTCGGCCCACGCGGTAGGCTCGCCCAAGCGGCCGGCGGGCGGCGGGGGCAGCTCGTATCTGTAATACAAGAAATCTGTTTATATTTAATTTACAGCTAGTGAAATTTACAGTGAACAAATGCTAACTCACCAAGCATATTAAGGATTTGCTGATTTGTTAATAGGGCAAATATCCATACACCGAGACATATGTTGTGGAGACCCAACAAAAATATTTCCAATAATAATGTATAAGCAGCTCAAAGCTGATGTGTGCATATTATTGTCCACTTGTGTTATTTTTTGATTTTAAATGTTTATCCACTTTGTTTTAAAAGAGTTTACTGAGGGTGCACTTATAGCTATCTCAAGTAAGGTCTGTTCTATCTTACTTGTCTTATATAGTAAACAACTTTGTAACCACAAAATGAACCTTTTTTGGCTAAAACAGCAATTTAAACAAAATAAAGCAATCACAGACAATTCATTAGCCAAGTTATGTCCATAATGTTTATTCAGTTTACTTTATTTACGATAAAAGAGCTGTTTTAGTCAAAAAAAGGTTCATTTTGAGGTTACAAAGTTATTTACTATATAAGACCAGTAAGAATGAACAGACCTTAAGCTGTTCCAAACTTTAAAAATGCAGTTACACAAGAATCTGGGTGGGTTTCCTATTACTTAAAATGTGTATAAGTTTCAAAGAGTTTGTCCTGTCGGTCTCTCAATTCTGTTACAGACAAATGCCACTAAGTTCTGGTACATCTTAGTCCATTAAGGATTAGGTTTTAATCATATCCCCACCCAAATGAATTGGAAAAGAGGACATGGCTGCCCTCCTACCACTTGCGAGGCGATCAGTTGAGTAAAAGGCTGCATTGGCTAGCAAAAGTGTATAAGTAGTCGTGTTAATTTTATTATTGTTATTAGTCTGTAAGGTAATTGTAAATATGGGCCTTGTAGCCTGAAATAAAGAGTATTCTATTCTATTATATTTATAAACATTTTTGACAGTCATCAGGCCCTCACAAGCAGCTCTGCTGATGACTGCAAAAATAAATTAGGTACAAAAAAGCTTATCTCAAAATTTACATTTATGTATTACACATTACAACCTTTTCTCTAAATTGTCTCTCTCTCGTAGTGAAAACCATAAGAAGAAAGAAGTAAGCAGCCAAATAGATAGTTAGACACAGATATATAATAGTGACTTCTTCAGTTTATACTATTGAGAGATGTTTATAGCAGTTTACTTACTGATTGTGGCAGCCTCGAATGTTTAACAGAAAGCAAATTAGAGATACAGTAGTAGTTAAAGTTAAAATAAAGTTATTTTCTACTTACACCATTGCCTCTGAAATGTTAATTATTAGTAGACTAACCTTTTCATAGACAAGGGCTCCATAGGCAACCGCTGTTGGACGCGCTCCATCTCTCTCTGCAGTGCTGCAGTCTCAAATGCCGTGCTTGGTTCTGGACCTGCATTTTCTAGGTAATTTTTAGTTGGTCGATAGCGCCGGCATTCTTCTTCCACCATAGAAAGTGCCTTAAAATAATCTCAGCATTAAATCGCCTTGAAAATAGTCAAAAGTAGTAGAATTATGAGCTCACTTTGCATTAACTGTGTTGATCTACCTACACAAAAAATACATTTTAAAACTACACTAACAGATTTTTTACAGTGAATACAATTTGATGGTTCATAGGGAGACTCTAATTGGAGCATTCAGTAGCCAAAATATCAAAAAACATTGATTCTTTAATTAAGATCTCATGAGATATTGGGAGTCTATAGGTTAGGGTTCATTCTTACCGCTTCTCGGACTCCTGGGTCATCGTAACCCTGGTCAATGTATGGTAAAGCATCTACTACCACTTCTCCAGCCATTATATTGTTATTTTAAGAAATATATATCAATTCTATTCGATATAAAATATTTAATTCATAGGTTCATAGTATTGTTATGACAAATTGACACCACAGATTGTAAGCGTCCCACTTTTTTTTAAATCTTCACAGTATTGGATTCAAATTTATTTTAGCCAAGCTTCTATTCTTAAGAAAATATTGTTTAAAAAAATCATCTATTTCGGCAAGTTTCATCTCTATTGGAAAATCGAAAGAATACAAACGAAACTTAAATTTTTTCTGTAGCTACTTTACTTTAAGTTGGCCAAGCAGACAAATCGAAGTGTATTTTATTATAACCATGTTTTGTATTAGGCGGCCTTTACACTGAAACTTACGACTTACCTAAGTAGAGACGCAGCTATTGGCTAGAAGTAGATAGAAATGTTTTTTTCTCATTCTAACAGATAGCTGCATCCCAACTTACGTAAGTCGTAAGTTTAAATGTAAAGCCGGCCTTATACTTGCGAGAGTATCTAAAACAATTAATATAGCCACACTGTAATGACGTTTGTCAATTAATTTCGTAGTCAAGTAATTTTTTTTATTTAGTTGTCCTTGTTATCCCGGTTGTCCTAATATTCAATTTCTGAGTAATTCCCTTTTTTGTTACATTTTCGAATAGATTAAAATGAGTTTACAAGATACAGTAGTGAATCCCGAACTTAACAATGTAGATTTCAGTAAAGTGCGTGAAACTATTTGGTTGATTACAATTTTGTTTTCGTGTTCTTTATCATAACTCATTATTAACATTCAACTTCTAGATAGCAGGGCTACAACAAAAGAGGACGTTGGCTTTCGTTAACCATTTTCTCGTCACAACGGTGCAGTTCCTGAACAAATTTACAAGAGATTGTGAAGAGAAGTTGATGCACTTTGAAAGAAAACTCGAAAAAGTTAATGCCTCTATGGTGTTATTAGAGTCGAAGGTAATTTTCGAAGTTAATCAATAAGGTTAAAAATAAAAATAGTTTAGTTGATTTACTAGGAAACTGGTAAACATAAACATTTCAAATACATGTCAGATGTTTTAAGCCCAACATAATCAGCCCTAAAACCTGTATCTGACCATGGTGTTTATTGCCACTAGTAGAGCTTCAAGAGTTTATTTTTGTGAGATTCCGGTTGCCTTCGCATTTCTCCTTTAAAAAGTTTTAGGCAAAATCTAAGATCCTGGAATCCTACCTGAACTTAAGTAAATTCTGTCAATTTCTTTATTTATTTTACAGCTATCATCAATACCAGAAATAAATATTCCACAAACTGAATCTCTCAAAGAATCTACTTTAGATAATACAGAGCTAAAAACAGAACCAAAAGATGTTGAACCAGAGACAAACACTGAAAAGGAAGAAAATAAACCAGTTTCAAATGAACCTTGCGAAGAAAAAGAAGAAGTAAGCCCTGAATACATGAGATTTATGAAGATGGTACAAGTGGGCGTGCCTTTACAAGCTGTTAAGTTAAAAATGACACTAGAGGGGCTGGATCCTTCAAAGTTGGATAAACTGCTAAGCAAGTAGTTAGCAAAATAGAATATTAAATAATAAATATGTAAATAAAATACTTTTTATATTGTTATTGTAAGTTTTGTTTCATCTTAATTTAATTAGTTTTCCTTGGTCACTAATAATAAGTTGCTGATAATTGTTCCTAACTTGGACATTAACACCCTTATAAACGTGGAAATGTGAAATGAATTTGACAGATAAGGACGAAGCATGGTTTAGCTTACCCCCATGGTTATTCCACGTTTATAAGTAAGGTCGTAAGTCTATAATGATTGATGATTATTCTGGGCACAGCATTTACAACTATTGTATTCACACTACTTGCCTTGTGACATTTGACTCTAGCCCTCGGTTTTATGCATGGCATCAATTTCCAACATTAATTGCAGTCTTGAATTAGGGCATGGAGTATCAAACCTGTTTAAATATGTAAAACTTGTTAAAGCTTTAATAGTTTTATAAGAGCTTGTTTTCAATTTATATAACTAAAATAAAGATTATTTGTATAGTTATCCTTATTTCTTGTTCTTGCTTTCCTTCGCAGTATTTTTTAAGGCAGTTGATAACATTTAATTTTAACACCAACAATGGCATAAAATAAATAATTGAAGTAAACTTAACACGTTCGGCGCCGGCAGTGATTCACTGAGCCCTAAGCTATGCCGGGTGAAATTATCGTGGTCACGTATTTGTGTCACTGGCATAGGAGTACGAACTACATGGACACAAATACGTGTCAACTGGCATAGTTTATAGGTAAAATATTAAAATGCGTTTATTTTTATTTTGCGGCGTCAGTCGTCTTTCTAACGTGTAGTCGAATGGTGCTAGTGCTGGAAACAATACAAATTTCCTAATGCAAATTTTGAGAACCGCCAATTTGTGTCGAAAAATGACACAGATTTGTGTCATCGGCATTGTATAAGGGTAACTTTTATGAAATCTAAAAAACTTACAGATTTTAAAACCAAAGCGGAATTCGATTAATATTTCAATAACATAACTGTACATTTATTGAAAAATTTGTCGAGAAAAAGGCAATTGAAAATAAAAACACAACATATGTGTCACTGGCATAGGAGTCAGAATTTTTTGATCACAGACGTTGTGTCACCGGCGCTGAACGTGTTAACGCATTCACTGCCAGTACTGTTTTTTGAACTTCCGCCAGGTGCCACATCTTTTGTTTTATACGGAGCTTGCCTACTGTAAGAACGCACATATGCGTTTAGGGCACTGGGTGGAAGTCACGGTGACGCATATATGCGTCGGTGGCAGTGAATGTGTTAATACAATCAGGACTTCTAAAAGGATTAATGAATATTCTTCTATAATGATTAAGGAATCTAATCAGGGTAACAAGTTGCTTAGTATAAAGTTTTTCTGTATTTAGTTTGCATTTAAAAATGTTTGTTGTAAACTCTAATAGAAGTTAAAAAAACAGCAATGTTGTGTATAGAGTAAGTATTCCATTTTATTTACATCTATGGGTACCTAAGTCAACTCCATGTAAGAACCAAGTCAAGAAAGAAATTGAATCGAGTCCAAGTTCATCAATATCATAGCTGGTTGTACAAGGAATTAAAAAAATTAATAGTAGTGTGATCTTCAATAAATAAAGGCAACCATGGTTTTTTTTTAAATGGATTATAGATAATACTCCATTTAAAAAAAATATCTAATAAAGAAAGTCTCTTTTTAAACTGTACCTCAAAACAACTAAGGGCCCCCCCACATCTAGCGTCTCCCGAACGTCGACGCCTCACCAACGCCCGCGCGGCGTCGACGCCGCGCTCCCGCGGCGCCGACGCCGCGTGAACGTCGCTGCGACGTCGACGTTCGAGAGACGCCGCAGCGCCGCGTCGACGCCGCGCGGGCGTTGGTGAGGCGTCGACGTTCGGGAGACGCTAGATGTGGGGGGGCCCTAAGTGTCAGCAGTGTTGCAGGTACAACAGCTCTTGTGGTTTTAGGTGCTGTTAGCGTTCAAAAGGTTAAAACCCATTTTACAACATCTATCCTACTCCTATGCAAAAATAGTCCAATGATCTTAAATTTTAAAACAAAATAAAACCCAATTTAGTTAATCTTATTTATTATCACGCCTAGAACTGGATCATCTGTCCCTTCCTCTTCTTGTCTCCTCCGAGCTCGAAGTGCTTGCAGCGCTTCAGCGCGACTTGTGATCGCACCTTGCAGTCGGCGCATTCCAAACGCAGCACGATTTTCTTTGTGGTTTTCGCCTGAATACAAAAAGTAATTAGTCAAAATAAAAGTTACAATTTCTGTCTGGCAAGTGTTACAGAGCCATCTTAAGTGTGTTATGTGTTTTTTAACTGAAAAGAGCAAATAATAGATGTATCAATCCAAGTTTTGTCACCGAATATAACACTTTAAAAGTCATGAAGAGAGCAAAAATACGCACGACACCGTTTCGAAACGAAAGTCGAAATGTATCAAAATTTGCGAATAAAGACAGAAATTACTCTGTCATAAACTAACTAAAACGTTTTTTACTGCAGTATAATCGTTGTATGTGACGAAATCGACAATTCTGAGCGGCGTTTAGAGGTTATGTTGTTTACCTTTTTCTTGAAGATGGGCTTGGACTGACCACCGTAACCTTGCTGTTTACGGTCATAACGCCTTCTGCCCTGAGCGGCGTGCCTTTCCTTGGACTTCTTGTACTGAGAGACCTTGTGGGTCTTGTGGACCTTGCATTTTTTGCAGTACGTCCTGCGCTGTTTAGGTACGTTCACCTGAAATTAACAAGAGTCCTTGTTGAAATATCACTGCTGTACCACGAACCATCACACAAACAACACGATCCCACATATTACTAGACATTTTATTTTACACAAGGTTAGATTATTTACGATGAAATTCAGAAAATCACCAACCATTTTTGCGTTTGACTTTGCACGATCCAAAGAAACGTCAAAAAGAGATAATGTTGCCGTGATTTTTAACACTGCATAAATTATAGGGTTACAATATTTAAAAAAAATACAGATTCGTTCAATTTACTTGAAAAAGTTCTTGTTATTATGGGATTAATTCTGAGAAATCAGTAAAAATTTAAATCAAAACAAGGTTCCTTTGATCATAAGAATGAACGTGTATTAGTATGAAATATAACAGTAACAGTAAAAGCAGGACTAACATTTTTCAATAATATAAAAGCTTCTTACATTGAATGCACCCATCTAACTGATAAATAATAATTAAAAAGTTACCATATGGCGCCAAAACTGACATTTCTGCCAGATCCAGATGTTTTGTCTGTCGAGGTCAAACAAAATTATTTTCATAGAAAATAAATTGAAATCTCAAAAAACTGTGCCTCAATTATGAAGTTCGCAATTCCGGAAATCTCCTGGCACAACAGGGACCCCGTGTTAAGTGTGGACTTCCAACCAAAGACTGAAACAAGTGGGCCATTACGCTTGGCTACTGGAGGGACAGATTCTCATGTTTTAGTGAGTTTCTTACTCTGTTCATGCTATTATTATAGACAATACTGAATTATTTGTTCTTTAATTAATGTTTTTTCTCAGATTTGGTACGTTTCTCTATTGGAAAACGGGTCCGTTAACTTGGAAGTGGCCGCTGACCTTACTCGGCACCAAAAGGCGGTGAACGTTGTCAGATGGTCTCCGAACGGGCAATACTTGGCTTCAGGAGACGACGAGTCCATTATCTTCGTGTGGCAGCAGAAAACTGAGAAGGACACAGTACCAAGTGACCCTAATGAGGAACAAGATAAAGAAACTTGGGTTATTTATAAGGTAAGATATGGTTGGATTGTAAATATCCTTTTTTTTAAATAATTTATACTGCCCTTGTTTTTTTACAGTGACTTGAAAATTCAAATTTTTAAATCTGATTAAGTTTGCACCAAAATACTATTTTGCTGCAATTATATAAAGTTCCAACTGTAGTTTTAAGACAAAAAAGCAGAAGCAACAAATGCCTCGATACAATATGGGAGAAATATAACTAAATAAATTTTGTTACTTACTAGAAACTTCTATTCCCAATATCTGAAATGTAAATGTTTTTTTAAGTACCAGATAACACTGCATACCAGATTCGAATTAATCACTGTGTATATATAATAAACCATATAACCTGGTATTTAAAATGTCTGGTTGTTAGGTTTTGATTATTATATGCTAATTTAAGCCTCAAATTAGTAATTGACTGTGTTATTGAGCCACTTTGGCACACCATTTGTAATATTCAATCATTTGCGTATAATTTAATAAACAGTATCATTTCATACATGGAATTTTAAGATTATATCTGTCAGCTAACTAAATAAATCATTATTTTCTATTCAGACCCTCCGAGGCCATTTAGAAGATGTTCTGGACATCAGCTGGTCTCCCAACTCAACGCAGCTCATCTCAGGCTCTGTAGACAACAAACTGATACTGTGGGACGTACCTCGTGGCAAATACAGCACTATACTTACGGACCACAAGGGGTTCGTGCAGGGTGTGGCGTGGGATCCAAAGGGGCAGCTGATTGCTTCTGCTAGCACTGATAGGTGAGATTCCTTTGTAATGTACTGTTTTATTAAAATTATAAAACATGGGATGGGATATAGAAAGAAGGGAATCCATTTAGGAGTGGAAAGGACTAACTTGATTGGAAGTTCCTTATTGGGCCATTTTGCCTCCCTGTGGGAGCTGAAGCCATTCAAGGAGGCAGGGCTGGGGTCTATTGGCCGAGGGGTAGTAAGTTCACCTGATAATGCTTATGATATGCTTTTCTATACCTCACCTAAATTAAGGATAATTAAAAATTGTCTATGTACTATTTAATGATGAATGAGTTGATGCACATTTTTGCAGTATGCATACATTCATTCATGCACAGAGCCCAGCATTGTGTATGGATGACATGGTTTTGTCTATGCTGTTGTTGAGTCAGCACCTCTAAATGAGTGGGTAATATTTAAAATCCCCTTAAACACCTCTATATGTGTGTTTCACTTAAGTAAAATTCTATGAACATCTCCAGGGTATTCCGCACGTTTGACATCAGCACCAAGAAGGTGACATCTCGCAGCAGCAAGGCTGTCCTCCCCTTCCCGTCTACACACCCGTTGCATGGCGTGCCCGTGCGGCTGTTCCATGACGACACGCTGCAGACCTACTACCGGAGACTGCAGTTCAGCCCTGACGGGATGCTAGTGGCGGTGCCTGCGGGCCGGATTGAGGCTGAGAAGGGGGAGATGAAGGCTATCAATGCAGTGTATATTTATACGAGATATAATTTGAAAGTGTGAGTTTTCTGGTAGTATTTTGAAGTAAGAAATTGTTGTTATTCACTCAACAGTCTAGGTCGCGAAGGGTTTTCTTGATCAAACATGAAGGGTCTTGGTAAGTAATCGGGTAGAGTTGTGAACTGAACTTGAGCTTTTATGGCTTTTCATGGTGTGTATTTCTGCTAATTTGCAGAAAGACACACCCCTACCATACAACTGGCGATCACAGACAGCCATGCATTGCACAAGAAGGCTTTTCCAACGGTGCATGTCAGTTTGTGCGGGCCTGAGATTTGAAGTACGTCGGTGCCGGCCGGTCTGCGTCCGTACACAATATCACACACTGTCAGAAGTCTAAAAGCTATGATGTTGTAGAAAACTCCCTTCGAGTTTGTGTACGTGTGCGTGCGCATACGTGCGCTTGTATGTTTTAGAGATAATGTAGCCTTCCCCGCCAGGCCGGCGTGCGTGCTGCCGTGCGGCGAGCCGGCGCTGGTGGTCCGCTGGTCCCCGCTCCGCTACGGCGCGCGCGGCGCCGGCCCGTCGCCCGCTTTCCCGCTGCGCGCGCGCATGATACTAGCGGTCGCCACCAGGCGGTCCGTCATGCTCTATGACACGCAGCAGAAGACGCCGCTCGCCGTCATATCGAATATACATTACACCAGGTCAGACACCAGCTCTCATTTAACTCTGCTTGTATGTTCAGATCAAATCTTAACGTTCAGAGCGTTGGCCATTTTCATACATTTACTAGCATCCATTGGCCGTCTGCGATCTTCACCGGATCGTTAATACGCCTTTGTATAACTGACATGTTATATCCGTTTAGGTTGACGGACCTGTCGTGGTCGGTGGACGGGCGCGCGCTGGTGGCCTCGAGCACGGACGGGTTCTGCTCGCTCGTGTCCTTCGCGGCGGGGGAGCTCGGGGACCCGCTCGCGGAGCCCGACGCGGAACCCGCAGGTACTTACATATTTTTATTTAATTTTTCATATACGTCGCTTGTATTTGGTAGACCATGAATTGAAATCACACTGAACTATAATAGTTATTTTATGTAACTGGTACATAATGAAGCTTCTTAAGGTACGAGTGCCGAGGTTACAGCGCGAGCTTGCGAGCGCCCTAATTACAGGTACGAGTAGCTTAAGAGCGAATTATGTACTGTTGCATACATAACTTTTTCTACAAGCTTAAAATGACAATGACAAAAATGAGCAATCGCTAACTTTTTTAGTGTACTTTTCCTCGATTTTTCTGCCAACAAATTACTTGTCAGCAAGTATTTTTTCATTAAGTATTCCGATTGGCGTTAATATTGTGTGAAATTTATTAATAAATGTTTACAAATTTCATGCAAATTTTAATAGTTACTAAAACCGTTCTGAGAAATTTATCATAAAAGTTGAAATGCCAAACAAATCGCCACTTTGTTGATATCCATATTGAATGTTGCCATGGTAACCAAATAACAAATCGATGGATATTAATCATATATTTTTAGTAATTTAATAAAAATGAGATTTTAAACACATAATTAGTCTCAAAATTAATATTGTTTTTAATATTTGTAATTTTAATTGGTATTTATATATTTTTAACGGTTAATTATACAATCCTAATTTGTATTTGTCAAGTGTTGGCTAAACGCCAAGACTGATATCCGGAATGTCCGTAACCATGGTAATAACAATGCTATAATAATTATTATAGAACTGTTATTACCATGGCAACGCTCATTATAGAATTGTTTTCACGCTTCGGTTACGCTATAAGTAATATTCTGATACCATTAACGATATAAATATTAGCGATTTATAGTACGCGAGTAGAAAAAAATCATTGTAAGCCACTGTAGCATTAGTAGCATTACTTATTTCATTCAACTTTGACTTTTACTGATAATAAGTTTTTTTGGACAAGCTTTTGTTGCTGTCTGTACTGTCATTATCTGCTTATCAAGACCAAACGAATAAGTCCCAACAGGGTAGGTCTACGTTAAATATAGCTGAGATCCTGTCACCACCTTCCGAGTCCTTCATCAGATCACCTCTTATATACCATTATATTGCGTTATCATTGGTTTTACATATGTTGTCCAAATTTCAGTCAAATAATGAGAACTGGTTCATAATTGACTTGCAATACTTATTTGATCTAAACTGTATAAACATTCCAAGTTATAAAACCTTGTAAAGAACTTCTAATATGCAACTAATTTTAAAATAATAATTACAGAAGCAATGGAAGTGGACACGGAAGCTGAATCAAAACCCAAAGAGAAACCAGAGGAACCAGCTCCAATCCCAAAACCCGCGCCCTCAAAAATAGACTCCTTTATGAAATTCAAAGCTCCAGAAAAATCCCCCAAGAAACGCAAATCGGAACCCAAACCGGAACAAAAAACACCAGTGAAAATAGACCTGCTAGTAGAAACCGCCATGCAATCATGGTCTGATAATTCCAACAACGAGATTATAAAAATACAGGACAACAAGGAGGAGAATGAAATCATGATCATTGAAGACAGCGAGGACATTAAACTGGTCTACGAAGATACTCAAGAGAACAAATCAAGTGAAAGTATTGTCACAACACCAGAAAATAAAGCTGATGATTCTAAGAGCAACGCGTCACCCAGTAATGCTAAAGTGACACCTAGCACAGCTAAACTGTCACCTACCACTACTAAAGTGACTCCTAAAGCTAAAGACGCGAGTATTAGTTCGTTCCTGAAGCAAGCGAAGGTGACCGATATGAAAGAGCCGGTGGAGGTAAAGTCGGCCCCGAGTCCTAAGGCGCCCAGACGCGTCAGTTTTGTCACATTATCCAGTCCTAAAAACTCGAAAAAAAAGTTATGAGTGAAACCTAAACTGGGGCTATATTCTTCACAGTAAAACCTTGTCGCTTTTGACACTTTATCGTATTTTCAACTTTATGATAGCTTTTATTTACTTGACAGTAATGGCGGCAGAGTTGAAAACAATACGATAACCTTACCAATAACCCAAAAGCAGTATGGTTTTAAAGTGTAAAATAGAGCCCCTGAAGCTGACCTCGAGTATTACAGAGGACAGAAATATAACAATGACGCTCGGTCTGGTTATCAATATCATCCAGAACTTCGATTTGAATGCCCAATCACAACATCGGATCTAATGCGAAGAGTAACACTTAATTTTGATGTGAATTTGGGATCATGTGATATTCGTCAGTGTTTTAATGTTAGACAAAATTGTATTTCATGTAAAGGATCCTCAAGAGTAATCATTTTTTAATTGTGACGTAAAGACGGGTGCAGACCCACCGTACCACTAAACCGTACCACTGACCAAAATTAGTATCATAAATATGAGGTAGGTTTAGGTTTTGTTAGTTCTTCAGCAGGCCCGGAGGGCCAAACTACCCAGAAATAGGAGCTCTGCGACAGCAGAGCTCCGTCGACTCTGTTAAATTCGATTTTAATAGAAATAATTGGTTATAGTAACACCAGTGGTACGGTTTAGTGGTACGGTGGGTCTGCTGGGCGTGAAGACTTGTCTGCGACATTAATCATTCTATTATATGACAAAAATGTACCCATAATCATAAGTAAATTAAAACACTTGTAAAAGTAAACATTTTAATAAATATTTACAATGCAAATCACATTTGAAATAAAAGAGAGTATATTACAAAATATATTTACTTAAAAATAAAACACCGTTCCTACCAAACCCGCTGACACTCGAATTGGGTTCAACATTAATTCAAAACAAATAATTTCAAGTGTTCATACTTTAATCATCAGTTAGGTAACTAGAAATATGACGTCACCTGTATTCTAATTTGATGTTATATAAGCCAAATCGCACCATCTCAGGCAAAACTGTTGTAGTAATCGCAACCTTATTACTACCGAGACAGGATTGAATTCGCTTTGCCTATTTATTTTGAGATACCACTTATTGGTTTAAGAAGGCAGTATTTAGTTTATGAAATGCGACAGGCATTCCATATCCTTATACTCGTAAGACCCCAATACCTATTTTAGTCATTGTAATTGCAACCTTGTCGGCATTACTATAGGGTACCTTTTATATTTGGTATTGTCCTCAGGTGAAAACCTGGGGACTCGGGAGGCCACGCGTTTTTAATTATAACATTGTAAATATCCTCGTAAGTCGGGTTTGCTATAGCTACATAATCAAAACAATTTAGTAACTATATTTTAGTGACTATAAAGTTCATTTTATATGCTTTTAAATTGAAAATGGCATCTAAAAGCAAAGGTAATTGAACTTTATTTCCGTGTTGGGTCTCACTAGGATATTTATGGGCTTTAAGCCCGGTTACCAGCAGGTGCCCTGTATGAGAACTTGCCTTCTCTATACCTAAAGGGCAGAATATATTTTTCTTTCGTCATATTTCTCTTTGACCATCAAATTCGCAATTTCATCGAATCACATTTTCGACCCAGATAGGGTATAATACGACTATTGACGTCGTTATTGGGTGATCTTGTATAGCAGAACTTTGTGGCTGCAGTGGTGCCAACACGACATCATTCATCATTCATAAGAAAATTGACACGTACGTCTGGGTGCTTTACACACACACCTGCACTGTCTATTCCCACTAGTTATATTTACTCTTTCAACGCTATACAAAAGAAGTCATTCACGCCAATGACAGCTTAAAACCAGAGAGAATATCAACCTTGCCGCATAGCCAATCAAGTCTATTTTGCGTTGGCAACCATGACGGATATATCCGTCTAGGGTTGTAAAAAAACGGTTTTTTTTTCTGACTTGAAAAAAAACATGAAAAAAAACCGTGAAAAAAAAACGCTTTTTTTTCTGGAGTACGTTTTTTTTCAAAAGTATGAAAACTCAAAAATTGCAGGGCAGTTAATACTTTTATACGGTTGTTTTACTTGTTTTAGACTTTATGTTAACCATTAAACCAATTACATTTAACAACTTTGATTAATAACAACATAAATGAAATCTGTAGTGGGACACGAGACAGAAGAACCAGGAAATTCTGATGCTGACCGAACTAGTGTTGATAGTGCTGATAGTTCTAGTGAATAGGTTTAAAGTTCTTTTTGCACTTACTAAAAATAGTTTAGTTAAATAAATCACGAAAATCGTTATTGTGGCATATTTTTGTTCATCTGAAAAAAAACCTAATTTAGAAAAAAAACCGTGGTGCCAGGTTTTTTTTCATGTTTTTTTTCATAAATTTGAAAAAAAAACATTTGGTTTTTTTTCTATTTGCAACCCTATATCCGTCACTGGCGTTGAAAAGGTAAAGGAACTAATGGGTATTGTTTTCCCAGTAGTCCTATCATAAATATTATGAATTTTAATGCAAAATAAAAACTGTCCCACTCACATTAGAGCTCTTCTTGAGAAGTGTTTATCATTAATGAATAAAAATCAAATGCCATAAGTATAACGGAGCATCATTTGAGAACGTTTTGACCGATTTGGAACATTTTGTGATATTTTTATACATGTGGAAAAAAATCACCAATTTAAACTAGTGGGAATAGACCACTTGCACACATGTCGATGCAGTCGTCAGTTGCATAAAAAATACTACTAGTCAAATAATAACAATAATATCATCTACGAACAGAAAGACCAACTGGGTTGATTATTGCTTCAATATGACCCTAGCCTACAGCTATGGGATTCCTAGGTCGATAGTTTTCTAGAAATTAAATTACCTCCTTATAATGCATTAGAACTACATTATCACAAAGTAAAAAACATAATTCGCAAGTTAATTTCGACACAACAGACTGAAAATGCATGAAAATTATTCGAAATAAAATTGCCTTGGAGTTCCGATTTATAACATTTAATTGTAACATAATATGTATGTACGTACCTGATTCTCTGTAGTAGCACCATATTGTTGAAAATAGACCAGTACCTCTGGCCAAGATGCAAACGCTAACCGTTTCTGTATTCTATCGCCTAAAATGTATGGAGTTGACGAGATCTGTCATTTGAGGGCTCAGGCAAGATGCACTACGCTAACTAACGTTTCTATTCGATTCGTTTTTAAACCAATCGCGTCACTGGAAGATGGCGTGATACGAAAAGTCACGTGGTTTACCAGTGACGCGATTGGTTTAAAAACGAATCGAATAGAAACGTTAGTTAGCGTAATGCATCTTGTCTGAACCCTCAGGTTACGTCAATCCATACATAAGGTTAATTTTCGAAAATTGCTAACTTAGCTTATGCATCTTGGCTAGGACCTTGAGCATTCACTTATATTTAACAAAACATTCGAAATTTAACTAAAATATAAGCTTTAACATTGGTGAAGTACTCTTTAATCGGTGGCCAAACTCGGTAAGTGATATTTGGCAAAAAACGCAAACCAATTGCTCTGTTCGAAATAAAGACGATTTTTTGATTGATATGCTATGTTCTTGTTCGACCAAAACGCCAAGTCGCCAGTAACATGCGCTAGCATCCTTACTACAAGTGAATGCCCAGGTCTATAATGTGCCCCAGGAGACATTCAAAATCCCTAGTGTCGTTGGTTCTCATGATGATATTTGTTCATTTAATAAGTTTTGAATAGATATATGCATTATAAAGATGCGTCTCCACTAGCCGACATCATTTAAAGGTATAAATCTGTTTGCTATTGAAATCCAAACAATAAATCTTTTGAAATTGTTAATATCAGTTTCAACAAACACGCGGATATATGCATATACGCATTGACCTTGAAGAGGTTAAAATTGCCGACGTCGTGGACACGCATCCTTATTTGAAATAATATTCACCAATTTATTTATATATTTAGTAATTTTCTCATAGTCCTATAGGTGATTTATATGAGCTTCATAAAACTACAATACTTTCACCTGTTTCCATCCAATAAGTCTTGAAAAGGCATTGAATTTCAATGTTCCTATTTGGTTTCATTCCGTAAATATATTACCATTTTAGGTAATCATACAAATTATTGTTAGCGTAAAAAATAAGTTCCAACTGAGTAGAAGCTACTACTCGATACATTACCTGATCCAGTAGTTTTAATAAGACTGACCAGCGATCGAACGTCTCACCTAATGGGCAGATGAAATGACGTTGATATGACATCACTGATTTGTTCTATATTTAATCAACTCACAAATAGCAACATTCCAGTAAATTCTACAGTTCAGAGACGTTAAGAGCAAAACTTTCACGATTGTAAAACAGGCCCGATTTCTCTTTTTTTTAATTTATTCTGCGTACTTGTTAGTAGGACATTAAGCAAGTGTTACCTCTTATTAAGATAAAGAAAAAATACTTTCTAGTAACTTAACACGTCAACAGTCCCATACAAAATATTAACCCTGTCTTTAACACTAATCTTCAAACAGATGGATTGCAACATTCACAAAGATATTGTAGTAATCGGAGTGCGTACCTGGTCGCTTCTTAGCTACCGATACTCGAAAGTCTAATTTAAGACCAAAACCCTAACTTCAACGGGCGCACATTCGCTGTGATTACTGCATTTTGGTTTAAATGTAGGTATTTTTTATCAATAAGGGTAAGTTTTCCCTAATATTACTGGTTACACGAGTTCTCATTCATGTTTTTATGAAATAATGTTAAAATAACGAAATAATCAAGATGGGAACGGTCCGATTTTGGTCTTGAATTGGATTTTCGAGTATATATGACATTGTAAGGCTGGGACTTGTGGTGCTAGTTCATCGTGACCCATGTATGGGGCGCTGGGCTGTGAACGTGGGAGTACGGCGGTAAGTTTGTGTGAGCAATACCGCTCCCATATCCAAATAAGGGTCAAATTAAAGTTCTGAAAAGTGATTGATTCAACCGCCATGTTCTTTTTCTAACCAACAGCATTCATTTAGTGTTATATTTTAATGGCTCTGGACTGTATTTTGAACGGATCACTGTTAGTACAAATGTACTTACATCGTGGTCAGTTTAAATAGCTCTCGGCTAAATGATAGAACACAGATTTTACATCCATGTTATTTGTCGTTTTAGTTGAGCATTCGATTGGTATAATTATCGGTATAGTCTCGCAAATTCCCGTAGTAGACGCGTCATTTCCTTGCATTTCTCTGCCCTGAAACAATAAAATATAAAGTTAACAATTTGTCTATAATGATATAGATCTAATAATAATGGACATGTATTTAAAATATACACATGTCAGTCAAAAATTAAATGATTATAGCATAAACAGTAGCGAATAGTCCAGTAATCGGAATAGGTAAAGTTAATTGCCTAAACTTGATGCGAGTAAAGACAATTATAGACTATGAAAACTTGATTGGTCACAAAACGATAAAAGAACATATTATTATTATTATTAACAATATTAAGATTATAAAGCGATACTAGCGCATTGTGTGTCATGTAACATTGTTACAACTACTTCAGTGTCACCTAATGAACTTTGTTGAGATACAGTGGCGTAGTCAGGTTACGATGCGAGTCAGGTGTCCCAACAGGCAGTAGTATCCCACTTAGCATCGATGCAGAAACACTGTGGTTCTAAGCTGGTCATGTCTAACCGGAGGGCGTACTGGTGGAACTGCCAGCACTGCTGCTGCGGGGGCGCCGCAGCACGGTCCCGCGGCAGGCGCGCCAGCCAGTCCAGCTGGTCATGTCGTGGTACTAACCGGAGGGCGTACTGGTGGAACTGCCAGCACTGCTGCTGCGGGGGCGCCGCAGCACGGTCCCGCGGCAGGCGCGCCAGCCAGTCCAGCTGGTCATGTCGTGGTACTAACCGGAGGGCGTACTGGTGGAACTGCCAGCACTGCTGCTGCGGGGGCGCCGCAGCACGGTCCCGCGGCAGGCGCGCCAGCCAGTCCAGCTGGTCATGTCGTGGTACTAACCGGAGGGCGTACTGGTGGAACTGCCAGCACTGCTGCTGCGGGGGCGCCGCAGCACGGTCCCGCGGCAGGCGCGCCAGCCAGTCCAGCTGGTCATGTCGTGGTACTAACCGGAGGGCGTACTGGTGGAACTGCCAGCACTGCTGCTGCGGGGGCGCCGCAGCACGGTCCCGCGGCAGGCGCGCCAGCCAGTCCAGCTGGTCATGTCGTGGTACTAACCGGAGGGCGTACTGGTGGAACTGCCAGCACTGCTGCTGCGGGGGCGCCGCAGCACGGTCCCGCGGCAGGCGCGCCAGCCAGTCCAGCTGGTCATGTCGTGGTACTAACCGGAGGGCGTACTGGTGGAACTGCCAGCACTGCTGCTGCGGGGGCGCCGCAGCACGGTCCCGCGGCAGGCGCGCCAGCCAGTCCAGCTGGTCATGTCGTGGTACTAACCGGAGGGCGTACTGGTGGAACTGCCAGCACTGCTGTTGCGGGGGCGCCGCAGCACGGTCCCGCGGCAGGCGCGCCAGCCAGTCCAGCTGGTCATGTCGTGGTACTAACCGGAGGGCGTACTGGTGGAACTGCCAGCACTGCTGCTGCGGGGGCGCCGCAGCACGGTCCCGCGGCAGGCGCGCCAGCCAGTCCAGCTGGTCATGTCGTGGTACTAACCGGAGGGCGTACTGGTGGAACTGCCAGCACTGCTGTTGCGGGGGCGCCGCAGCACGGTCCCGCGGCAGGCGCGCCAGCCAGTCCAGCTGGTCATGTCGTGGTACTAACCGGAGGGCGTACTGGCGGAACTGCCAGCACTGCTGCTGCGTGGGCGCCGCAGCACGGTCCCGCGGCAGGCGCGCCAGCCAGTCCAGCTGGTCATGTCGTGGTACTAACCGGAGGGCGTACTGGTGGAACTGCCAGCACTGCTGCTGCGTGGGCGCCGCAGCACGGTCCCGCGGCAGGCGCGCCAGCCCCGCCGCCAGCCAGTCCAGCTGGTTGGCGCGCTGCCAGCGCACCAGCTCCAGGAGCACCTCCGCTACTTCTGCCAGCATGTACGTGTGCAGGTGCAACACGCTGGACTCCAGCAGGGCGTACGTTATGTCCGAGCCGTAAGTTTGGAGCGTCGCGTTTGCTAGAGCTGTTGACAAATATTTTAAATATTGAATGTTTTTGTTTATGGCATGGAGAGAGCCGAGCAGTTGGTTTTGAAGCTTGAAGCCTATTGACATTGGTGGTGCTAACCCTGACAACTAAGGTGAATTGTGGAACCACTAGAATTTGGGCTCATTTGATTTCTTTTGACGACTCGTAATACATTACACTTGGCGAGGAAGGTCTGATGATGGAAACGGGAGGTGAATAGTGGGAACTCCTCAAGGACTACTTGTAACTACTGGAATTTGGGTTCATTTGTTTTTGTGACGACTCTATTTATTAAACTTTGCAACGAAGGTATGATGATGGAGCCGGGAGGTGGATAGCGGAAGTCTTCAATTACTACTTGAAACCACTGGAATTCGGGTTCATTTGTTTGACGACTCTAATAGATTAAACCGATCCGGGAGGTGGATAGTGGAACTCTTCATTTACTACCACTAGAGTTTGGGCTCATTTGATTTATTTAAAATTGACAACGTCATCAAACTTTAACCCAAATATTCCTGCTTCTGATGCCTCTTTAGAATGTAGTTCCAACAGTTTCTTGACCAAGCTACATAGTATCACCTACCTTTGACCTCCGGTGTGACCCTCGCATTGGTGGCCTTCATGGTGAGCTCGTGCAGGAACTTCATGACGGAGCAGTTGGCCTCGCGGTGGTCGAGCGCCGTGGCGAGCGTGCCGCACTGCACCACAGCCGGGAGCGCGCCCGACGCGAGGAACTCTTGAGGGATGCGCTGCAGGAACCTGGAAGAAGGGAGGAAACGTTACGAATCATGTCAAAATTTACGTGTTTTAGCGTCATTGACGTCAACATAAGGAATTAGGAAGATCGTTTCATGGGATATGGTTAATTTTGCTGTCACATAAGTGCAACGGATAATATTAAGCTAAGTTCTAGTAGAGAAAGCAAAATTTAATCACTATTGGTATTATTAATGTAGAAATTTATTTTTTTGTTCACATTCGGCAACAATGGATGAAAAACTAATGGGTCCCAACACAGCGGGTCTACGTTAAGTATAGTGAATATCCTGTCCCCACTTTCCGATTCCATAATCAGATCAACTCTTAGATACCATAACATTGCATTTTCACCCGGTTTAAATATGTGGTCCAAATTACAGCCCATTCCATTAACGAGAAGTGGTTCAAAATTGACCTGCAAGGTGAGGCCTTAATGGACATACATACATAAAAACATTGCAAGGCCATAAAAAGCTTGTTAAAATACCCGAGACTCGGGAGCAAATACTCGCACTCATCACACAAATATTTGCTCATATCGGTCATAGATCCCGGGACGGCTAGGATCAACTAGGCTAACTACGTCACCGATGGTGGAGAAACCGGGATCTTTGACCCGTTATCGGTCGAAATTGGCTTTATCTTCTAGAAAACTTACCGAATACACAACCGGAACAGATCATCGACCGTATCGGGGTTGTCCTGCAGGCCGTTCTCCTGCTGCAGCAGCATGAAGGCGCGCGGCATGAGCGCCTTGAGCAGCTCGATGAGGTCGGGCACGCAGTCCGGCTCGTTGGCCAGCTCGTCGACCAGGATGCTGGCCAGGTAGAGCAGGCAGCTGTGCGCGTTGGCCTGGTAGATGTCGGCCATGGTGCGCGCCAGGTGCGGCAGTAAGGGCGCCGAGCGCCGCGACGTGCAGCGCAGGGCGAAGCGCAGCGCGCGGCACGAGCGCTCCATGATGCGCCCGTCGTGCTGGTACCTGGGCGGGGGGGGCAACACACAGCTGCTTATTTGTTGCCCGCATTCCGGTAACACTACAATGCGAACACCGCTGTTTGGCGGCAGGTCAAAGGGTCAGATGCTGGTAGAGATCCAGAACCGTGATCTACACATCACCACGCATACACGGCTATTTAAATTAGATAATGCAATGTGTATAAACAACATTAGTGCTTAGCAAATACGAGAGCGCTGTTTAGAGTGAAATTGGCAACAATAAGAAACAAAATGCTAATTCATATGGTAGTTACCACTTAAGAATGATTGCAGTTCCGCCTATCACTACAAACATTTTATAAACATAGGTAGCTATAATTAATTGATCATGAGTATCATGACATCACACTGATCACAGGACAGGGGGGTTATTATGGTATACGTTTACGCTGAGAGAAAAGGACAGAGCTATAGCAGCTATATCATAATTTAATTTATTATTATTTAAAAACCAAGTACACAGGTTCAAACCCTAAACCACAATTTAAACCTACGATATAGTGCTCCTAATTGTACCGCTGTATGTGATCCCGACATCTCTTAGCCAACATCTTCTAACCCACGGCTTATTCCTGCACTAGAACTGCTCCAACACCGTAATTTGAGGCATCAATATAAACTAAACCTGATCATGACATCTCTGAGCACCGGCCAGACATCTCCCAACCCACGACTAAATCCAGGACCAAAACTGCTCCTACACCGTAATCTGAGGCATCAGTATAAACTATACCTGGTCATGACATCTCTGAGCACCGGCCAGGTGGCTCCCAATGCGGGCACACACGCGTCTGAACAGAGCTGCCAATAGATTCAGAAAGAGTCATGGGTCTGCACTGCATCACTACTGACTTACTACCCCTTATATAGTTCAAACGCTAAACTGCAGGCATACGTGGTCCTTATATCTCTAAGCCAGGCATCTTCCAACCTATGGCTGAATCCTGTACCAGAACTGCTCCTACTCCGTAAGCTGCTGCATCAGTTTAAACTATACCTGATCATGATATCTCTGAGCACCGGCCAAGCGTCTCCCAACGCGGGCACACACGCGTCAGCGGCGCGCGGGGACAGGTCTCTGAACAGAGCCGCCAACAGGTCCAGCGCCGGACATGGATCTGGTGCGTCGCCGCTGTCTGGGGTTTTCTTTTCTAGGAGTTCCTTTAGGGTTGAGAGTTGGATGGAGGCCGCTTCGCGCATGGCTACTGTTAGCTGCAATTAAGAAATTATGCATCAATTATAAATAAATATTACTTATTGATATACTATTAAAATGCTTAAGTTGTTCAAAATTTCATTACACTTATAAATATCGCACATGACATTTAATATAATATTAACTCAAAAATAAATTGTAATGCACACCTTTTTGTACTAGTTTGAAATGAGAATACATTTTTCAACACTGTCACATTTCGAGTTAAGACGGTATTGATTGTCATGTGCGATATGTCATATATATATATAGTACACTTTGTTTGTTAGAAATATTGATTGTCCTCAACCGGTTTTCAATTGAGTCAGACAACTTTTTAAGCTTTCTAAAAATACCTGCTCTTAGGTTAGGTTAGACTTGCATTAAAATACAGGTTGAAATGGCTTTAACTGTAGCTCTCAGAACTATGAGACGCTGGTGTTTAAGGCTCGACCGCTCGTCGTTAGCGTTCAAAAGGTTCGATGAAACCAGCCTCGGCCGGGAAGGGTGGTCGCTGACCTCGTCCAGCGAATGGTCTCCTCCCGGCGTGTACAGTAAGCTACCTGGTCGGGCGGGAGCGCCGCGAGCGCGGCAGCGAGCGCCCGCACGAGCGCGGCGGCGGCGCCGGGCGGCAGCGGCAGGCGGTCCAGGTGTCCAGCAGCTGGTCTCCTCCCGGCGTGTACAGTAAGCTACCTGGTCGGGCGGGAGCGCCGCGAGCGCGGCAGCGAGCGCCCGCACGAGCGCGGCGGCGGCGCCGGGCGGCAGCGGCAGGCGGTCCAGGTGTCCAGCAGCTGGTCTCCTCCCGGCGTGTACAGTAAGCTACCTGGTCGGGCGGGAGCGCCGCGAGCGCGGCAGCGAGCGCCCGCACGAGCGCGGCGGCGGCGCCGGGCGGCAGCGGCAGGCGGTCCAGGTGTCCAGCAGCTGGTCTCCTCCCGGCGTGTACAGTAAGCTACCTGGTCGGGCGGGAGCGCCGCGAGCGCGGCAGCGAGCGCCCGCACGAGCGCGGCGGCGGCGCCGGGCGGCAGCGGCAGGCGGTCCAGGTGTCCAGCAGCTGGTCTCCTCCCGGCGTGTACAGTAAGCTACCTGGTCGGGCGGGAGCGCCGCGAGCGCGGCAGCGAGCGCCCGCACGAGCGCGGCGGCGGCGCCGGGCGGCAGCGGCAGGCGGTCCAGGTGTCCAGCAGCTGGTCTCCTCCCGGCGTGTACAGTAAGCTACCTGGTCGGGCGGGAGCGCCGCGAGCGCGGCAGCGAGCGCCCGCACGAGCGCGGCGGCGGCGCCGGGCGGCAGCGGCAGGCGGTCCAGGTGTCCAGCAGCTGGTCTCCTCCCGGCGTGTACAGTAAGCTACCTGGTCGGGCGGGAGCGCCGCGAGCGCGGCAGCGAGCGCCCGCACGAGCGCGGCGGCGGCGCCGGGCGGCAGCGGCAGGCGGTCCAGGTGTCCAGCAGCTGGTCTCCTCCCGGCGTGTACAGTAAGCTACCTGGTCGGGCGGGAGCGCCGCGAGCGCGGCAGCGAGCGCCCGCACGAGCGCGGCGGCGGCGCCGGGCGGCAGCGGCAGGCGGTCCAGGTGTCCAGCAGCTGGTCTCCTCCCGGCGTGTACAGTAAGCTACCTGGTCGGGCGGGAGCGCCGCGAGCGCGGCAGCGAGCGCCCGCACGAGCGCGGCGGCGGCGCCGGGCGGCAGCGGCAGGCGGTCCAGGTGTCCAGCAGCTGGTCTCCTCCCGGCGTGTACAGTAAGCTACCTGGTCGGGCGGGAGCGCCGCGAGCGCGGCAGCGAGCGCCCGCACGAGCGCGGCGGCGGCGCCGGGCGGCAGCGGCAGGCGGTCAGGTGTCCAGCAGCTGGTCTCCTCCCGGCGTGTACAGTAAGCTACCTGGTCGGGCGGGAGCGCCGCGAGCGCGGCAGCGAGCGCCCGCACGAGCGCGGCGGCGGCGCCGGGCGGCAGCGGCAGGCGGTCCAGGTGTCCAGCAGCTGGTCTCCTCCCGGCGTGTACAGTAAGCTACCTGGTCGGGCGGGAGCGCCGCGAGCGCGGCAGCGAGCGCCCGCACGAGCGCGGCGGCGGCGCCGGGCGGCAGCGGCAGGCGGTCCAGGTGTCCAGCAGCTGGTCTCCTCCCGGCGTGTACAGTAAGCTACCTGGTCGGGCGGGAGCGCCGCGAGCGCGGCAGCGAGCGCCCGCACGAGCGCGGCGGCGGCGCCGGGCGGCAGCGGCAGGCGGTCCAGGTGTCCAGCAGCTGGTCTCCTCCCGGCGTGTACAGTAAGCTACCTGGTCGGGCGGGAGCGCCGCGAGCGCGGCAGCGAGCGCCCGCACGAGCGCGGCGGCGGCGCCGGGCGGCAGCGGCAGGCGGTCCAGGTGTCCAGCAGCTGGTCTCCTCCCGGCGTGTACAGTAAGCTACCTGGTCGGGCGGGAGCGCCGCGAGCGCGGCAGCGAGCGCCCGCACGAGCGCGGCGGCGGCGCCGGGCGGCAGCGGCAGGCGGTCCAGGTGTCCAGCAGCTGGTCTCCTCCCGGCGTGTACAGTAAGCTACCTGGTCGGGCGGGAGCGCCGCGAGCGCGGCAGCGAGCGCCCGCACGAGCGCGGCGGCGGCGCCGGGCGGCAGCGGCAGGCGGTCCAGGTGTCCAGCAGCTGGTCTCCTCCCGGCGTGTACAGTAAGCTACCTGGTCGGGCGGGAGCGCCGCGAGCGCGGCAGCGAGCGCCCGCACGAGCGCGGCGGCGGCGCCGGGCGGCAGCGGCAGGCGGTCCAGGTGTCCAGCAGCTGGTCTCCTCCCGGCGTGTACAGTAAGCTACCTGGTCGGGCGGGAGCGCCGCGAGCGCGGCAGCGAGCGCCCGCACGAGCGCGGCGGCGGCGCCGGGCGGCAGCGGCAGGCGGTCCAGGTGTCCAGCAGCTGGTCTCCTCCCGGCGTGTACAGTAAGCTACCTGGTCGGGCGGGAGCGCCGCGAGCGCGGCAGCGAGCGCCCGCACGAGCGCGGCGGCGGCGCCGGGCGGCAGCGGCAGGCGGTCCAGGTGTCCAGCAGCTGGTCTCCTCCCGGCGTGTACAGTAAGCTACCTGGTCGGGCGGGAGCGCCGCGAGCGCGGCAGCGAGCGCCCGCACGAGCGCGGCGGCGGCGCCGGGCGGCAGCGGCAGGCGGTCCAGGTGTCCAGCAGCTGGTCTCCTCCCGGCGTGTACAGTAAGCTACCTGGTCGGGCGGGAGCGCCGCGAGCGCGGCAGCGAGCGCCCGCACGAGCGCGGCGGCGGCGCCGGGCGGCAGCGGCAGGCGGTCCAGGTGTCCAGCAGCTGGTCTCCTCCCGGCGTGTACAGTAAGCTACCTGGTCGGGCGGGAGCGCCGCGAGCGCGGCAGCGAGCGCCCGCACGAGCGCGGCGGCGGCGCCGGGCGGCAGCGGCAGGCGGTCCAGGTGTCCAGCAGCTGGTCTCCTCCCGGCGTGTACAGTAAGCTACCTGGTCGGGCGGGAGCGCCGCGAGCGCGGCAGCGAGCGCCCGCACGAGCGCGGCGGCGGCGCCGGGCGGCAGCGGCAGGCGGTCCAGGTGTCCAGCAGCTGGTCTCCTCCCGGCGTGTACAGTAAGCTACCTGGTCGGGCGGGAGCGCCGCGAGCGCGGCAGCGAGCGCCCGCACGAGCGCGGCGGCGGCGCCGGGCGGCAGCGGCAGGCGGTCCAGGTGTCCAGCAGCTGGTCTCCTCCCGGCGTGTACAGTAAGCTACCTGGTCGGGCGGGAGCGCCGCGAGCGCGGCAGCGAGCGCCCGCACGAGCGCGGCGGCGGCGCCGGGCGGCAGCGGCAGGCGGTCCAGGTGTCCAGCAGCTGGTCTCCTCCCGGCGTGTACAGTAAGCTACCTGGTCGGGCGGGAGCGCCGCGAGCGCGGCAGCGAGCGCCCGCACGAGCGCGGCGGCGGCGCCGGGCGGCAGCGGCAGGCGGTCCAGGTGTCCAGCAGCTGGTCTCCTCCCGGCGTGTACAGTAAGCTACCTGGTCGGGCGGGAGCGCCGCGAGCGCGGCAGCGAGCGCCCGCACGAGCGCGGCGGCGGCGCCGGGCGGCAGCGGCAGGCGGTCCAGGTGTCCAGCAGCTGGTCTCCTCCCGGCGTGTACAGTAAGCTACCTGGTCGGGCGGGAGCGCCGCGAGCGCGGCAGCGAGCGCCCGCACGAGCGCGGCGGCGGCGCCGGGCGGCAGCGGCAGGCGGTCCAGGTGTCCAGCAGCTGGTCTCCTCCCGGCGTGTACAGTAAGCTACCTGGTCGGGCGGGAGCGCCGCGAGCGCGGCAGCGAGCGCCCGCACGAGCGCGGCGGCGGCGCCGGGCGGCAGCGGCAGGCGGTCCAGGTGTCCAGCAGCTGGTCTCCTCCCGGCGTGTACAGTAAGCTACCTGGTCGGGCGGGAGCGCCGCGAGCGCGGCAGCGAGCGCCCGCACGAGCGCGGCGGCGGCGCCGGGCGGCAGCGGCAGGCGGTCCAGGTGTCCAGCAGCTGGTCTCCTCCCGGCGTGTACAGTAAGCTACCTGGTCGGGCGGGAGCGCCGCGAGCGCGGCAGCGAGCGCCCGCACGAGCGCGGCGGCGGCGCCGGGCGGCAGCGGCAGGCGGTCCAGGTGTCCAGCAGCTGGTCTCCTCCCGGCGTGTACAGTAAGCTACCTGGTCGGGCGGGAGCGCCGCGAGCGCGGCAGCGAGCGCCCGCACGAGCGCGGCGGCGGCGCCGGGCGGCAGCGGCAGGCGGTCCAGGTGTCCAGCAGCTGGTCTCCTCCCGGCGTGTACAGTAAGCTACCTGGTCGGGCGGGAGCGCCGCGAGCGCGGCAGCGAGCGCCCGCACGAGCGCGGCGGCGGCGCCGGGCGGCAGCGGCAGGCGGTCCAGGTGTCCAGCAGCTGGTCTCCTCCCGGCGTGTACAGTAAGCTACCTGGTCGGGCGGGAGCGCCGCGAGCGCGGCAGCGAGCGCCCGCACGAGCGCGGCGGCGGCGCCGGGCGGCAGCGGCAGGCGGTCCAGGTGTCCAGCAGCTGGTCTCCTCCCGGCGTGTACAGTAAGCTACCTGGTCGGGCGGGAGCGCCGCGAGCGCGGCAGCGAGCGCCCGCACGAGCGCGGCGGCGGCGCCGGGCGGCAGCGGCAGGCGGTCCAGGTGTCCAGCAGCTGGTCTCCTCCCGGCGTGTACAGTAAGCTACCTGGTCGGGCGGGAGCGCCGCGAGCGCGGCAGCGAGCGCCCGCACGAGCGCGGCGGCGGCGCCGGGCGGCAGCGGCAGGCGGTCCAGGTGTCCAGCAGCTGGTCTCCTCCCGGCGTGTACAGTAAGCTACCTGGTCGGGCGGGAGCGCCGCGAGCGCGGCAGCGAGCGCCCGCACGAGCGCGGCGGCGGCGCCGGGCGGCAGCGGCAGGCGGTCCAGGTGTCCAGCAGCTGGTCTCCTCCCGGCGTGTACAGTAAGCTACCTGGTCGGGCGGGAGCGCCGCGAGCGCGGCAGCGAGCGCCCGCACGAGCGCGGCGGCGGCGCCGGGCGGCAGCGGCAGGCGGTCCAGGTGTCCAGCAGCTGGTCTCCTCCCGGCGTGTACAGTAAGCTACCTGGTCGGGCGGGAGCGCCGCGAGCGCGGCAGCGAGCGCCCGCACGAGCGCGGCGGCGGCGCCGGGCGGCAGCGGCAGGCGGTCCAGGTGTCCAGCAGCTGGTCTCCTCCCGGCGTGTACAGTAAGCTACCTGGTCGGGCGGGAGCGCCGCGAGCGCGGCAGCGAGCGCCCGCACGAGCGCGGCGGCGGCGCCGGGCGGCAGCGGCAGGCGGTCCAGGTGTCCAGCAGCTGGTCTCCTCCCGGCGTGTACAGTAAGCTACCTGGTCGGGCGGGAGCGCCGCGAGCGCGGCAGCGAGCGCCCGCACGAGCGCGGCGGCGGCGCCGGGCGGCAGCGGCAGGCGGTCCAGGTGTCCAGCAGCTGGTCTCCTCCCGGCGTGTACAGTAAGCTACCTGGTCGGGCGGGAGCGCCGCGAGCGCGGCAGCGAGCGCCCGCACGAGCGCGGCGGCGGCGCCGGGCGGCAGCGGCAGGCGGTCCAGGTGTCCAGCAGCTGGTCTCCTCCCGGCGTGTACAGTAAGCTACCTGGTCGGGCGGGAGCGCCGCGAGCGCGGCAGCGAGCGCCCGCACGAGCGCGGCGGCGGCGCCGGGCGGCAGCGGCAGGCGGTCCAGGTGTCCAGCAGCTGGTCTCCTCCCGGCGTGTACAGTAAGCTACCTGGTCGGGCGGGAGCGCCGCGAGCGCGGCAGCGAGCGCCCGCACGAGCGCGGCGGCGGCGCCGGGCGGCAGCGGCAGGCGGTCCAGGTGTCCAGCAGCTGGTCTCCTCCCGGCGTGTACAGTAAGCTACCTGGTCGGGCGGGAGCGCCGCGAGCGCGGCAGCGAGCGCCCGCACGAGCGCGGCGGCGGCGCCGGGCGGCAGCGGCAGGCGGTCCAGGTGTCCAGCAGCTGGTCTCCTCCCGGCGTGTACAGTAAGCTACCTGGTCGGGCGGGAGCGCCGCGAGCGCGGCAGCGAGCGCCCGCACGAGCGCGGCGGCGGCGCCGGGCGGCAGCGGCAGGCGGTCCAGGTGTCCAGCAGCTGGTCTCCTCCCGGCGTGTACAGTAAGCTACCTGGTCGGGCGGGAGCGCCGCGAGCGCGGCAGCGAGCGCCCGCACGAGCGCGGCGGCGGCGCCGGGCGGCAGCGGCAGGCGGTCCAGGTGTCCAGCAGCTGGTCTCCTCCCGGCGTGTACAGTAAGCTACCTGGTCGGGCGGGAGCGCCGCGAGCGCGGCAGCGAGCGCCCGCACGAGCGCGGCGGCGGCGCCGGGCGGCAGCGGCAGGCGGTCCAGGTGTCCAGCAGCTGGTCTCCTCCCGGCGTGTACAGTAAGCTACCTGGTCGGGCGGGAGCGCCGCGAGCGCGGCAGCGAGCGCCCGCACGAGCGCGGCGGCGGCGCCGGGCGGCAGCGGCAGGCGGTCCAGGTGTCCAGCAGCTGGTCTCCTCCCGGCGTGTACAGTAAGCTACCTGGTCGGGCGGGAGCGCCGCGAGCGCGGCAGCGAGCGCCCGCACGAGCGCGGCGGCGGCGCCGGGCGGCAGCGGCAGGCGGTCCAGGTGTCCAGCAGCTGGTCTCCTCCCGGCGTGTACAGTAAGCTACCTGGTCGGGCGGGAGCGCCGCGAGCGCGGCAGCGAGCGCCCGCACGAGCGCGGCGGCGGCGCCGGGCGGCAGCGGCAGGCGGTCCAGGTGTCCAGCAGCTGGTCTCCTCCCGGCGTGTACAGTAAGCTACCTGGTCGGGCGGGAGCGCCGCGAGCGCGGCAGCGAGCGCCCGCACGAGCGCGGCGGCGGCGCCGGGCGGCAGCGGCAGGCGGTCCAGGTGTCCAGCAGCTGGTCTCCTCCCGGCGTGTACAGTAAGCTACCTGGTCGGGCGGGAGCGCCGCGAGCGCGGCAGCGAGCGCCCGCACGAGCGCGGCGGCGGCGCCGGGCGGCAGCGGCAGGCGGTCCAGGTGTCCAGCAGCTGGTCTCCTCCCGGCGTGTACAGTAAGCTACCTGGTCGGGCGGGAGCGCCGCGAGCGCGGCAGCGAGCGCCCGCACGAGCGCGGCGGCGGCGCCGGGCGGCAGCGGCAGGCGGTCCAGGTGTCCAGCAGCTGGTCTCCTCCCGGCGTGTACAGTAAGCTACCTGGTCGGGCGGGAGCGCCGCGAGCGCGGCAGCGAGCGCCCGCACGAGCGCGGCGGCGGCGCCGGGCGGCAGCGGCAGGCGGTCCAGGTGTCCAGCAGCTGGTCTCCTCCCGGCGTGTACAGTAAGCTACCTGGTCGGGCGGGAGCGCCGCGAGCGCGGCAGCGAGCGCCCGCACGAGCGCGGCGGCGGCGCCGGGCGGCAGCGGCAGGCGGTCCAGGTGTCCAGCAGCTGGTCTCCTCCCGGCGTGTACAGTAAGCTACCTGGTCGGGCGGGAGCGCCGCGAGCGCGGCAGCGAGCGCCCGCACGAGCGCGGCGGCGGCGCCGGGCGGCAGCGGCAGGCGGTCCAGGTGTCCAGCAGCTGGTCTCCTCCCGGCGTGTACAGTAAGCTACCTGGTCGGGCGGGAGCGCCGCGAGCGCGGCAGCGAGCGCCCGCACGAGCGCGGCGGCGGCGCCGGGCGGCAGCGGCAGGCGGTCCAGGTGTCCAGCAGCTGGTCTCCTCCCGGCGTGTACAGTAAGCTACCTGGTCGGGCGGGAGCGCCGCGAGCGCGGCAGCGAGCGCCCGCACGAGCGCGGCGGCGGCGCCGGGCGGCAGCGGCAGGCGGTCCAGGTGACGCGTGGCGCGCAGCAGGGTCACCGAGTGGGACGACGCCTGCTTGCTGCACGCCTTGCAGATGTTCTACAAACAACCGCACTCGTCAACTCCGCGCTCGCTACTAACGGGACTCTTACAGGTCCTTTTTTTATTGCAAATCAATAAATAATAAATATCAGGGGCAATGTAACACAAATTGACCTAGTCCCCAACTAAGCTCTAGGCTTGTACTATGGGTCCTAGACGACGACTAACTTACTTATACATAGAAAACATCCAAGACGCAGAAACACACATCACACAAATATCTGCCCTTACTGGGATTTGAACCCGGGACTGCTAGCTTCGTAGGCAGCGTCACTACCGACTAGGCCAACTTATTGATAGTAAGTGGGATCTGAAACCCATAGACATCTTTATTCTTAAGACTAAAATCTTATATAAGACTGAAAACGCGCTGCCAACCCTGAAGACTAAGTTGGAATGCCTCTATGATAGTAATTTCACCAGTTGTCTATCCCTACCCCGAAAGAAAATGCGAATGCTGCTTAACGGTAAGCTAGAGGGTAAAATAGTGGTAGGCCGGGGGCGGGTCCAAACCAACGTTAGTTTGCGACCGGTCGCCAGGTGATATGGGGCCGTCCCTATGTCAATCTACTTGTCCGGTAGTTGGCATGGCTAGCGGCCGAGGGTGGAGCTCACAATTGCGTTGATACCCTAGGCAAGACTGGTTGTGTTCCTTCCCGAGGTTGCTGCCTGTCAACTCGGTTTCCCCGGATTAAACGAGTAGAACCAAAACAACAGTCGAACTCCTGATCGTCCAATATTCACCCTTCCATGCTTCCCATATTCCCCATCCAATCAGCTGCATGCGTTGTCGTGGCATGTCGCAGCGGGCCTCCTATCCAATAGAAAAGGATGGGTAGCGGTAAAATGCCACCCGCGTGTTTGTGCCGTGCGCGGGGACCCGTGCGGGAGGAGAACGAGATCCTGGTAGGCAGAGTTAGACTAGGGTCGAACAGTAGTTACGCTCAGATAACAACACGCCGCTTCGGCTCCGGATTCATCTCACACGGGAGGTTCTAGCCTAGTCAGCTAGAATCAATCGGCTGTCGCGTCTACAGCAGACTGGCCGCGGGCGAAGGTTCTGGGGTGATGAGGTTGATAGTCGGCGGAGTACGGCCCCGAGTCGCTCTAGTGGTGACGGAGGGCTTGAAATCGTGCGGACTCACTCAACAGCTCACCCTGGAAACCTATATCCAACTCGTATCCCTGGTGCGTCATAGCATCCCCAGTATGTTATGGAGCACCAAAACACTATTGTCGAAGAGTCTGGGAGAAATGAGGTGGAGAGAGGGGCAGAAGTGGGAGGAAGGCCGAGCACCAACAAGACGGTGCAAGGGGGACCCTCACGGATGTCGGGAGAAGAAAAGGAGAAGAGGGAAGAAGGTGGGGCAGAAGTGGGGGAAGGCCGAGCACCAACAAGACGGTGCAAGGGGGACCCCCGCGGATGCCGTGGAGCATTGACCTAGGGAATCTGTTCTTGGAAGATGAGGAACATCTGCTGAACCCGCCGCAGACTTCGAAGGAGGAAACCGCCAAGGCGGCAACCCCGACGGAGGGCGACGGCTTAACCAGACAGCCCACCAAGGCAGAGAAGAAGAGATCGAGGCTGCCCCGCAGAAAGGAGAGAATGAGGGAGAAGGCGGCGGGAGTGAACCCTAGCCACAGCCTGGCGAATAGGAGGCCCCAGCCGCCGGAGAGGCCGCCGAAAGTGAAACGGCAAGCAACAGATTCGGACGAAGGTACCTCGACACGGCCTGCCTCCAACGAAGCGACCGAACCGCGGCGACTCGCTGACGAGCAACCGTGCGACCGCAAGGGAAGCAAGGGAGTTCGCAGTGGCGATCAGCCGCGCGGATGGTGTACCGCTAGATGAGTCACTAGGAACCGAAGTCAGGAGAATTGTCAGCCGGTTCATTACGGAGGCCATAAAAGAGCAGGGCATTCGAGGGAAGCCGCTTCAATTCGCAATGTGAGGGCTGGTGTCGGAAGGATTCTTCCTTGTGACACCATCCACGGCAGAAGCGAGAGAGTGGCTTCTCGGGAAGGACTTGGGTGAGCCAAAGGGGCACAAATTGCAGGCCCAAGTGCTTAACAGCACGAGGGTTCACATTTGGATCCCGGGCCCGCCGGATGAACTGAAGGAGGATCCGCTCCTCAACCTGAGAGCCCAAAACTGGGACAGGGAAGAGGAGCTGAAAATCCTGGAGTGGATGCAGGTGAGCAGGGAGGATCTCGTCACGGGCATCCGGGTATGTTACTCGGTGCCAAGTAAACCTCCAGCAATGCAAGGATGCAATGTCCGAACTGTGCCAATACATACTGAGGGGAAAGATTGACATTGTCCTCATGCAAGAGCCGTACGCATGGAAAAACCAGGTAACAGGACTGGGTAGCCTGGGGAGCGACCTCCACTTAGAAAGAAATGGTGAGCTGCCTCCTAGGGCATGCATATACGCAAGTAGAGACCTAAGAAATATGGGATGCCTACTGACCATATGTTTCAGAGACCTAGTGGTGGTAGAATTAAGCCCCGTGACAAGGAACGGAGAGGGAGTTAAGGTAGCGTTGGCATCTTGCTACATACTAGGTGAAACCAACCAGAGAACCGGAGAACTGGAGGAAGCGGTCAGTAGATACAAAGGTAAGAGAACACCCATTCTTGTAGGTTGCGATGCGAACTCACACCATGAGGTGTGGGGAAGCAGCGACACCAACAAGAAGGGGGAAGCACTTCTAGAATTTATTGTAAGTAATGACCTGGACATACACAACACAGGTACAACCCCAACCTTTATAACCAGGGCAAGAGAGGAGGTTTTAGATATAACGATAACCTCAGGGGAGATAGGCAAACATGTGAAAGACTGGAGAGTAGACCAGGAAGACAGCATGTCGGACCACAGAAGACTACTGTACGGCCTGGACTACTACACGGAAAGAACAAAGATAAGAAACCCAAGGAAAACAGACTGGGAGAAATATAACAGCATACTGAGTGAGTGGACACCGAGCCACAGAAGCCCAAGAACTAGCGAGGAACTGGACAGGGCCGCTGAGGATCTGAACACGGCCATATCGAGAGCCTACCAGACGGCGTGCCCAGAGAGAATGTGCAACGGAGATAAAGGACAACCATGGTGGAATAAAGAGATACAGAAACTACGGAAAAGAACTCGTAAGGCGTTAGACTAGCTAAAAAAGCTAAAAAAAAGCGTGCTGGCGTATAACCATCGTGTTTGCGCAAACATGGTATTTGTTTTTACTGAATGTAGGTACGATGGATGGAGTTATTTCCGTGACACAGTCGACGAAGCCCCGCTGCGTGGGGCTTCTATTCTGCGTAGATTGGCCCTTCGGGCCTGATGAACTCTGACCTAACCTAAACCTACTTACCTAATTTTAACCTAAACTAACCTAACTGGATATGCTATAAATTGAGTGTGCGAAATAAAAATTTGAACATTTTTTTTTTGGAATATAATATTTGCCGAAGGAAAACGTTTGCTTAATAACACGGACCTAAAAAAAATACGGACGTAACCTAGTCTAATCATGAGTGAAGCACACAAAATGGCCGTCCGTCTACGAGTGTGCGTGCTTTGAGGGTTGCCATATAAATCGTCAATTTGCCCATTTTAAGGCCTTTTACCCACTGCAACTTTTTTGCGGCGATACAAATGCGCATTTGAAAGCCGCGCCACTGTATCGCGACTAAACGTAGATGATTTGTGACTGTATCGATGCTGCATCGAGACTGAATCGCGATTGTGTCGCTGCAAAAACTTCGTACAATTAAATCATGTTATCATTTATTTACTATATACATATATTTGTGGGTTCCAATTGCTTTCTCCTCTGCAGTTTCGTATAATTGAAACCCAATCATCTTTACGTTTTTTATGTTTAGGAAAGCTATCAGAAATTAATGAGTGATTTAAAAAAAAACCGTCTTTAGTAACCACTCACGTCCTTTGTGTATCCAGAGTTGCCAGTGATAGCCCTTATTTGCTTATAAATAAGGTCGATCAAATTTGCACGAGCAATCAAGTGGGTAACACACTTTGATTCCGACTTACCTACCTACTTCAAACAATGATAAAACACTCGGTTTAAAAAGACGAGTCAAACGAGTCCAAACTTGACAGCTCCACTATTAGCCATTGAGGAGTTCCTACAGACCACCCGTCTCTATCATCATTACTGGATAGTACTACCATATAAATATATTGTCATCGCAATTACATAAGTTGCTATGCAAAATTTCAAGAGAATCTGACAAATTAGAAGTAATTAAGTTAAAACAGAAATCCAAGACTTAATTACATTCTTAGTTTCTTAGATTGTTTGTGACTTAGTTAAAAGTGAGTAAAAAAAACCTATCAAAATCAAGTCTGACTCGCATAAGCAGGGCTCCGTACAATAACAAACGGTGTTACAGATTTCCCCACTTTTAGGAAAAAAAACAATTAAAAACCTGGCAACACTGATTGTCATTTTTGTTTGTAATTTGCGTCAAAGTAAATAAACACATATTTATCAAAAATAACACGAATAATCATAATTACACGTGATAAGTGATACCGTGTGGCTTTTTATATTTACTAATGTAGTTTTTACACGTTTTTACAACACAATGTGGCATTTTCTTCGACGTAAAATTAAATGTCACTCCTGTTGTGGCTCGACGCGTAATGGCGGCGGGTTAACAGACCTAGTGCAAATGTGAGACGGTAGATCGTGTAAGACGGAACGAAATAACAGACCTTGCATACTTCACACCTTTTTTGTGTAACGTTACGTCCGTATTTTTTTTAGGTCCGTGCTTAATAAACGTTCGTAAAATGATGCCTAATGATAATTTGAAATGTAAATGTGCTAAAGATTCGTTTGGGAAATGAAACTACTGCGATAAGTTTTTTTGGGAATTGAAATTTGGCGAAAAGTACTTTGACCAAACGGCAGTACACCGGATAATGGCCGTGTTAACAGGTAGAGCGATCACGGCACAACTAGGGGGAGACTCGATAAGGATAAAGACGAGCAGCGGCTTCCCGCAAGGGGGCTGTCTGTCACCACTCCTGTGGTGTCTCCTACTAGACTCGCTCATTAGAGAAACAAACAGAGGGGGTATACATATGCAAGCGTACTCAGATGACGGGGTACTCTTAGTAAGGGGTAAAACCCTCAGCGTAATGAGAGAAGTCATGATTAGAGGGATAAAGCAGATACTAAACTGGTGTCAAAGCAGAGGGCTAGACCTGAACCCGACCAAGACGAAAATAGTACTTTTCACCAATAAAAGGAAGCTGCCGACTCTGACACCCATCAAAATCAAAGATAGAAACACTCAAGGAAATAAAATACCTGGGTGTAGTACTAGACAGCAAACTGCTATACAAGACACATGTAAAGGAGCAATGTAGAAAAGCAATAATAGCTTATGGCAATGCAGAAAAGCCATAGGAAGATGATGGGGACTAAAACCACTGATAACACAATGGATCTACAAAACAGTGGTCTTACCCAGACTGCTATACGGAGCCATAGTGTGGTGGCATAGAGCGAAAATAAAAGACATAGACAAGGATCTGACGAAGGTCCAGAGACTAGCATGCCTACTGACAACCGGGGCAATGGGGACAGCTTGAAGTTGAGAAGAGAGCCACAGAACAGTGGTATAGAATAAAAATGAACAGAGAGTGGATCGGATCCGAGATGGACAAGAGACACGCAAGCATACAAAGGGAGTCAATGGTGAGCATGAACATGCTCATGATTAATAACGACCTAATAAAGAAAAGGAAGATCTTCGACAAGAAATATAGAATCCATATAGGAGAGAGAGATAGTTGGGAGACAGAGATACCGGAACCCAGAATGACATGCTTCACGGACGGTTCATGGAAGTCCTCAACAAGAAGAGCGAGGGCAGGCATTTATTACCTAGAAGCGAATGAGCATACAACGATACCACTAGGAGGCTTTACCAGTGTGTTCCAGGCAAAAGTGTATGCCATCATGAAGTGTGCACAGAGCCTCAAGGAAAGAAGCAATATAACGGGAGGCCACGTTATAATCTTGTTAGTTTTGAGGTTAGGGAAACGGCGAGAGAAACAAACGTGCGTTCTAGGACAACTCCTGTATTCGACTAACTCGAGGTGGGGCGCAGCCACCATCTTATACTAACTTAATCTAACATCCCTCCACCCTTAGTCTAAAAGAAACGTCTGTAATCAACGGCCTTGCGGGGTCGCTTTGAGGGCGCTTCAAGCTGTTGCGTAGACGGAGAGGAGGTTGCCGTGCCAGCCGGCGTAGGCGCGGCCGCGGCGCGGGTGTCGGGCGAGCGCGCGGCGGCGCTCGGAGCTGACTCGTCCTCGCAGTCGGCCCAACAGTCACTCGCGGGGGCACCGGGGGCCGCGGGCTCCTCGGGCAGGCACGCGGCTGTCGCAGCGGGCAACCGCCCCTGGTCCGATTCGGCTACAGTGCGATCGAAGCTTACAGCCGGAATGGAAACAACAAGCGGCATCGGTGAAACTTCTGCTGAGGCGGCGAGCCCAGTGATGACCTCGTTGTCCTTAGATGGGCCCTCATCTACGTTCTCCCCCTTGTATTTCAGAAGTTGATTCGTGTGTTTCTTAACTATATTATTGGTATCTAACAATCGGACGGAGTATATTGTAGTAGCAAGTCTTTTAATTATTACTCCCTTGCACCAAAATTGGCATAGTCCTTTAAAAACTTTAACTAACACTACTTCATTAGGTTTAAATTCCACCTCACGTTTTCCAGCATACATTTTAATCTGCGAGCACTGATTATCGTTTACAATTTTATCGAGTGTTGAGTCGGATGGTGTAGGAGGGTTCGCGTTAAGTAGGTCTAATCTACAACGGAGTTTTGAACCAAACAAGACTTCTGCAGGGGACTTTTTCGTAGTACTGTGCTCGGAGTTACGATATTTAAATAAAAATTCAAGTAATTTGCAATTTAAATCCCTTTGATTATAACCTGTTAAAACTATTGATTTAATCGCCTTTTTAATGATCTTAACATAACATTCTGCCTGACCGTTACTTATAGGGTTGTACGCGGGTGAGGTCAAGTGCACGATATTGTTGCGTAGGCAAAATTCTCTGAATTCTGTGGACACAAAAGAAGTCCCGTTGTCAGAGCAGATGGTGTGAAATAATCCAAACCTAGACATTATTTCGCATAACTTTTCAATAACAACGCGAGAGCTCATGCCTGACGACACATCAAAGCATTCTACCCATTTTGAGTAGGCATCCACGATTAGCAAATAAGTTTTGTTATTAATTGGTCCGAGAAAGTCTAGATGTACTCGATACCATGGTTGCGGTGGGTATGGCCAGGGCGCGAGCGGCGCGCGGGACGGCGCCTCTGCCTTCATTTTAGATGATCCCAGGTGACCGCCGTGTAATTCGCTAAGGATTAATTTGCGACAATTCAATGGAATAACGGTCTTATGACCTCGAGTTAAGCACTCATTCTCAATGGCTAGTTGAAAGCGACAATTATAAAAAGGAATATATTGTTTATTTTGTACTTTTAATGGCCAACCATTTGATACGTAGTCACAAACGTTCACTAACACATCGTCCAAACGAGTGGAGCGACGTATTTCCTCAAGAGTCAAAAATCTTGAACCGTCGTAGACGAAGTGTATAAAAGTTGCTTTGTCTAAGAGGTCAGTGCCGCTACCGGAGTTTAAATCTGCTTGCTTGCTAACATCAAAGCAGGAGGAACGACTCAGAAAATCGGCTGCATTGCGGACGCTGCTTATGTACTCAATAGTAAAGTTATAAGATGACAAGTATATTGCGTATCTTTGGAGTCTGTTGGCGGTCACTTCCGGGATGCCTTTGTCGGGGTTAAATATTGAGAGTAATGGCTTATGATCGGTTCTTAATACAAAAGGTATTGAGCGGCCATATAAATATTGATGGTACTTGCGTACACCGTAAATGATGGCCGTCGCCTCCTTTTGTATTTGGCTATAAGACTTTTCAGCGGTTGAAAGTGACCGTGAAGCATATGAGATTGGTCTCTCGACTGAGTCCTGGTCTACTTGTGATAAAATTGCCCCTAATCCAGTCGGGGAAGCATCGACCGTAAGAATAAGTTTGGCATCTGGATTAAAGTGTGCTAACACCTCGTCAGATGCCAGGATGCGCTTAATCTCAGAAACAGCAAGTTCATGTTCAGGCTCCCACTGCCAAGGCACGTTTTTCTTTAAGAGATTATGCAGTGGGCTTAAAATAGATGATGCGTTGTTGACAAAAGATCTATAGTAATTTACAAGACCTAGAAACGACTTGAGTTCTGTAATATTGGAAGGTGTCTTAGCTTGTAATATCGATTTTACCTTATCGTTACACTTATGAAGGCCGTCGCGGTTGATGACAAAACCCAAGTACGAAACTGAATTTTGAAATAGCGAGCATTTATCCTTTTGTAGCACGAGCCCCGCATTTTGCAGACGATTGCAAACCTCGTGAAGACGATCTAAATGCTGTTCAAGGTTAATACCAGTAACGAGAATGTCGTCTTGAAATAGTAAGACCCCGGGAATGCCAGACAACAAGCTTTCAAGCGATCTTTGAAAAATAGCCGCTGCACTAGCCAGGCCGAAAACTAGTCTGGTAAACTTGTACAACCCTCTGTGCGTATTTATACACGTTATCATTTGAGAGTCCTCGCTGAGGCTGAGCTGGTTATATGCACGTGATAAATCTAATTTGGAGAATTGCTGACCCCCGTGAAGTTTTGCAAAGAGTTCCTCTATTCTAGGCAGCGGGTATTTTTCAATTTCTAACTGCTTGTTTATTGACACAGAGTAATCAGCGCAGAGCCTTATTTTGCCATCTCGTTTAAGCACTGGCACCACTGGGCTTGCATATTCCGAATACTGAACAGCCACCAGGATACCCAAACTGACTAAGCGATCAATCTCTTGTTCAACTGCTTCACGTAACGCAAAAGGTATGGAACGAGCTTTACAAAATATGGGTTTGCAGTCAGGTTTTAACCTGAGATCTACTTTAACACCTTTGTAACAACCTAGTAAATCCGTAAAGAGATTTGGGTACCTAACTGTTAATTCGGTTAGAATGCTTTGTATGTCTGTGCTTACATTACACGAATTAATGGCTGAAATCTGTAAGTTAAAACGTGCAACGAAGTCTCTTCCAAGCAGAGACGGGCCTCCGTTTCGTATAACGTGCACCTGTAACTCAGCCGTGGTCGATCTATAAGTAAAGGGCAGGGTAAGTACGCCTATAGTTTGGATCGTGCTGCCATTATAACTCTGTAGTATACTATTACTAGGTTCCAGCGGTAGGTTGGAAAAGTATTTAAAGTAATTGTGCTCTGATATTACTGTTACAGCCGAACCTGTATCTACTTCAAAGGGCAAGTTAATTCCATTTACGAGTACAGTTTCTTGCATTGGTTCACCGTGAAAGGACCTAATGTGAAATATAGTGGACTTACCATCGTCTCCTACATCATCCTCATGGCAACACTCAATAAAATTTTGACTCACAAATTTTTTTGGGCACATTCTTCGTAGATGTCCTTTTAGTCCACACGTCTTACACTTATATTGCGTAAATTTACACGTAGCGGATTGATGTCCTCTATAGCCACAAGCCGGGCATATGGCTGGTTGACTGGAGTCCGAGGCGCGAAATGCAGCGGCCTCTCCGCGGCGCGGCTGGCTTGTCAATCGCGTAGTCGTGGTTGCCATTTTAAGAACTGACAGCGCTGCGTGATCAAGCTGGGGAGTGACGACCGCTACGCCAGGTGCCGGTTGCGAAGAGCCAGCTCGTGCACAACGGATACCTTCAGCCATTTCCACCGCTTGGCTGAGCGTTAGTTCGGCCATTGGGACAGTAAACAGACGGTCACGCTCCCGTCCCGAAATCATGCCGAGAACAAACCGATCCCGAAGCGCCTCTTTTAGCGTTTCTGTAGCAAAACCGCAGTGGGCAGCGAGGCTTCTGATGCGCGCCGCCCAATCTGCGAAACTCTCACTGAGTCCTTGAGTCGCTGAGTGAAACTTGAACCTTTCGGCGAAACCGCATGTAACCGGTTTAAAGTGTTCATCTAACAACTTAATAACGTCGTCGTAGTTTGCTGTAACCACATTAACTGGGAGTGCTAAATCCCGAATTAATTTGTATGTGTTTTCTGATAAACTACTTAATAACACTGCACGCCGTTTGCACTTAGATTTGTCCTCCGCATCCCCTAGGTCGTTTGCTAAAAACCATTGCTCCAATCTGTCTTTGTACAAATTCCAGTCTTGTACCTCGTGGTTGAATGTTGTAACTGTTCCGATGTTAATTTAGCCATATTAAATAACGTTTACGCACACGCGGTAGACGACTCGTCGCCACTGTTAGTTTTGAGGTTAGGGAAACGGCGAGAGAAACAAACGTGCGTTCTAGGACAACTCCTGTATTCGACTAACTCGAGGTGGGGCGCAGCCACCATCTTATACTAACTTAATCTAACAAATCTACTCAGATAGCCATGCAGCACTAAAAGCGTTAGATAATCCAGTAATCAAATCCTCCCTGGTGCAGGAGTGCAGAGATGAACTGAATAATCTAGGCATAGCATCCAAAGTAACACTGGCATGGGTACCAGGACACAGTGGACCAATAGGAAATGAGAAGGCTGATGAGCTGGCCAGAGCAGGGGCGGACCAACAATATCTGGGCCCGGTACCAGCACTTCCTATATCTGCAACGGTAACGAAAGGAGTCATCGCCAGAAGAATAGAGACAAAGACAAATGAGGCGTGGATAACAACACAAGGGTGCAGACAATCCAAACTTTTGATAGGAAGGGTAAATAGGAACAGAACAAGGTATCTACAAAATTTTGGTAAGTACAAACTAAGTATACTGACAGGGATCTTGACTGGACACTGTTCACTCAACAGACATCTGACGGTAATAGGAGTCAAACAGGATCCTCGATGCCCACACTGCGGCAAAGAGGAAACTAGTCAACACGTTCTAGCCGAGTGTGTAATGTACTCGTCACTGAGACATCGCACATTCGGAGAGGACGCACTATCAGCAGAGACACTTAAAAGCATTAACCTTCAGGACGCACTATTGTTCTATAGGAAAACATGAAGACGGGATCAATGCTGAATGCTGGATCAAGCCTGTAACCTGAGGCTGGATCAAGGGGAACTGGGCGAAAAGAATGGAGAGCCACTCGACCGCCCGCCTGCCTCGGCGGCGTCCCCACTCATCATCATCATCATCATCATCATCATCATCATCATCATCATCATCATCAAAATGATGGTAGCGATCCGAACGAACCTTGCACAAAGTGCACTTAAAGAGACTAACCTAACCAAGTGAGAATAGCACATTTCTTTTGGCTCTATCTAACGCTGATGGACTTTGCGATCTCATAGTAAAAAGAAACTAACCCCCACAGTAACAATAAAAACAGTCAATAATAAATTAAAATTTTCATTATACACTAATAATTTTCACTGAACAGAGATAATTAAATAAAATATACAAATATTGATATTCCATCAAAAAAACATGTAAATCAAGAATACGAACCTGTAACGCGGTGGCAGCGGCATGGGCCAACTTCGGCTCCTGCAGCGCTGTCACAAGCGTTTGTAGACAAGTCTCCAAGCAGCTCGGATGCTTCTCGATCCATTCGCACAGCTCCCCAAGCAGCAGAATACAAGTCTTCCGAACGGCTGGGTGGGCTCCCTCCGGCATGGACAGTATGGCTTCTACCACCTTTGGGACGTATTCATATTCATCTCTGTAAACAAAAATTATAAATTAATAGGCTATTTGACTAATTTAATTTTACTAATTATCAATATAAATCAATGTTAAAAAAATTAATTTTCAAAACCGCACTAAGAGCGCTGTTTCTATCATGGCGCTGGCCATATGACAAGTGTAACGTCACACGCAAGTAAACAATAAACAATCATTTGAAGAGATATGACCTTATAATCTGTGGTTACTTGCGTGTGACGTCACCAGTAAGTCACGGCACTCACGGCAGTATATTCTTGGCAACAGCTTGCATGACGAAAAGCGCAGCCTCCGTGTGCTCCCAGGCCAGGTCGGCCTGCAGGGCGGCGAACATCTGCCGGAACACCGCGCTCGAGCCCACGATGAACACCACGTCTTTTATCAACTCCATCACTTTCACTCGGAAGTCCTGCAAAATGAGAAAGTATACTTATTAGTGACTAAATAGGGAATATGCATGGGTTTTTTAAATCGCATTCCTCAACAAAATATGGAAATACCGTAAAAGGAATCCCCATAAGAGAAATTAAAATTAAAATCGAGCAAGAAAAACGGATGATATAAGCATTTTACACTGCTAATTTATTAGACAGCCATTTGACAGAGATCCGATATGCACTGTGACATCATGTAACAGAGGGCTCAGACAAGATGCACTACGCTAACTAACGTTTCTATTCGATTCGTTTTTAAACCAATCGCGTGACTGGTAGACCACGTGACTTTTCGTATCACGTCATCTTCCTGTAACGCGATTGGACTAAAAACGAATCGAATAGAAACGTTAGTTAGCGTAGTGCATCTTGTCTGAGCCCTCAGATCGGCCATATAAACTCCGTGCGATAAGCGAAAAGGACGAGTTTGAACATGTTAAATTTTGTTTTGCTAGAAAGAGATAGGAACCAATCTTTGTAGGATTACATCTTAGTTATTTTTATAACTATTCAAAAAATGATTTTTCTCAACTGTTTATTACAAGGTTTTATTGAAGCTGTGAAAAAAAAGTCATGAATATACCCTGTTGAATCCTTCAAAGTCTTAGAGCTGCCACACATTAGGCCACTAGTGGCGACCACAGCGAAGGCACTTGTGGCTGCCACAAGCTGCGGACGAGATTTTTCATACATTTTGTATAGCATCGTCGCAAACTAAGCGTTTGAGTGGCCGCGTCCGAGCCACAAGCTGCGGGAGTCGTCCGCGCTCGCTGCTAGTGGCCGTGTTTTGTCGTTCGACTCTCGCGCGCACACGACTACATGAACGATGTATTCTAGCCACTAGTGGCTGCTAATGGTGGGCGCATCCAGCCACCGTGTAGTGGTTTGACTGAACCACTAGGGGTCGCGTTTAGTGGCGGAGACTAGTGGCTCAATGTGCGGCCGCCCTTAACATGCACAGACCACTAAGTCGGTAACAGAAGTAAGGACAATGTGGTATAGAGGCGCTGATATTTAATTTAAACAACGCTTTTAGTTGGTAGTGACCCTGCCGAAGAAGCTAGTGGTCCCGATTTCAATTTCCAGTACTGGCAAATATTTGTGTGATGAGCGCGAGTTTTTTTTCCTGAATCTTGTACGTTTTCTTTTGATTTTAGTAAATTTATCATTGTCTAGTTAAGTATAGGTAGGGTTGCCATCTCTAAACTTTGGCAACCAGTACAAGACGTGTGAAAACCCCGGATTTCGGAGCCCAGAACCCGGACGGTTCTTCGGGTGTTCACACCGTGGACACGCTCCCGCTCTGCGGTGCGGCGGCCCAAGACTTTAAATTTTTAAACCCGGACTACAAATGAAACCCCGCCTGGACGCTCCCCAGACGCCTTCTAAACTAGGACAAATCCGGAGAAACCCGGACGGATGGCAACCCTATGTGTAGGTATATAATTTTATCATAAAGATTTGTATGGATTCATCAGGAGTAGTTAGGACTTGGTTTTTAAATCCCAAGAAAATATAAGGTCTGTTTTTATCAGACATTCAGTTCATTATACGTCACTTTACATCTACGGCGAAGGCTCGATGTACAAATACTTTAATATAAATATACCTATGTAAATACGTTAGTCCATCATTATGAGAAAAACTGATGGATTACATTCTGTTCTCATTCAATATTTATCATGTCAGTGCTGTAACAATGTTTCTTAGAGTTTAGATGTGTAATGGAAATGGAGGCAAAAGCTATTACGGATACTTAATTACCGATCGTATAATTTAGTGTATCCAGAAATCTACATTTCTGTGATAAATGCTAACATTTGTCAATACACTAGATTACAGAATCAGTAAATACTACGATTTTTGATAATTATCAGTAGATCACAGTATTTATTGTATTGCTAAGTTAATGAAAGTAAATTTGTAACTAGCAATAAAATTGGTCAAGTCCTTTTTGATTAGTGGTATTTATAGACAATTGGAATTTGGTAAGTGTTTAGAACGCATCCAAAACGCAGCTTTCGTGACGTCACCTCGCGGCGGTCGGAACATTCAAATTTGACAGTGGGTCAACGGGGATTCTTTGCCTTACCATCAAGGAACGAACACGCATACTCCTACATCTCATTCGCCTGTGCTTTAAATTACTATAAAGTCTAATAAAGAATTGTAAATCAGTATCATAAAATCATTCACTGAAAACAATGCTCGGATCCCTGCATCATCTCCCATAGGAGCCTAGGGCCGTAACAGTAAGTATGGAAAAAATGAGAGTGTTTCTAATTATGTAACCATGTGTATGCATATCGACGCTTTAAAGGTGAAATTATCTAAGTGACATTTTTTACGACATTAAGTTATATATATATTTCGAAACCAGAAAAATTTACACATTCCGAAAATATATTTAATTCAATGTCCTTAAAAAATGTCGCTTAGATGATTTCGCCTTTCAAGCGTAGATATGTATGTTCTGTACCTTTGAGAAGAAACAAAACCTCTCAGTTTACAATATACTTACAAAGAAGTCATCTCCTTCATCTGGTAACTGAGCTTGGTCTGGCTCACACTGGCAGTGCCTTGCCAGAGCCTCTATCAGCCTCTCGATGTGGGGCTTGAACGCGTCTGTCAGAGGCTGGTAGTCTCTCCGGTACACATCCTCAGACAAACGGTACCAGAGGTTAAAAGTTATTTCTGCTACCTGAAATTGTATAAAAAAAACATAAGTTTTAACAAAAAAAAAATTGAAGCTGCCTTTCAGTCAAGCTTTCTAATACTGAAATTCCTTTTGTTTTTAGTTTCACCTCAACCAGCCATGTACAATTTGGACAAGAGATTATTTATTGCCCAGTAAAGGATACAGGGTAGTCTTTTTATCCCAAAAAATTGGATAAATCCTAATCACTCATTCTTATTATACTTAGAGTAAGGTAATGTTTATTAATTTTATCTGGTATTTTGAATTTCAGATATATCAGGAAAGAGCATTTCCTTTGGAATATTAGTTTATTTTTATGGCTTTTCTCATTGTCATTTTATCTGGCTAAAGATGGTTTCCTTTGGTGATTAAAGTTAATACTACTATTATTTAACACATTCAGCAGCAACAACCCGATATTAGATTTTCTGTTTGTAAATAAAAATTCTGCTACAGACCGTAGCACTTGTAGTATTGGTTGGCAGTGTGTGGTATTTTTTTTTAATATGTATTGTTTTTGTTTTTCTATTGTAAATCAGTAGGAAAAGGAGCCTAAAATTAGCCCAGAGTAAGTAAAAAGTGAGTAAGTGAAATAGTCATTAAATACACGTAAATTCCATAATGAAATGACACTCATTAAAATCTAACAACATTATCTTAATGTTCTTTTACTCTTAATGACTTCTTAATTTTATTCATACTTTTACTACTTATCTGCTAATGATAATAGAACAATTAATATGCTAATATAAAAAAACAGTGGTGTGATATGTTGCCTTTCAGTAGTAAAAAACAATATTCATTATTTAAAAATAGGTGTAAGAAATTATACCATCTAAACCACTAACATGCAACTTTAGATTTTGTTTATTGTTATTACCTTGTTAATGAAAACTAGGTTAAAAACATGTCAATTAATTTTGATTTAGGTCATATACGCCACATACCTCATAATCATGGTGGCCAACACACACCAGCACCAATTCTAGTGATCTCATGGCAAAATGTGTCTGTCCTAATGCAGTCGCTCCTATAATCTTTTCCAAAAACGTTTCCCCTAGCTCTGTAAATATTCGAGCAAAGTTTGCTGCCTTCTCTTCTTCTTCATGAGCCACCGCTATGTGATAACACTCCTCTAAAGCCGATATACTATCAAATAATAGCCTCTCTATCTCCTCATTATTATTATTTTCTTCCAAACTGTGCAGAAGAGAACATAAACAGTCTGACGCAGCGTCATGCAACTTGTTAAGACTGCTGTGATCTCTTAACACTTGCAGACAGTACGCAATAACAGCATTTTGCGGTACCTCCTGTATATTCACAGCCCTGACCTGTATCCATGATGTCAGACATTCAATTATTTTTAGGGCTATCACATTGTTTTGAGAGTTTGTTATTCTCTCTTTCAAGAACATTGTCACCGCGTCGGTGTTTGACCGTAATTCTGTTCTAATGTCTTCTCGCCTATTTTCACCAAGTTTTAAACTAGTCGAGTCTATTTCTTGTGGAAGAACTGTCAATATTTCTAGTAGGGCTCTGTCGTTTTTAGAGAATGATGTTATTAGGTCACTAGTACAGTTCTGCCAGGTAGGCATTTGCAGTGCTAGGTCGGCTAAGGCTAAACACAGTTGAGTTAGTATTGCTTGACTAGTTTCAGACATGGCACTCCGTAGGTGAGCTACTAGAGAGTCCCTGAGAGATATCCTTGCTTCTTCAGGCAATTCAGACAGGTTATGTTGCACTTTCGACCGCATAGTCTGAGCAGCAAAATAACACGAGTGAACATCCTTCTTCTGTTGCAGCAGCTCGTCGGCTATCTTCCATGAATGTATCTGAAAGATTTCCACGAAATTACCATTTCAAACTTTCAGTTCGTAACTGACACACTGACACTACGTAATAACTTAACATAAATTATATTTAATGCTGTGTGAATTGTGAGTCTATTGTTAAAAGATATATGCTTACCGATTTTTGAACCTCTCCCAGCCATTTCGAAGCCTTTTCTTTTTCACTAGCATTGGGGTTATCATACAAGGCGTTTATAGCCTGGTAAATAGTGTCCATTGACGGCGTATCCATGATGTATTCACAACCGATTCGAAAAAGTCCTCAACACCTCACTTTCAAACACTGAAAATAATATAAATCACATACTTTTGTATGTAGAAAACGACAAAATATCGAAGAAAAGTAATCAAACAAATAGGCGACTAAATGCTGGAGTGAAGTCGAATGAACGAACCATTTACAAGAAATGTTGCAAGTCGAAAATTTGACGTGTCTATTCTAATTTTGACTTCCAAGATGTTACCTATTGAAGAAAAATATCAAAAGCAATTAGGACTTCATTATGACCAAAATGTCAACTAATAAAATCTACTCCTTCCTTTCCCCTCCTTTAAAAACGTACCTACCACCTAAACTCAAATGATGAAGGCGGGGATGCTTTTTTGGTCTGTAAATTTTGGTGTAATATTTTTGATTTACTTTTATTTAAGCCGTATGTAATTGACTGGACTGGATTTTTATTCCAGATTTATAGAGCTTCATTGGATGCATAAAATATTAACAGAGGCTCTACTTTGAAAATCGAAGTACGAAGTTACGTTAGCTCCATCCCTTTCTTTCGATTTAGCCGCGACAGACAAGTGATTAGGATGGAGATAACGTAACTTCAAACTTCGATTTTCGAAGTAGGGTCTCAGCCTCAAACTATACAGAGATATTACGTATGTCTCAGCACGGCTAGCACATGTTCTCCGCGACTTTTTGTCGCTCGGATCACCCTTTCTATCTAATCTGTATCGATAGAGACGCACTGAGCGACAAGCGATAAAATACAACTTGTGCTACCCGTGCAGCTCTGTTATTTTATCGGTTGTTTTGTCGCATACGACTTCATCTCGATTAGCACAAGAACTTTTGACTCTGTGAAACTCCCAAAATATAGGCAATCTTCGAATCCAAACAAAACCGGAATTTAAAAACAAAGTTCGAGGTCATTCATTCCATTCCTTTCGCTCACCGGCAAATCAATTCAAGTGTCAATTTGATAAAAAAACATACGGAGGTATTCTTTGCTACTGCAACATACCTACATACGCCAATGTTTCCCACGGCCTCTTTGATTATTCGTGGTATTTCTGCATTAAGCACGCGAACGGCACGGGCGCTGCACACGTCTCCGATAACCATGGCTCCTATTAAGGTTGTGTATTTACTTCGTTTTGATTATGTAACTAAGTAAAAGGTCAATAGAATTAACTTTTGATTTTGTAGGTTGGTGATGCGCTTCCGAAGATCGATTTGTTCGAGGATTCGCCGGCAAATAAAGTGAATATTTGCGAACTGACATCGGGAAAGAAGACAGTTATATTTGCGGTTCCCGGCGCCTTCACTCCCGGTTGTTCAAAGACACATTTGCCGGGTTATCTGCAGAATGCTGAAAAGATGAAAAGCGAAGGGATTGCAGAGATCATATGCATCGCCGTGAACGATCCTTACGTTATGGCGGCATGGGGTATTCAGCATAACGCAAAAGGAAAGGTAAGACAACTTTTTGAATTCTAAAATCATCTCTAAACCTAGTCTAAATTGCACATTACAGACATTTTTACTAAGGATAATTAAGAAGACCAATGAAAATTCTTTTATCGTACAAGTTGACAATTAATTTTACAAAGTATAAACAAAACCTATTAAATTAAGTTTAAAAAAATATATATACTATACTAAACATATCCCTATAATGGATTATGATGATATAAATATGCCTTATTCTGAAAAATTACTGATTATTATTGGGCTTATGGTATTTCACAAAATGGTAAATTATCTCTAATTCACCAGATTTCTAAAAGAATAAAAAGAAAACACTTTCAATTTTATTGTGTGATGAGATGTAGGTAGATAAGACTACATTTTCACCTCTTGTGAGTGAAAATAAAAATAAAATGACTTCAATTCCCTTCATATTTTATTATTACACATTCACAATAAAGGAACACAAAACATTGAACATTGTAATTTTACGTAATTGTATTCTAGCAAATATTAAACTCAAGTCTCAGTGCATAAACATTTTAACATTGACCAAGGTAAGGGGTTATCATTTTATCACCGCATAGATAATAAACAGTTGCTTCGCTGTCCCACAGCTGTGGTGGGGTAGGGTGGAGTTTTATAGTTAGTAATAATACTTTAGAATATAATGATGAAACCCTAGAAAGGTCAGTTGTGTGATGAAAAGTATTCTTACAAATTATATGGATATTTTTGTTGAAAAACAGAAATTCTTTTATCATGTCCAATTTAACTCTACATAAATACACACACCCAGACCGAGTTAACAAAAAACTCTGGACCGAGCTCAGTGGTGTGCCATGGGAGAGGTCTATGTCCAGCAGTGGACGGAAATGGGCTGATGATGATGATGATAAATACACACTTGGGGTTAAGTGGAAAATCACCTGATTCTATGACTTAATGAACAATTACTCAATTAAGCTTTGTATTAGCTGTTGATTCTTGTTGTTTTTCCTTATGACGTAACCTTTTTAACAGAATCATAATTTCCTCCTATAATACTGTTGCGTTACACAGTGTTTCTTGGTCTTTTCTGCATAAACACACAGGAAAATCCATTAAACTAGGTAATTTTCCTTCATATTAAAATTGTGTTAACTGATACTTGCATGTAGGGCTACCATTAAGGAATTTGAAAAGTCCTGACAAAAATCCTGACATTTTGATAAAAGTCCGGACTTTTTAGTCACAAAATGGAAACATTACTCACTTAGTTGCAGTGGCATGTCAGGCATATAATATTTAGCTTTATTACTCATATCTCATATTCCATGTATTAAAAAAACCGGACAAATTAAAAAGCCAGACAAAGTCCGGAAATGTACGGACTAATCCGGACCGATAGTAACTCTACTTGCATGAGATTGACAGGATCCCTAGCGAATGAGTTGTTTTGGAATACTGTTTGATGTTATCCTTCAAAATAAATAAATCAATCAATTAAAATAAATAATTAATTTTAAGCAGATATTAGTTTTTTTTTGTTAGTGAGGAAAGGGAACGAAGGTAGTTAGTAGCAGTAGTAAGTTAGTTTAAATATCGTAGTTAAGTCCTAAAAGTAACTTGGCCTGGCTTTTCCCGCAGAAACTAAATTCTCCGGACAAAATGTAGCCTATGTCATTCCCCTGACTCCTTTTGCTAGCTAACTAGCGACCCACCATCGCTTCGCGTCGGGTTATGTGAGTTTTCTGTAACACCCTTACGTAATCCAGTTTTTTTATATAAATAGAAACGAACTTTTTAAATCACTTTATCTATTGTAGAAAATCGCATGAATCCGATGCATAGTTTAAAAGATCTAAGCGCACATATACAGAGAGACAGACGGCGGAAGTGACTTTGTTTTATACTATGTAGAGAGGATACCTACGACTTTTTTTTTGGCCAGTATCTCGATGATTCCCAGAACTGGTAAATAGAAACCGGCTGGTCTGTCGAAGAATTATCAGTTCTGAAACTCAAGAAATACCTACCTACGTCGGGGTTGTTAAATATTAAAGCGATGACATAACAATACTGGTATACTTAGCGAAATCAATACGTCGTACGGCCTTCGTAGCACACGACAATTCCCTCATTAAAATGCATGTACAGACTTTCCGATCCCACGGCCGTTATCGCTGTCATTGTTTCCTTAGCTTGATGTAATTAAGTTCATTTTAATTAACCTTCATTATTTTTGTCTCTTGGTTGTCGAATATGGTAGTGTGGCGAAAGTGCTCTGTTTTTATTTCTTATAGCTTTAAAAATGGCCGACATTTTAACGGTTTTAGTAATTTAAACTCTCGGAAACAATCTCAGTAAATTAATGTAGTATTGCGAATTCGAAAGTATGTCAACATACGTACATTACTTAGTTATATTTTATATTATAATACGCAATGTGTTAATGTCTGTCTATTATGTTTAATTTCAGAACAAATTCCCTATTAGGTTTACTAGCTTCTACCCGCGACTTCAGCCGAGTTGTCTAACCACGGGAAGTGTTTAATTTTTCGGGATAAAAGGTAGCCTTTGTGTTAATTCAGGAATCAGGGTTTAAGCTATCTGCATTTTAAATTTTATCCCGATCCGACCAGCCGTTTACCATTACACGCTTACAAACTTTTGCATTTATTTAACCGCTGTAGAACTCAGGCTTCCCCGAGGACCACCATATTGAATAAGTCGGAGAACGTACATATATACATACAATCACGCCTCTTTCTTGTAGGGGTAGGCAGAGACCACTTCCTTACAGAACCAGACAAACTTCCCTCGCTTCCTCTACATTCTCTCTTTCTTAGGGTACTCCCCGGTTTAGGGTACTCCGAGTCTCCTGACCTGGCCCTTTCTTAACACGTCCCCGATCTGATCGCGGAACGTTCGCCTTAGCCTTCCCCTTCCAACATTCCCATTTACTCTTGCTTGCCTCTCTTCTCTCTTGGAGAGCGTACCTATAGTCTGTAATAAGTCTAACAATCGAAGATATAATTAGGTACCTACTTCGTTTTAATCAGCGTGCAGATATTTATTCCGCCTCTGGTGTGTAGGTACACTTTAGACGCTTAGTTTGGGAAAAAACTGTTGGTACCTACCTACTCGTAAGCAAGCGGAACGCGGTCAAAGTTAGTTACTTTTATTTATTAGTTTTTCTTTATTAGGTAGGTAGGTATTTTAACAAAAAACGTACCTGTTACGATTAACCACCAAGGTCAACGCGAGTCATCAAATTAAATCAGTTTCAGAGATTGTTTGTGAATGTAGATATTTGGAATGATATACCTTGTTGGATTAATTCACAATCGATTTTCGATTGCCTACTTCCATATCAAATCATTTCAAATCAAATCATATCAAATCAAATCATTTATGGTCTGGAATTAAGGTACAGTACAAAGTCTATCTAAGATTGCACAAATTTTAATATACCAAACCCTACCTTTTCGGGTGTCACTCATTTTACGATTATCGATTCCATTGTTATCGATCGATCATCGATTTCATTGATTGTTCATTATGACGATGATAACTTATCAATACTATCAATCAATAATGTTAATGTGATTGGGCGGGCACTTAAGAGGAAAATATTATCATTTATTCGCGATAACTAGTAATTCAAGGTTATTTTAATCAAAACTTAGATAAAAGGAGCAATTTTTTGTATTATGTACGATAAAGTGTGGCTGTTTGATTTGCTTTTACTGTCCAAAGCCTCAACCGTTCCTTGTAACTATTGGTAGAGGAATAGTTTATGGCCCGGAGACGGATACAATGGTACTTGTTATCTCGAAAAAATGTCGTGGGAATAGTTAAATTATGAAATAAAATACAATACAAAACACAGGTATTGTACACCAAAGAAAAACATTCCAGGGAGACAAAGCAATTAAAAAAAACCGGACAAGTGCGAGTCGGACTAGCCCACCGAGGGCTCCGCACATGACACGGTTAGCTCAATTCAAAATTTGCACCGCCGCCGTTCTTTGCATACGGACCCTGTTTTTATTGTGATTTAATAAAAAAAGTTGGGTTTTCAGTTTTTTTCCTATACTTGTAGAATAAGAAGGTATTACTTGCCAAATTTCATAATTCTAGGTCAACAGAAAATACCCTATTTTGGATTCCCTTGAGAGTGTCGAAATATACGTTTTTGCGGCATAACCGTCCGTATCTTTTTTTATGTTAACTTAGAAATTTGATTTTTTACAGCTTCAAGGGACTGTAGACTTGAGTATATGGTTTAAATTTCAACTCGATACCTCCACGCGTTCCCCAGATAAAAGGGTCTTGACAGACAGACAGACGGACAATAAAGTGATTCTATAAGGGTTCAGTTTTTTCCTTTTGAGTTAAGGAACCCTAAAAATACAGGTAAACAACAAGCGGTATTATCGCTGATTAGCGATCTCTTCCAGACAACATTAGCGGGGATATGGTGTCAAATTAAAATATTATTATATTTATTATTTTAAATGATGCACCAACCAGGCGGGGTAATAATGATTACAAATAACTCCAGTTTTATATTATATTATATTACCCTTGCCTCTATACCCTTACACAGCTAAACGTCGAAACCACACAGATCTAGTTTTTACGCAGTAACGATTTATGGTAGGTCCGACTCTACTTTGTATGTCGAGATTTGTCATGTTATCTATAACTTGGCAAAAAAGAGTTCGTTGTGGAATTACAATATTTCCTACTGGCAATCACCGCATAATCATCAGGATCATGTTACCAATTTCTTTAAGCGACACTATTCCTAATCGTAAGTATTTCTTTTTTTCAGGTCCGCATGCTGGCTGATCCCGCGGGCAACTTCATCAAAGCTATAGACCTTGGCACTGTACTCCCCCCCCTCGGCGGGTTCCGCGCCAAACGATTCTCTATGGTCGTCAACGACAGCACTGTCGAACAGTTGAATGTGGAACCTGACGGCACTGGCCTGTCGTGCTCGCTCGCTGACAAAATTAAGGTCAAGAAGTAACTGGCTGAATGCAAACTGGCCGTTGAAATAAAAATGTAGTCTATGGTACTAGTCGACTAAGATAAATAGGCGGATGTGTGATAACTCCTTAATAACAATAAAACAAAATGAATTTAATCATAGATTTTTCATTTTTTTTATTGGTGGTGCAACACTGGTGTAGTTATCTTGGTCGAGTAGTTATTAATGGCCAGTAACTTTGAAATTAGTAATCGAGAGAGCTGTAGTGGTATGTTAGAAGATGAGTGTTTTTTTTCTATTATGACTAAAATAATAAGCCAAGCTTTATGAGGTTATGTCTTATCATCTGACACCTGTCATTTTAATCATAACATTAAAAAACAAGTATAGTCCCATTCTTTCATAGAACTTCATCTATCCCGATTATTTAGTTTGTTTGTAAAGCATTTACGCGTTCTTAATATAGATCTTGTCAAAGACGTAAGAAATCTTTATAGTTAAGGATAGATTTTTCCATCGGTATGACCTTTCTTTACTGTACCCTAACTAGCTTTACACGGATTATGAACTGTTGAAGCACACCTTGTGATAATATCCAATAAAGAATTAAAAATGTCTGTAGGAAAACTGTTTATTTATTTATGCGCCTTACAATTACACCGGCAATTTGAAGCGTGACCGTCCCGCGAGGTGGACACAACCTTGAGGTTGAGATAAAATTACGCGTTGTTTTCACGCTAGCACACATTCTGTCCACCTTAACCCCGATTATTTCAGGTATACTTAACTCTTTCGCAAAGCTATAAATGCGGCGACAAATATAGTAGATAGTCAGTGGGGTCCTATTACCATTTAGACACCGCATTTAAAACGCTCAGGTTCACTTTTTCCATATTCCCATCTTGTCCACATTCTCATCTCGACCACATTCCCATCTCGTCCGCATTCCCATCTTTTCCACATTCCCATTTCGTCCACATACCCATTTTGTTTACATTGCCATCTCGGCCATATTCCCACCTCGTCCACATTCTTATCTCGTCCCCATTCCCATTTCGTTCACATTCCCAACAACTAGTGAACAACCGAGTGATCGAATTGATATCGAACATTCCTAACTTAGCTTGCAGACGAGTTAAGAATGTGGACTAATTGGGAATGCAGACGAGTAGGCAATGAGGACGAGAGAGGAAGTGGACAATATGGGATTGGTATCTGGACGAAATGGTAATAGGGACAAAGTGAGCGATTTAAAATCGACATAATATTGGAATAAAGATCCATTGCAAAGGAAATAAAGTGCAACTTCTTTTGTTTCTACGGCCAACTGTCAAATAAGAAAATCGGTTATTTCATTAGCAATAGATAATAGATTAATATTTCACTGACGTTTATTTGTATGTACTCCTTATCCCTGCTTTCCCCTGCGTGAGCTTTCCTCTGCACGTTTTTTACATACGAATCTTGAAAGTTCGAAAAAACGTACCGCGCAATGCCGTGTGAAAAAAGCTTGGAAGGCCAGGGACATAATTTGGCTATCAATAAAATTACTTTTTTTTGTTTTAGATTTTAGATATTAATGAAGAAGTTTAAGAGTCCCAGTATTTCCCAGATACGATTAAATATATCATTGTCAATTTAAATTTATTTTAACCCCATGGTTGGTGAAAACATGGCAGACACAGCAGTACCTAATTGAATTGGTGAAGATAATGTGTTTGTTTTCCAACGGGTGCACCTTTCTTTTCACGTGATACTATAATTTCTCAGTTGCACGCATGTCTAGTGATATAATAAAAAGATACTATGAGGAAAATCGTTTTATTTATTTACCCTAATGCCGGCACCACACTTCGCTATTCGCTATTCGTTATTCGGCTTATGCGCCTACATTCGACGAAGTGTGGAGGGTTTATTCGTCTATGTTCGCACGTTTCTTTATTCGCACGCATAACGCATAAGCGCGATGGCAAATATTTTAACAAATATGGCGCAGCCGCATAACGAATAGCGAGTAGCGAATTGTGGTGCCGGCATAATATACCCCGATTCTCAATCTACTTTAAAATCCTGTTAGAGCGATTCCGCACTACGTCCGATCCGAATCCGATCAGAACTCTTGAAAATACGGATCTATAGAGAAATCGGATGGTTCACGGGTTCGGATCGGACGTAGTGCGGACCGCTCTTAGTCGATTTATCGATTATTAGCGCTGCAGCGGCATTGGCACAGTTTGCCAGAGTGTACTTTCGCCGAAGTTGGCAAGGCAGACATCCTTCTCTAACTTATACTATTTTTGAGATGGATGGCGAGCCTGCCTCGCTCAACTTCGGTGAGAGTTCAGTGTAATGCTAGCTTAATACTGTAATAAATTATTAAACTGGGCGTTTGAGGTTAGCCGCAAACATAAAGTTCATGTTCATATTAAAATTGGAAAACTTTTTTTACCATAATAAGTTGACCAAAATAAGAAATAAGCTCAAAATCTCCATTATAAACAAATTTGATTGTTCCTTAAATAAATTAAATAAATTGCATGTAAAACTTTCGAGTAGACGCCACGCCGCACGAAATGTTGATTAAAAATGCGTCTACTCAAACGCCGCACTCGATCAAACTGTCAAATATGTATTTTATATCGATCCGTGTTTCCGAACGTTTAATGAATTGTCAAAATCCAATTTGTGCCGTCCGTTTGTTTACTTTCAAAAATAACAAAATTATGACTAAAGTTTCGCGATAATGACAAAGCGGGTACAGTATTTTGGGACGGTATTCTTCCTGTGCTCGCTGACATATTTAACTAGGGTTGTGTTGACTGAGATTTTCGAGGATGAGACCGCGCAAGTTGAAGAGTGGTTGGACCAGAACGATCTCGGCGAATACAAGAAGTTATTCAAGGAATATGGTAAGCAATTGTGCTAATTGACTGCTTGCGTTGCGGGGAGTGGCGTCAGGGAGCCTTGTAGTTGTACAGTCATTCCCCGTTACACAATTTACTTATTAATTCGACCAATCGCCGCGCCTTAGAATGACACTGTTGTGACATTACTAGAAGGGGAGCGAAAGTTATTTGTTCACTCTGAATATTAATGAGACCGCACACATTCCTGAAGTAAATAAAGTGCTCTGCTAGACTAATTGGACTCATACTTATGGAGAACAAAATTTGTTAATGTGCATTACAAAATAAGGCTCTAGTGTTTTGGGTGATTTTTTTGAGACACTGTTAAATTTTATTTAGACTGAAGACTAAGTGATCGTGAAAATAGCAATCAGCTTTTAATGAAAGGAAATTAAATGACTAGTGTTCACAGTGATTTTGCTTGTTAAAATTTCTTACAAACTCCTTATAATGAAATGTGTTACAGTCTGCAGAACTATTTTATTCTTATTATGAAAACCATCATACTGATAAAAGGGACATTGGAGAATTGAGTTCACTACTGATTGGTTTTTGATCTTTATTATTAAGCCAAGTAAGCTGTAACTAGACACATCAAAATACTTCATTAAATTAACCTTTGGAGCGCCTGGTTTTTTTTCTTAAATGATTAGACCAATTTGGTGCAGATGCATTGTGGACAGTAGAGTTCATAAATATGTGTACACTTTAGTACCTTGTCACTTTAATTGTTGTGACAATTTATATATGGCTGGTTTTCAAAAAAGTGTACAGTCGACAGCATAAATAAGAGATCATTTATATACCTTGTCACTTTAATTTAACTTTAAGCGACAAAGCGACATAAATGATCACTTATTTATGCTGTTGACTGTACATAGTTAAGGGCTAAAATTAAGATACGGTAATTTAGTTAGTTGAGTCACAAAAATTAACTATACCATTATAAATCAAATGGTAGTATCTCAGGCAAAACTCCTGTAGCAAGTGCTACCATATTACAAACAGGTGAAGCATGAATCTGCTTCGTTTATTGAATTTGTGATATCTCCTATTGGCTATATGAGGGCAGTATATAAATGAATGATTAATTTTTGTGACCCATCATCATCATCTCAGCCGAAAGACGTCCACTGCTGGACATAGGCCTCCCCCAAGGCTCTCTACTCAGACCGAGGCCTACCTACAGCTCACCTTTTCAGCTCAGCTTTTGTGACTCACCTGACTAAAATTACAGTTTCTTAATTTTAGTCCTTAACTAACTATGTACACTTTTTTTGAAAACCTTTTTATGGGAGTTTAGACATGACATTAATAGACAAGGTACTAAAGTGTACCCATATTTATGAACTCGACTGTACACAGTGTGTACGTTGGGCCATGTAGGCACTCGACAGGTTAAATATCAATATTCTCGAACTTGTTAATAATATTTTTGTAGCACATGTGTAGTCACTCTCGTAGCCATGACAACCTTCACCGGTCGGTACATTCGTCACTTTTGCCTGCCTAACTGGAGGCGCCATCTGTTTTGAACTCTTTTTCTTGATGGTTGAACATAACTCCAAACTTACTTTTAGGCCTTTAATAATCAAATTACTAACACTAGTTATAGAAAGAAATATAGAGCATGCCGGATGCATGGGATTTTTTCTGGGATAATTTTTATCATTATTTAATGCAGTAGCCTGCAGTTTACTACTTACTTAGCACAAAATAATGTTTAACTAGGTACATCTGGTTTTTTATTAGAAAAAGTAAAAAAAATACCAACATATATACAAATTGTTAAATATTATAAGGATTGTTTGTTTGCCCTATAAAAATATGTAATTCATCCAGTTTGGTTTTTGAAAGTAGTAAGTAATAACCCTGATCAAGAATTTTCAATTACTTCAAGAGATATAGAAACAGATACAAATCTTTATTGTACAAAATTAGAATGATAAAATGAATATTATGATACAAAAATACATTATTAAAAAATGTAACTAGGCGGAATCCGCATTATATTCATCTGCCTTATAATATAATGATTATGAATGCGGAAGGAAGTCTGTTTGTTTGTTTGTCACACTTTCACGGATAAACCGCTTGAAGCTTTTAATGAAACCCCGGAAATTTGGACAGTTCTATGCGGACGAAGTCGCGTACAACAGCTAGTACCTAAGCGATTTATCTATAGAACAGGGATCTTTTTAGTAGAAAAATAATTATTTTGCGCCAAATAATATGGTAAAAGATAATACAGGGAAACACTGGGTATTTGTGGCGTCCAAAAGGTTCTAACTCAGTTTAATGCTCCAGGGACGACAAAGACGAAATATTTATATTAAGGATGTTACGTAGGTAGTTTTATCGGAACCGAAGTCGGAGTCGGAGTTTTTAAATTTGCTTTATCGGAGTCGGAACCTGAACCGGAGTCGGAGACGGAGGTAAAAATGAGTTGTGTGTATGGTTGTGTAGTACATGTACTAAAAGTCAAAAAGAATGAATTCCCGCCACTGTCTGTACTAGAACAAACTATTCCGTAAAGTTTCTGCTCTTAGTTCATTTAGTACACGCGGAGTAAGAACCGAACAGAGCAGGCGGAGCGGTGAGTGACACTGACAGCAAAGCGATCCCAATGAATGACCGACCGGCCATTCATTCGGTCAAAGGAGCACAAATAAGGACCATGAACAGACCAGTTTCTTTCAGTATAGTGTACCTACTTAAATAATTAAAAGACGGAACTAGTAAATTTGAGCGATTTTACTAGTTTGGAGCGATCCGCTCAGTAAACAAGCGCGCACAACCCTAGTACCTAACCCTAGTTGTGTGTGTAATGTGTAAGCATGCGGGATGCGGGGTTTATCGCAACAATTATAAACTTGTTTCTACACGCCGACCGTGGCCGGTGCTGCCGCCGCTGCGCGTCGACCTCCGAGTCGGAACCAGAGGTGTAATATCAATCGGAAGTTGCTTGTCGGCTTGCCTGACGTTCATGTGCATGTCATGTTCTGTGCGCGTTCGCTTTCCACTGCGTTGTATAGTATGAATTCTCATTACGACATGTCACTATACAATGCAGTGGAAAGCGAACGCGCACGTGCACGTGCATATCACCCAACCGGTGTGCTCGGCCTTTATTGGAACCGGCGTCGAAGCTCCGTAACATCACTCCCTAATTTGTATATACCGAAAAGTAATTCAATTCAATTTTTACTTATCAATACGTTCGAGAAGGATGGCAATTCTGCCTTGCCTAACCTAGATATGAGTGTAAATGTAGCATGGAGGAAATCGGCGAGGGGATCATAGAATATGTCAATCCAGCGCTGCTCGGAATAGCAAAGATGTACAGAACATTCATTCAACGCCGACCCCTTTATGAGTTCAGTTAGGGGCCTAAATACACACACGCAGGCATTGCCACGCCTAATTCTGTGTCAATCAGAGTTATCAGCATTATGTCACGCCCCACTATTGACTTGTAGCGCGTACATATACGACCGCTCGATGTACCCTTGTTCTAGGATGCTCTACTGGTTTGTTTATACTGTGGTAATAGAGGTATTGGTTTATCGCGTCATAAGGTCCCTCGGGCGCCGTCTCCAATCGTAACCAAGTTAGATCAGTCATAGTGAAGTCTTTAGGGCATAAATAATCACATTAGACGTACAAAATATCACTGCTACGGCTTACCCACGCATTTATAAATAAACTCAATTACCTAACTTACTTAAAAACAAGAGCAGTAATCTTTGTGATGTGGTACGGATGGCCACTAACAAAAGCCGATGGAAGCAAGTTATATTTTCCGAAACTCAGACAGTTCAGTAATCACAATCTTCAGTCACCAAGAAACGACTAGAGAGAGAGAAAGACCGAACTTTACGATAATACATACGAACAACACACAAACAATCACGCCTCTTTCCGGTACGGGTGGTAGGCAGAGACCACTACTTTTCAATTGCTACGATCCAGACAAACTTCCCTCACTTCCTCACTCAGTCTCTTCTTGCACGTGCGTCGGTTAAGGGTACTCCGTTCCTGCCTTTTCTCAATACGTCCCCGATCTGATCGTGGAACGTTCGCCTTGGCCTTTCCTTTTCAACATGCCCATTTACTCTTGCCTACACTACGATAATGCTTGCATTTATTTTAGAAGGGGAAACAGAATAGCTACATAGAAGTAGGTAAATGGTCCACAGGCGCAGAACGGCAGGCTCGTAGTTTTAGACTCAGACCAGACCCTTTCTTATTGGGTAGTACCATATTGCCTTTGACGTGTAATCGTACTTTTTTAACTCTGCCGCCATTACTGTCATGTTAATAAGAGCTATTGTAACGTTGACAATACCTAACATGTCAAAAGCAATATGGTTTTATCAAGAAAAATAGAGACCCAGGCCATTGTTGGTAACTCTGACCGAGTAGGTCCAGCAAACCACAGCCATAGGGCAGGACCATAAGTTACTTATACGAGTCACCTTAGGTTTAAGATGAACACAACAGGGAACACTTATAGTTTGCCATGTCTGTCTGTCCGTCTGTCCGCGGTATAACCCAGAGACTCATGACACTACAAAGCTGTGATTGGACATGGTTATACATTTAAATTACGCTGTCAAAGTTGTAAAATAAAGGTATTTATTTACATTATGATATCGAGTGAGGCATCGATGGATGGCTCTTGAAAAAATCGTTACTTACATTTTATTATAAAAATTTAGATTTGGGAGGCCGTTTAGAAAATATTGAATTGCAGTCAAAACAATAATTAAACTCTGCAAAATATCTTAAAGACAAGATGAAAGCACATATTCATAGGTTTATATATTATTGTATTTATTTATGTTTTAATATTTATATATAAATCTTTTGTTAGTACTTTTTGCGTAAAGAATTATTATTTTGTAAATATGTTCTTTGTTTTGTTTTCTTTTCCGTCTTTGTTTTTCCGTGCAACACTTTTGTTAGTTTCTGTATGATTATTTGTTTGACTGGTAAAGAATGCCATTAGGCATTAAGTCCGCCATTTGTACTGTCTTGTGCAATAAAGGTTAAATACATACGTACATAGGTACGGTCAGCTGCAAAATTGCATGGACACCTTAACGTCTATAATGCTGTGAACACGTGATGCCACGTTCGTAAGAAACAACCTAGATGGCGTTGTTAATTGAACAAGTTATATTGTTGTTTGCTTCAACTATATGACGTTTTAGTATTAGAATCGATAATTTCACCACTTAACTAGAAGGGCCGTTGGCTTAGTTAGTTGGCACTTCGATTTCGCGGAGTCAGTCCGTGGGTCGGGAGATCGATTCTGCTTACAATATCTTTTTTAATTTATCTTGTTTCACATAGTAATTAATAAACGAATGTATTATCTTTTGAAATAATAGTTTCAAGAAATGATACAACTTTTGTTATTTGAAATGAAAAATCTTTATTCCTTGTATAACATTTTAATTCAGTGAACTGTTTAGATAGTTTTTTTTTACAAATTACCTTTGTAACAATGAAACGACTACCTACTACTTAACTTTTATTACTGAGGTAATAGCTTAAGTTTCGTTTCCGAAATCAGAAAGAAGATTGAAGCTATTAAACCACAATAACATATAGTAATTATTAACATATTTAGAGACCGGGTTACCTTAACTGTCAAATGCATTATGTTTAACTATGTTATACAGTTAGGATCACTTATATAAGGATAATAACTGAAATTTCGTGTATAAATGGTGTGTGATTTGTTTGACTTTAAATATTTAAAATAAGATAATTATTAACTGCTATAAAATAGTATAGACACGTAAAAAAAGCGAAAATAATTGTCACTTTTGTATTAATTACTTACGTTAACCCGATCTCCACTTGACCACTGTATTACTATATACTAAACTTTAATACCTAGTATAACCCCCCCTCTGTTCGATTACCGCTTGCATTCGGGAACGCATTGAATCGATAAGATTCTGACACAGATTGGAACCTCGAATACTATCCCAAATTTTTGAACAATGTTCTTCCAAGGCGTTCGGAGTTCGCTCATTCTGGTGATCCCAACGTTGGACAATAATACCCCATAAATTTTCGATAGGATTTAAATCCGGTGACCTGGAAGGCCAGGGAATAACCCTTATATTATTGTGCTGACTAAACCACTCCCGCACACTACGTGAACGGTGTATTGGGCAGTTATCTTGCACAAACGTTATCACCGGCAACTCCTCCTCTGGATACACATTGCGAACGGTGGGCAACATGGTGTCCTCCAGCATTTCCACATAATGAACACTGTTCGCTCGACTGGGAAGTTTAACCAGTTCTCCTGGGTCAGCCGCACTCATCCATCCCCACATATTTACGGTTATTCGACCAGATTCCATGTTGGGCACTACATGGTTGTCATTATACCGGGTATTGTTTCGGCGCCACAAGCTTAATCGTCCGTGTTGGCTGGATTTAAAAGTCTTTTCATCCGTAAAGATGACATTGCTCCAGTCGAAATCTAGATACTCCAAAGCGAACTCTAACCTTGCTCTTTTATGGCTTTCTGTTAGCAAGGGTTTGACAGCGTGCCTACGATGATGCAGACCCTCACTATGTAAAACACGGCGAATAGTATCCGCACTTGTATTGAATAAACCAGCGTAGTGGGTTGTTGGTTTGAATCCGTCTTCCTCATAATCCCTCACCATGGCTTGACGCTGGGGTGTGCTTATGAGTAGTGGTCTTCCCGTTCTTTGCCGGGGTAGCAAAGATCCCTCCTCTTCGAACCGCCGTACCCATAAAACAACAGTTTTCCTCTGTAAAAAAAAACGGAAACTTATAATAACCATTAAAGATATAAAAAAGATGATATAGAAAATATTTTTGTAAAAATCTGAGTACTTAAATAAATTACTACTTACGTTCACACCGGTTTCTCTTGCAATTTCTGACAAATTTCTGCCTTCACTGTGCAAGGCAATTATTTGCGATCTTTTGACCAGGTCAATATTGCAACGAGAAGTCATTTTTTAAGAAAAATTTAACGAAAGTAAAATCTACACAAAAAAGGCAATCGATTAAGCAGCTAACGAACGAACGAGCAAAGTCTTTGTAATAACCAGTGTGGTATTTATAAATCTTTAGTCTACCCTCCTTATAGTAATATTAACCGTGTTTCTATTTCATTGAATGCGAAAATAACCAAATCATAATAAACTATTAATTTCAACTTCTTATTCAAATGTGTGATGGTCCAATGGCGTATAACGCCGCTCTCACTCACGACTCCGAGTATCGCGGGTTCGATTCCACGCAATGGAAAAAGTGTTTTTGGTAATTTAACCTCTTAGTTTGGAATTGACTAACATTTCATACTTCTAAAATCTTCTCTATACTAAAATATAATAAACGATAAAATAAAGAAAAAGTGTTTGGCTCTGGTGTCAGTATGAGGAATAAAATATTTTTTAATTTTGTTTTTTTACAACAACGCCATCTAGTACGATCTTATTGAACCACTACGAGCGTGAGGCGTCAGTTTGCACCTCAAAGCATTATCTTTATGAACTGTCCATGCACTTTTGCAGCCCACTGTACATTAATTCACGCCTGTTTCCCAGAGGGGTAGGCAGAGACCACTTCTTTCCACCTAAATAAATAAAACTGGGATCCTAGTGAAAAAGGGTACAAGTCCACTTAACTCGTAATAAAAAAGGGTATATACATGAACGGAGTATACTGGACTTAAACCCTTTTTCACTTAATCTTCAGAAGACTTATATCCTTTTTCACTACGACCCCAGTAATATACTTAACAATTTTAAAAGACGGCACCAAATAACTTTAAGTAGATTTATTTTTCATAAACATAAATGTTTTTTACTCGTTACTAAAGCCGATTGCTCGCTTACAAACATTCGTGCTCTACAATGCTCTTAAGAGCACTTTTGCCGTGCCACATCATGTCACATCACCACTATTCATCACTATCGTAACCTAATTGGGCCACTCGTATCACAGACACCGGCGCGGCTTAATTAGATCCATCACAATAACCCACTACCACGAGATTGCTGTGTAATGTGATTTAAACTCTATTATGTAACTTATGCAATAATGGCGGCTTCATTAATGTGGAATGAGAGGGGAACTCGAGTTAAGAGGAAATGCGACCTGATTAAGAACTTTGCAATGTTCTTGCATTTGGTGTTGAAATGGCAAGAGAGTTATTGGGAGCGAAAGGAATAAGAACCTATTGAACAGAGTTGGTTTATACAAGCTGTTATTTAGTTATACAAGTGTATTAAGTATGTTCAGTCAATTTTAAACGATGTTATGATTAGGGATCGGAAATTCGGATGCTTTTATACCTACAATTAGCAAATTCCCGGAAAAAGCTCAGCAAGTATGGATTCGGCTTCTCAAAAATATTATTTTAATTATTTAAGTTCCAGGATTTCGGGTTTGTGTAAAACATCAGGAAATAGTGATAACTGTCAAAATATTTAGATAATGACTATTTTCCGCAGTTTTATTAACATACCGAAACGTTGGTAAACAGTTCAATTTTGTATGACTATGTATATTTGTTTTATTTTGGTGATTTAACAAAAATACCAACGTTAATGAAGTACCATTAGTTTTCATAAGAATAATATGTAACTTAACAATTTAATTTAGTTAGACAAACCACATATTTTGTAAAAACAAACAACTAAAATATGTTATTTAAATACTTTAATACGTATGTGTATATGTATCCTAATTTCCGGTATTGCCGGAAATCCCGGTAAATTTATTAGCAAAATTAAATTGAGTCCGCCTCCATACTACTTAACATCGACGCGGTGTAGGCACTGAGGCCGAAGTTTAGGTATAAAAGCATCCGAATTTCCGATCCCTGGGTTATGATATGTTATTGGAATGAATGGCCGAAAGGGGTTTGGGTAAAAGTGTTGTCATTTGTAAAATTCATACATTTTAAAGGTGGGCGGCCATTCGTAAAAGTGGTAAATTATGATAGAATTATTAAAAATAAACATATTTTGTTATGTAATGAATACTCTTAAGTGCATCGGAGCCGAGATATTTAAATATTCATACTTGGGCGTACTTTTGTACTAAAAACTGAATACTTACATCTTTAAAATCTCCATCCTACAAATTAAAAAAAATCTCCTCGCCATAAATTATATATATATCTATGTGTATTTAGAGGTCCTCTAAATAACTATGTAAAAATCATCAGAGGCCGCTGAAAAAAAAAAGACAATATTCTTCAAACAAATTTACCCAATGCCCTTTGAACTACATAGGCAATATTAACTAGTATAATGAAAAAGTTGTTGCGGCTTAAGCACATGTAACGTAGGGTAGGTTAGGTATGTTAGCTAACGTCACGTAACGAGTTCCGTAGAAATAAGTTAGTTTGTTCAGAATTCCACGACGTTAACTATACTGATATTGACGAATGTGCAAACTTATTGCGGAATTCCAAATCAGAAACGGGATAAAAGTGTAATTTGTACTTTTATTCCCAAAACGGCTCGCCGGCACGTATTTAAGTAAAACTTGTATTTTTCATTGAAATATTGGAAAATATTTTGTCGAATTTGTCAGCAGAACGTTTTCATTTTTCCGAAGATGAATCTCTTTCGAACTCTGGAATAATATTCCGTACGTAAATGAACTAATGAATGCCTACGAATATTATAAACGTGAAAGTGAGTTTGTCTGTCTGTCTGTTACGTATTTATAACAAGAGCTTGGTTCAGAGTTAGCTTGAATCCGCGGGGAATGCTAAATAATAACTATTATCTCAGAAACTTATTAATCCCGATGGAAAAGCGATAAATGAGTTCTTCACGGAAAATTCAGTATAATATAATTCTGTGCTGCCTATTTATTACCTCATAGAGAGAATGACTTGGACGAGTTTATTCATATTTAAACAAATATAATTAAAAAACGAAATATTAATTCACTACAAGAAAGACTACAGCAAACAAAGTAAATAATACTGTGTCTGTACAGCAGTTAAATGGGCATGATCGTTCATCTCCAGCAGTAGTCATCGTTATGTTCCAGTACCCCTACCACGAGTTACAATTACCGTACCCGCTAGCGAGTCGAATGCCCTGTCCCTAGCACTCTATAAGAATACTGCGAGGTCTGCGAGCGTCAGAGCATTCGACTCGCTTGCGAGTACGTTAATTGTAACTCATGGTAAGGGTACAGAATGAAGGAGAAGGGTAGGTGTTACTCCAGGGTTAAGCTGGAAACCAGCGATGTGGCTCCGTCTGCAGCACACTGAGCCGAGTCCTATTTGACGTCACATTACAGCGCACGTTTCTAAATTTGCTCTAATCTTGCTTTTTGAACTGTCTTTTGTGTTAGTTAGTGTGAATAGTGTGTGTATAGTGTGGAAGACGGCTGGTGAAATGATTCGACGCATGTTACACGAATATAAACCTTAGAGCCCATCTACAATACACAAATTTAATAGTGAAACCACTATAGTGTGGCATAAAGCCAATGATTAATTTTGATATAATATATTTTCTTGACTTGATGCTGTTAAGCACTGATTAGAGTATTAGACGATCAATTAACATTGCAGAAGTTGATTACTGCCTTACTTTTACTTCTCTTCTAACTTCAAACATAGCCATCAGTAGTTAAACTAGCTAATTGTTAAAAATCGTAATTAATGGTTAAATCTCAACTCAAGCGGTGTGGTTGCCGGCTTAGAATATTACCACTCCATGCCTTCCCGTGGATGTCGTAAGAGTCGACTAAGGGAATAAAGGCTTGTAGTACTGTTAGGCGATGGGCTTGCAACCTGTCACTAATACACTGGTAAACATCTTAGCCTGATTATGCAAAATGTGGTTACAGAATTATCAACAAACTTTTAGAGTTGTTGGCAATTCTGTAGCTCTGCCTACCCCAAACTGGGAATAAAGGCGTGAGTTTATGTATGTATGAATCTCAAGGAAATGTGTCAAATTTTCGATTGCTTTTTCGAATTTTAACAATTAGTTGAGTTAACTACTGATCAAACAACGGTCCCTAAGACAAGTCACCTTCTGCAATTTCGATTGCTGGTCCAAACCGCGTTTTATTATGACAGGGTTATATGGTGGCTCAACAATAAACGTGGTTGACTGTGCTACCAGCCTCTTCACAAAACAGTGCTTATGAGTGATAGGTGAAAATTCGGCATACATTGCAAAGGTGCACCTTCATCGCTGGGCTTCATATAAGCTACGTAATGTACAGCTGTCATTGTAACGATGCTGAAATAGAGGAAGGGTAGCCTGTGAGTTAGTTTACCCTCTCCATATGAAAAAAATCCTCACAACAAAGGAGCATAATGCATTGCAGTTATCTACCCACTGCCACTGGCTAATAAAATTTCCCATCAAAACCACAATGAACCTAATTAATTTCCAATAAAAATTCATCCTAATGAAAACGATAACAATGCGACAGAATAGCGATAATGCCAGTGTACAGGCGTCCCGGTACTCCCGCTCCCATGGCGCCACCCCCCTCACGAATAGGGGGTGGCCGCCCGGCCGAGCTTGGTCGGAACAGTCTCGCCGCAGAGCTCACGCCGTGTAGACGCTCGGCACGCTCGACGCAACGCTGTACGCGTAATGTTATAACCCCTTAATTAAAATTGTTTGTATGTGAATAGAGTTGAGCTTCAGAATGTGGCAGTTTGAGGACTCGGAGATATGCTCCATAGGCATGATCCATCCGTCGCACAGCCGGCATTCTGGACTTTCCATGCTGTCAGGTGTATCTCAGTTCTCAGGTACTTTTCAACCTTTGTCTTCAGATTTGGGATGAAATGGTGTTGATTTGGTACGATTTGTGGAAATTATGTAAAGATGCCCATTTTCTTTGTTTTTACTAGTTAATGCTCAGGTCTACTACATTTGATGTTGTATTTACATTGTGTTGAACGTTTTGGTGTAAGGATGGGATAAGCCGGAACAAAGTTACGAGTTAGACGCTTTGTTGTTATTAGAAATTAGAATACTAGATTGTCTTCGTAATTTGCGCGCGATGCTGGTTTCAAATATTTATAAGTTTAAAACAATAAATGATACAAATATGTCGAACCAAAATTTTAGGAAATTTGCTGTTGTCATTCGATCACCTTAGATTAGAAATCATTGTCTAAAAGGGCCTTTTTCTTAATTAAGATCTAACAACATTCTGTAATCTGTTGAAGAGTGCATTGTCTGCTCTAAGGCATTGTCGAACTTAGATATTTAAAAAAAGTCAAAATGTTTATACATATGTCATCATCATCATCATGTCAGCCGAAAGACGTCCACTGCTGGACATAGGCCTCCCCCAAGGCTCTCCACTAAGACCGATCTTGTGCTTTTCGCATCCACCGCGTTCCCGCGATCTTTACAATACATATGTATAACTGTTAAACTTTGTACGTATGTCTTTCGTTTTTCATAATCATCATCAGTTTTCAATGTTCAATATTCCTTTGTTAACTTTCAACAACATTGAGTCCACCAAAGCATTGTAAAAAGTAATGACCACTGTTTTCAGCAGAGATGGAGAAATAAAAGCAAGTGCAACTAATTGGCAAGTGCACTCGGGTCATGAGGTTACCGCGTGGTGCAAGAGACGGGATTTAACCGGGCGGGGTGTTCCAATGCATTTGTTCTAAACCAGTGACACGCATGACGTGTTGAAATAACTAGAGATCGCGAGTTGGTGGCACTGAATGCTTTAAAAGGATTCTGTAAAATTCTCAATACTAGTATGAATATCGTATTCTGTTAAAAGTAGTTTTATGAATCTACTCGAACGAACGACTATTGTGATTTTGGGTCAAGGCGCAGTTGTTTTAAATTGTCAGTCCTATACTGATTTTTTCGGTAAAATACAGCAAGAAATATATTTTGTTACAATATTGGCTTAAATAATACTTCTTTATCTATTGGTTGTTTATTCCTCTTTGCATGTGTTCTGAAATATTCGTCCACATTCTCTTCCAAGAATTCGATTTCGATTCCTTATCTCTACGTTTTCACGGCTCAATGCGTCAGCCTCCCGGCGCGAATTTTAGTAAAGAGATAGTTTATAGTCCCTAGACAGATTTATGGTACTTTTTATCACACGAAAATTGAAAAGTTCCAGTGAAAATAGCGATTAACGACTTTTACGCAGAGTTCCAGTATCATATAGATATTCCGGGGATTCAGATGGGCCCTTTCGGATACACTTCGACCCTTTAGGATCTTTTGTGCAATTACCTTCTTACACACTCAGTTTTTAATTTTCCTTCACCGTTAGGGCATCGGATAATGTTCTTTAGTTAGAAATACTTGTTGGTACATGGTGACCGCGGGGGTTCGAACTCGTATCTTAAGATCACGAGTCGACTCGCTAATCTACTGGGCCCCCGAAGCTCTTGAGCATAAGCCCTTAGTTATGTCACCAAGTTTATCAGTAAAGCATCTATCTCAGCTTGTAACTCAGACCAGTGTCAAGTGTAGCCACCGCTCACAAAGCACTTGGAACTAATTCAAAAAGGTCTCCGTCCACTGCACGCGGCCTTCGCTGAGGCCTTTCTCTGTGCCAATGGCGATTGGCACGTGTGTGGAGCCTTGAGATAACATTGTAGGGACCAGCTTAGGCGTTCAGTGCCCTTTTTTTCCAATTTACGAAATAAGATTTTTTGGCATTATTAAGTTAAAGGCAGCTTATTTTCTTGAATCGTTGCTTTCGGTCTATGCTTATTGTTTAAAAGGTTAAATCAGCAACTGGTTTGTAAATTACTAGCATAGAGGCATTCCATCTTAGTCCTCAGGTTTGGCAACGCATTTGAAGTCTTGGGATTGCAGTTTTGAGATTATAGTCTTGAGATTTCAAATGTCTATGGGTCTCAGATTCCACTTACCATTAGGTGGGCTGAGTGTTCGCGTGCCTTCTTGCGATAAAAAAAGCATTTTGATTAAAGTCTGTGCTGATGTGATTTTTTATGAAAGAAAACAGCTACATTTATGTGGCGCCCAACGAGGGGCTACAATCAGTTTCGTTACTGGTACGAGGACCTATATTTACCATTATGTCCATTATACTTAGAAACGAGCAGGGTAAAAGAAAATATAACATATTATGTAGCGACGCGGACAAATTGCCTTCCTTTCTTATGTTTAGCTGTACGTTTTAGTTGTTTTTTTTAAATTATTTTTAGATCTGGAACAAATAGTCGTCAGTTTTTAAAATAATACATGTTTATTTGTTGATTTATACACCATAATCATTTTTATCGATAAATAATAATAAAACTGTTTTTGTTCATCTTGCATTACGTGGCGCCCCAACAGGGGCAGTTAAAAATGTTTTTTACCATGCTATCAGTTTAAACTATTATTTAATGCTGGTTATAGATAGATAGTCGTCGATTTGGGAAAATGTGTAGTTTTTTTCCATGAAATGATGGTACTTCGACAATTGCATTTTTTTCAAATTATTAAATTTACATATACGCATTCTTATATTCAAGAGATAAATGTTCTGCTTACCTTCAAATAAGACTCATTCTCTTAAATTGCTCTCTTATCGCTCGGCTTACAAACGTAGACTCAATGTATGTAACCAAGATTTTAATTAAGATATTTGGTCGTTTTAACTTTACTGGCGCCCAACGTGGGGCGCCTAACAATTGGTTTTTAGTTCATTACTCGTACTATTTTGATTACTGGACTATACTATGTAACTATGATTCCTACTCGCCATTGTAATAAAAGAGATTAATTGTTTTTATTTATATTTCATATTTGTTTTTTTTTTTACTTTTATTACCTTTATTTTATTACTACCTGTTTTATGACCGGCCTGCTGGCAATAAAACTGGTAGTTTAATTTACGTTTCTCTGAATAATTGGAGTTTTCGAACATCCGCATAAAACAATTTATTTTCAACGAACAACAGAATAACTGGGAGCTCGGATGCGTTCATTTCATATCTTTAGTATAACTGCATTTCAAATAAATATTGAAAGTAAAGTACAAATAGTGGAAAAAAATACTAGTCGAAATAAATGTACCTATGTACCTATGTGATGGCACCAATCATTTACACTTTTAGGTAACAGGCACCAGTAATGGACACTTCACTCCTCATTCTAATTTCATACGGTGCTAAATTGATTGTAGCAAAACAAATTAATAACCCTTATCTTCTGTAAAATAAGAATCAAGTGTCCATTATTGGTGGCTTGTCCATTACTGGTTCCATCACCCTACTTAATATTTAAAAAACTTTCAATTGAATGAGGGTAGTGAGCATACATACACGCCTTCGTTCCCAAAGCAGGGTAGGCAAAGCTACAGGGGCTTACCTACAACTCTAAAAACTTGTTGATAATTCTGTAACCACATTTTGTACAATAGGCTTAGGGTAGTGAGCCTATTCCTCAAAATAGTTTTTAACTCTTTGAACACCAACTGAAGGTCGTGCCACTGACGCCACCGTCGGCCACAACCGCTCTTAGTTACCATGATATTGCATTGTCACCGGGTTTACATACGTGGTCCATTCAATTACCGGGAATTCGTTCAAAATTGGTATGCAAATTTTGACGGTCAACTTACATACATACGAACAGTGCAAGTTAGTTGTAATATACATAGTATAGCAAAAAAAATTGGCGTCTGAAAGACACATTTTGTATATGACGTAAGGGCGTTCAAAAAGTCAATGACCGTTCTTTATATGGAGGATCCGAACTATCATTCTTTTTACTTTCATTCTTGTAGAAATCTCATTTAGGAAACAGAAAACTGCCAGCGTACACACACACACAACACAGTGAGCCATGTCTCGTACCGTACCACGAAAGCCGTCTCCCTGATCCCAGCTCATTATAACAAAAAAACTAGGGCATAAAAGCCTTATCAGCATGGACTTTACATCAGCATTTACGAGCGCCCACCCCGCACGTCAAAAGCCATTTTCGGAAGTTTATAGGGTAATTTCGCCGTGATAGCGGATTTTCCAATATATCATTAAGTCGTGACATGTACATGTTATTAGCTCGATCGGGCGTCATTTAAAATGAAGAATGGCTGCGCATCTGTTCTGAAAAATATTCAAATTTTCGCTTTAAGCCAATGATAACTGCGGCTGCCCTGCTAAACCAGACGACGGCTTTTAAATATATGTGCAATTTCATTGACGACTTTTGAGGTTTTATAAAGGGACATGCAACTTTTGGTTTAGTTGAGCACTGTGTTAAGGTGTCGTGTCTTTGATTACTTTTTTAAGTATCCATCAATGATTTAGAATTTCGTGGAAGTCATCAGAATCGCTTCATGTGTTAAGAAACATTCTTGCTACGATTATGTCTCGGTCATAAATACAATAAGAAAAAAGACACGAGATTTTTAATTCATCATCGCCATTAAAGAGAGTTCTTTTTGTAGTTTAAAATACCTACTTCCCCAACTCTATAAATTAAAACCCCTTTTGGTAAAACAAATGATCCTTCGAGCTAACAATGTATTACTCATATCAAGAAACAAGAATAATAATAAGTCTGTCTGGTTCACATTTATACCAGCTGCTGCTGTATAATAAAAACGCAAAAAACCCCTCTTGCAATATCCAGGGTGGAACAAAGTGCAGCGGTCTCCGCCATTAATGCAAGTGTGGCGCTTAAACGTCACATTCGTTCTGGCTTGGCGCCCACCCAACACGCCATTGCAGATGGACATTGTTATTGCTGATTAACTTGCAGAATATACCTCGTACCTATAATACAATATAGTTCAGTAACATCAATACCGACGAATCCTCTTCGGCCACGAGGATTCATTGGCAGGATCCATCAATGGAGTCGAGAGAACCTTTTGTGCATTCGGATCCATCAAGGACGTAGCTAGGATTTTGTTAAGGGGGGGCAGGCGTACACAAACCAAGAATATATCTAAGGTAAATACTGCATGCGTAATATGACTAAGCGGTTTGTGAGCATTCCTGCCCGTACGGGGGCTGCCTTTTAAGTTCTGTCGTTTGCAAAACTCCCGTGATTATTAAAAAAAAAACTAGTATCATCTTAAAATATTTGAATTTAGAATTCAAAAACAAAAGAATGTCTCGAGATCGGCCGATTCGTTTTAGTACAGCGTCGGTTCAAAGTTGACAAGTCGGTTGTGAAAATGGAAATTTCGAAGGAAAATTTACGTGCGATAATATTTTACAACTTTAAAAGGGGTTTAACGCGTCTTCAGTGCTTTGAAGAGCTGACTACGGTTTTTAAAAATGAAGCACCATGCATCCGGACTGTGGAACGTTGGTATTTGGAATTTCAACGTGGTTTCTCTAGTCTTAGTGATAGGCATCGTGAAGGCCGACCAAAAACAGCTGTAACCCAGGAAAACATTGATGCTGTACGGCAACTGATCGTCGAAGATCGCCATGCGACATACCGCGAGATAGAAGCTTCATTAAGCATTTCAGGGACCATTGTTCAAAATATATTGCTGATATGATCACTTAGGTGTAAAAAAATTGATCTCACGCTGGATACCACATTTACTTAGTGAAGACCAAAAAACGGCTCGCGTTAGATGGTGCCGCAAAACTCTGCGGCAATTCAACCGAGGAGACTCTAAACACGTTTATGACATTATCAGTGGTCAGCAGTCGACTGTTTGGGTGTTTCAAGATGAGCCAAAACCAACGATGACCTAAGTAATACGCTCACGGAGCACTTGGAAAAAAATGGTCGCCACTCTTGTAGCGAAAAGTGGCCACGTTGCGACCATCGTGCTCGAAGATCGTAAAACAGTTAATGCTGACTGGTATACCACTGTTTGTTTACCAGAAGTTATCGGCGAGTTCCGAAAAAATAACCCAAGACGTCGTATAGTACTGCACCACGATAATGCCAGCTCGCACACCTCCCGGCAGACAATTGCGTTTTTAAAAGAACAAAACGTCGAAAATTTGGATCACCCGCCGACAGTCCAGACTTAAGCCCTAATGACTTCTTCACTTTTCCAAAAATCAAGCAACGACTTCGTGGTCAACGGTACCGGACGCCTGAAGAAGCGGTTGAGGCATACAAAACGGCCATTTTGGACACCCGGACTTCGGAATGGAATAAGTGTTTCGAAAACTGGTTCGATCGAATGAAAAAGTGTATTACATATCACGGTGATTACTTTGAAAAACAATAAATACCATTTAACGCTTAAATTGTCTTTAGTTTTTTAAACGACAGAACTTAAAAGGCACCCCTCGTACCTCGCTACGCAATGGAGTCCGTACATCAACGAAGTCAAGCGGACTTTATGTAAACTAGAATCCATCATAGAGTATAGTGAACTATAACATCGTTTAGAATCCGTACATTTTGTTATAATCTACATTGTTTATGACTATAAGCATAAACTCTTATGGCATGGTCATGGTCATTTTCTCGCATAAAGTCTGTTGACCGAATAATCGTTATGCATAACATTAATAATCCGATTCGTTGAAAGGAATAATATTTTTTCGCATAACTTTAAAAAGCAGAAAAGAATAATAGCATCACCGTATTTAACATACTAGAAAGCAAGATTTTCTCGACTAATACAAAAAAGAGGCCTTCGACGTCAGGGGTTACCATGACATGCTAAAGCATTAGTTTAGGTTGAGAGGAAGGGACAGAGCTAAAGCAGTTATATAGCTCTGTCCCTTTCTCTCAACCCAACCCCCCCCCACTCAACTAACTAACTAACTAACTAACTTACTCAACTCAAGAACACGTCTACCAACGGTTATCGGTTTCGCTAAGTATGTTATGCCAAATACATTTCGGACAATAGACATTATGCCAAACAAACGGATCCCAATTAGAAGAGTGCGTAGTCAAAATCTGCGCGATAGCTTTATCTGTCTGCTCCCATCGTATCCTATCTTTTCAACACACTTGCTCGTAAAGTAAGGACCACTTTACGAACAAGTGTGTTGAAAAGATAGGTTACGATGGAAGCAGTGTTGCAACGTTTTTGGGTTCATAATGCAGCATATAAAACTCGCGTGCTTTTAACTTTACATCACCGCACTAGTGTGATGTAAGAAACTTATTACTTTCAGATAAAATACTAATTTGAGCAAATGAATAAAGAGTTTTGGTGTCTTAATTCTTACAAAATAGTTAACATTTGAGGTAAATTGGCCTAAGTTAAATGATAATAAACAAGCCTATCATCTTTAGACGTAATACGAATATAAATAAAACATTGCGGTAAAGTAAAAATCACATAAGCCGATTTTTTTAAAATAATTCCTCACAAGTGTGTTGAAAAACGTGATAGAAACGCGTGAATATTGGTCATTACAACCTCTGGCTCGGGCTTTAAACCTACATCAACTGTAATAACCAAGTTAGTACACTTGTATCATAATGTACCATTAATATAGCTTGCTTCATTTTAACGCAAAACGATGTTGGTAATTTGCGCAATTTTATCGTGTTTTCATAAAGATGCGTATATTCTTATTAAGTTTAGTTTACACATAAATTTTCTTGCTTTTTACATGTCACGTACTGGTCCTTGATTTTCCCCGGATTGTCGTGTGCCTGTCATCTCTAGGAGTGTTTGCTAGTTAAATATTTATTCGCCACTCGGAGGGTCGGGGATCGCCCAACGGAGTCAGAAGATTTATTAGCTGTTACGAAAACTGGGGAAAAGGTCGGGAAAACTATCATTCAGGCCGCTATCGAGGAGGCAAATGGATATAGGAAATCGTTTGCAAAATCAGTCGGCAGATGTGTTTGGTTAGTACGGAAACGTCGACGTAAGGTCGTGTTTTTAAATAGATGAATTAAATTGACAGATGCCAAGGCCAATTTGAAGTATAATGTTGCCATATTCAATGTTATGTTATGTGTTACCTTGTACAGATTCCGTCCGGATCGGTACCAGGATAATTTTAACTAACGCAAAGCAGAAGGGTTCGCATTTTTGTGTTCCGGGATAAATTGAAATCACTAGGTAAGAGTCATTCTATCTTTGTCCTCGGATAAAAAAATATGTGTCGAAATCTTCAAACAATTAAACTAGTAAGCTTAACAAAGAGCATTGCATTTAACAAGGAAACGATAAATAATGTTAATCAACTAGGCTGTATGACGTATGACACCATATTTTTTCTCTGTGGTCGCTGTCAATTTAGAAATCGCCAGAAAGAAATAAAATAATTACCACAACCTTTGTAGTTTGTTTTAAATTGTTAGTTACTCGGTCGCCATTACTGTCAAGTAAATGGGAGCTATCCTAACGTTGACAATTCGATAACATGACAAAAGCAATATAATAGATAATATATAAATATTAGGGGACAATGTCACACCAATTGACCTAGTCCCAAACTAAGCTCTAGGCTACTGTGGCTACTGGACAACGATTTTAATACTTATATAGAGAAATATATACTTAAATACATACCCCCTTACTAATAAACGTTGAGTAACGGTGGTATAGCTTTACAATGTTCTGTCATTATCTGTCATTGTGATCTTTGAATTTGACAGATAATGACAAAACATTCTATAGCTTTACCACCGTTACTCAACGTTTATTAGTAAGGGGGATAGAAAACATCCATGACTCGAGAACAAATATTCGCGCTCATCACACAAATATCTGCCTTTATGCATCGAGACAAACCAAACTGGTTTAACGGTTCAGTTTTTAATAATTTGTAAATGTTTATTTGATTTACTTTAATAAATAATAATAAATAAAATACCGGATTTGAACCCAGGACCGCTAGCTTCGTAGGCAGGGTCACTACCAACTAGGCCAACGCGTAACAAGTAATATAATATATATACAGGGTGGAAAGTTGAGATGGGGCATTAAGGGCAGCTACCAGATCCCTTGCTGCCACGCAAAAATAAAGGATTAAAACACTCTTTGAGACCAACTGAGGTTACAGTACTATAACACCCATAAATCAAAGAAAACGTTTACCATACATTTAATAGGGTAATAACAATAATAAAAGAGAAGAAAGGCCCTTCGCATGTGGTTTTATTACGCGTATAGGTCCTTTGGAAAAAGTTTTCTTTGATTTGTGGGTGTTCTAGTACTCTAACCTCAGTTAGTCTCAAAGAGTGTTTTAATCCTTTATGGGAATGGGATCGACTGGCATTAAAAAAAAAACTCAATGCTGACGATTTTCTCGCCGACTGTACATTTTTATCAAAAATCTGTGAATGTCGATTGTCATCACTCAATACGTTGGGAAAGGTCTCCTAAGATCATTTTCGCGTGGCAGCAAGGGATCTGGTACGTGCCCTTAATGCCCCATTTCAACTTTCCACCCTGTATATGCTCTATCTGCTGTATCTATGAGCCCCTGTATATCTTAATTAAACATATGTATCTGCGTGTAAACAAGAAAGGTGTGGCTCGAAGAATTACATAAGATACCTTTTATCCCGGGACACATTTGGAGGGAAAACATTTTTGACGGCAGTGAAGTGCTGAAATCCAGGCACAAAAAATAATATCCTTGCTAATATTAAGTAGGAATGACAAAGTGTGTCGGTTGGTTCCTCTATATTGCATGGAATAATGCAGCAATGGATTGACGTGATTTAGGTTCTATCTATACCAGTCCAGAATAAAATTTTAACTTTCCAATATGTTCATTAGTTTAGAACTTATTAAGATTTTAATAGTACTGGTCAAAAATGCTACGAGTACACCTTTGCCTCCGTTGAAGTCCCTTGCCTAAAAATAGTTATAATTAGTGATTCCAAAACATGATAGCTAATACTCAATAACGTAGCAATGTATTGAAGCCGAGCCAAGATTTACTCATTTTTCAAGAACTTTGACTCTTCGTACTGAAAAAGTTTTGCCTAGGACCAAGGTGGCATCTTATCTCAAAAATTGGCGTATGTAATCAAGATTTCGAAATCGTGCAACAAGTATGGCCAAAAACAAAACCTTCCAAGCGTACTAATTTCGGTTCGCACCCATCCCAAAAGGCTCGGAGTTTGAATTAGACAGTTCTGAGGGCCCTGCATAGATGCACTACGCTAACTAACGTTTCTATTCGATTCGTTTTTAAACCAATCGCGTCACTGGGAGATGACGTGATACGAAAAGTCACGTGGTCTACCAGTGACGCGATTGGTTTAAAAACGAATCGAATAGAAACGTTAGTTAGCGTAGTGCATCTTTGCAGGGCCCTCTGATCGATATAAATATACGTCACTTGATGCAATTTGGCTAGAAAGTAAAGATTTATTTAAAATACGTTGATGTTTTTGAATTACGGTGTCACTCAATATATTTATACGTTATTGAGGATAAGGTAACAAGTTTTGGAATAAAAAATTATAACAATTTTTGCCAAGCAAGGCAAAGCTGCTTCATCGAGATTTGCGACCAAATTTTAGGATACATGATTTCTTATTTTATTAAAATGAGATAAAACCTAATAATAGACACAAGTAATAATTATTTATTTTAGTTCATATTAATTTTCATATTTGTTAGTAACAATGGTAGGTTAAAGAGTTCCCAGGTATAAGTTCGCCTTTGTACTATCTTGGGCAAGCAGTTACAGATGTTGTAAGTAAACATACATGGTTTTTGGTCGAAAAGTTCGTATTTATCTGGCTTTCTCATTCAGCTATAGTACCCTAATAGTTACGACCTTACCCGACAAAATAGGATGTGGTATGATTATGAATGACGTGTATAACGAACATGTAAGCAAATCGATACGTATCCTAGATCGCAATGGCCGAACAACCTGTGGGGGCCGGGTCGCTCGATGCCCTAGTTCCGCTTCCCGGTCGCAACAAGTGAGCCGTGCGTGTGGCCGGGATGAAGTCTGGTGCATGGAGGGTCAGAATAAGGCGAGAGTGGTTAACCCTTTAGAAAACGGAGGACGCGTTTAGTCTGGTGGGTACCTAGTGACCTTGCCTCCGAAGCTAGTACTTGGTTCGATTCTTGGTAAATATTTGTGTGATGAGGGCGAATATGTGTTCCTGCGTCTTGGATGTTTGCTATGTGTTTAAGTATTTATTTCTCTATTTAAGTAAGTTTTTCGTTTTTTAGTACTCATAGTACAAGCCTAGAGCTTAGTTTGGTACTAGGTCAATTTGTGTAATATTGTCCTCCGATATTTATTTATTTAAAACTTGCTTAACTTGAGCCGTCTGTGGGTATAAAATGCATGCGGCATGTCACGATCTCTATCTTATTTTAATGCAGCTTAGCTAGGTCGTTGGCAACAATCCGGAGAACTAAGATGCAATGACTATATGCTAGTTGCATCACCGGTGGTCTTGCCTCGACACCGGAATAATATGCAAATATCGCTGCTCGTAGCAGGTTAAAGGGTGTAATGGTGGTAAAGTGCTCGCGGTCCTACTACCACTATAATATTTTTATCAACACCCGCTATACGTATTAACTCTTCGCAATACATTGAGTGCAAACAGATAATGCCTCTTTCCCTCGTGGTTACAGCTGGATATTCGTTGGTTAGGGCAGGGGTTCTCAAACTTTTAAGGTAACGGAACAGTCACCAAATCCGTTTTATTTTCTGGAAACTCACACCAAATACTTTCATCTACATGTGAGTATTTTTGTCTTAGCTGTAGTTTTTGTGATCGATTTCGCTTAACCCTGAGGACTTCTACACGGTCTTAGGTTCGGAGGAACCCAGTTTAGGAATCACTGGCTAAGATTATTGCGGAGGACAGGTAGAATTTAGAGCTTATTTATTATACACAGTGTCCCAAAACTCAGTATAAATTAAAAGCGTTCTTAATAAGTAAGTTTAATAACCATCCAGAATATGTTTTTAAAGTTGCATTTGACTATTTATAATCACACCATCGGACTATAGTTCTTGTTGCTTTAAATTCAAAATTATTTATTTCATGTTTCCCCGTAGAAACGTTAGTAAAGTTCCTTATTTCATATATTAGTAGACTACATTTACATATCAACCTTAATATTGGCACAATTTTACAATTTTATAATTTTGATATCACAACTTAGTATAAACAAAAACAATAATAATAAAAACAATTTAAATCTAACCCTAAATCTTCTTTATCTTACCAATACCTATATTAACCCAGTGCTGTGTCATGGGACAGTCCAGCAGGCGTTCAGCGAACATCCTCAGGAGGCTTTAATAGCACTTTGAAAAATAAGACCCTACGCAATACTTTTGGAATCTTTTGCTGAAAATCCGTAGTAAATACCCATTCTTAAACTTGATATCTTAACTGTACTTTAAGAATACACGCTTTTCTCTTATATGTTTTACATGTACATCTACCTTCCGATTACGAGTCGACTCCTAATCCTTTAAGCCTAATGCTCCACATGTGCCTACTCATGTCACAATACCCTCTTTACGTGATCCGCCGGAGTATAGAACGCTGTACGAGATTATGGTCTGGCTTTTCCTGCGACTTTGGCCGCGCAGAACTTTATCCCTATTCACTGGGGATCTGTTCGATTTTCCGGGAAAAGTATATGTCCGTTATCGGGTTATAAACTTTCTCTGTACCAAAGTTCGATCGGTTGAGGTGTTAAACAATAAAGACGGAACAAACAAGAAATATAATCAGAGTTAAGAGGCAAGCAAGTCAGAGTGAAGCAAAAAAACTCCATACAAAATGCGAAAACGTTTTTCTCCCCTTAAACCTAGTCCGATTTTTACGATTTTTGTATATGTTGTAGATATCATGAAAAACTATGTCTGTACGTTTTCCTTTACACGAAAATATTTCTTAGAATGAAACAAATTGAAAAAACAAAAAACAGAAACGTACAGACCTAGTTCTTTATAATAACTACAACATATTCAAAAATCGTGCAAATCGGACTTGATTTAGGGGGTGAAAAAAGTTTTCGCCCGGTGCTAAATTTGTATGGATTTTTTAAGACAGCTACGCGATTTTAGCGACGCTTCACAATCCTAAGAGGATTGAATAACCGAGCAAAAGCATATCGGACCATGCTCAGTGTAGAGGCGGGGATTTTTTGAGCAACAATTGCTTTTCAACAGTACGCACGTCTTACTCTCTTGCGCCATATAAGAGTAGTATTGTTGACCGGAAATTATTACTCAAAAAAATGCCCATGTAAGTGCATCGTAGAGTTCCGACGCTGTTACTACAAACACAAAAAACTTTTTCGAAAAACAACAAGTATGCACTAATTTTCGAATTAAAGTTATTTGGTGCGTCATCTAAGACAGATGACCGGCGTGTAAAAGAGCCCTGATGTGGCTAATTTACTGAATAAATATTTTGAATTTTGATGAGTTTAGTATTAGTTTTAGATAGTATTCTTTTTAAATTTGTTATATTGGCTTTCAATTAAGATATTTTTCAGATTTTTCTTAATCGTAGATTTGGCTGAAGTGGGCGGGGGAGGAGCAAAAATTACGCTTTTATAGTTCAATATTTCCTAAACAGTCCCCCAAATCTAAAAATCCGTAATAACATGCATTACCTATAATGATTTTTAAAAGCTATTCAATGATACCTTTGCTTCATATGTACCCGTTTTTTTTACAAATTTTTCAGCGTAATTCAGAGGTATAACTATGCCAATTTACAGCTTTAAGATAAAAGATAAAAGACATTTATTCAGTAGGTAAGTAGGACGCACGGGCACTTTTACACGTCAAGAATCTACCAGCTTTTTAAATTTGATAAAGTGCTTTGATTAAAAGGCACACTGCAAAGTTTGCGGTGCCGAGGTTTTCTCGGCAGTTTGAAAGCGGGTTGAGATTTGGTTATGAAAGCGAGGCTGTGCATTCATTAAGTTAAAGAAGATGTATCTTGGTATCGTATAGCCCGAACTAGGATGAGTCTTATTAAGGCCTTGCAACTACAATCTTCACTTCACTTCACTTCTTTAGTTTATGGCTTCTGTAGCTGTTTAACAGCACAATTCTGCCAGAATCAAGTGTCGAGCTTCACACGGGTTACTGATGTGCCAAAGGAAACTTTCCAAAATTGCGGAACATTTCAAGTAGGAAAATTTCGGAAACATCTCACAATTTTGTATGGGGATTGAAACTTTCCGTTTCATAAATTTAAATTTCCTATATTTCTTGTGAAAGTTTCCGGAATTTTCTTAGAACTGTTCCACCTTTTTGGAAATTTTCCGCAACTTGCACAACGGTACACGGGATAGGCAAGAAAAGCAAGCGTCCACTGGATGAACTTCGGTTATGCTGAAAAAACATAAAAACAAACACAACTAAACTACAACACCCTTTCTTAGCATGTATTAATAAAAAGCAGGGGAGGGAATTCCATTTTTTTGACAACGATATATTATTCTTTTCCATGAACTTGCATAAAGTAACGAAAACTTTTTTATTGTTTCTAAAGTACGCAATGATCTATAACTAAGGTACTTACAACTCGGCTACAGATATAAATCCTAATATAACTTTTTTCACCGTTGAAATAGGTATTATCACTGTTGAAAACACCCTCTACACGAAAAAAACGTACAAAATTACATGGTTCCTAACTTTCAAATCGCTATAACTCAAAAAGTTCCTAAGGTTGACTTGTTCTTTAGTGTACAGTCAAGAAATTTAATTTGTGACCCACCTTAGGTCCAAAGTCAATCTGACATTCTACAGCAATAAGGTTGAGCTTCTTATCAATGACAAATGACTTGGCATCTCTAATGACAATGACATCTTCAAGCAGATTTTCTTTGAAATGGGTAGCAAATTAATATGTACCTACCATTCATATTTGATTTAAGATATCTTGAAATTTATTTAATACATTTTGACACAACTAAACCCTATACTTTAGTTGAGACGTATTAGTGAGCGTTAGTTACATAACTTTTTCCTCCAGTCTTTAGATTTGAGTGTAAAGTGGAAATGAAATCGCTTCCGTTTCAAATAAAGTACCTATTCAGGATTATTAAGGGATACTTACGTGAATGATTATTATTAAAGGAACAGAGCCTCATGTTAACAGAGAGTGTCAGCTTTTTCTCTCTCTGTTAAGGTAATCACTAATGAAGAGTGAGAGGGATGGGGCATCCGAAATATTCCACAGCTACGGATTTAATGCCTGCTGCCTGAAGCACCCTTCAATGTGGTTAATGATCTAACGTGCCAGTTTCATCTCTCTGTTGTAGGTAATAGGGGTGGTTGTCGCGTACACGATATTGGTAAGAGGAAAGTCAATGTTTGTTGATAGAATTGATTTCTGAAATCGCCTCAGACAGAATGTTGACTTGGATGTTTTAAAGAAATTATAAAGTGAAATCGCTTTAAAGTTTCAAGTTCAGTTTGAAGTTACGACATCTGACGAAATTGCTTAAAAAAATATCTAAGCATGATCTATACACCTATCGCTTCAAATGTTGTGCTGTAAGGAAATGAGATTTGGTGTTACAGAATGAAGAAAGTATTATTTGCGAAGGACAATAATAACCTCGTAAGGTCCACGTCAAATTTCGTTAGTTCGAAAAATATAAATAAAACAGGCCCCAGTCCAAACAAAGTTCCGAAGTAAAACTTTCTGCTTTCGGCCATTCCATCCACAATCTTTCGTCGCCAGGACTAATATATTCATATATTTATTTAATCAAAATATTTTTAAGTGCCCGAGTTTTTCAAAGAGGTTTATACATAATGCGCGTATAGTACGAGTATAGGACCAAACAAAGAAAAAGAGAACAAAGGCAAGTCAAGATCCTTTCTTTTCCTTCCTTCCTTTTAGCTGATTATACAACCAACATACAAACGTTGAAAACTTTCTCATTTAACTATAACAACGGTACATTCATGTAAACTTTATCATAAATACTCGTATCCCGCGGGAAATCCTAAATGCTAATGAAATTACGGGATAGTTGTAGGTGTTCCAAGTTTGTCAATTCCAGATATCGCGTTATGTAAAAACTTTTCCTCGGGGGCCAAGGTTAACGATACACAGACAAACAAGAAAGATTTCTCAATATAGATAACGGGTGCAAACTTTTTATTTCATTTTTTCTTGGTGTTCTACTGTAAAAGTTTGTAGCATTGTCATGTTTTTAAATGTATTTATTAATTTCCGAAAAATAAGGGTGGTAGAAGTTTGATCCTCCTGTCTATCTATCTGTCTGTCTGCAAAATGAAGGCAGTTTTTCACAAAGTTGAATGGAAATCGGTTGCGGGGGTGTTCCCAGTTGTTACTATCAAAATAAGTTGCTGGTAATTTTCTTCCCACCTGTTACCACTGGTAACAACTGGGAATAAAAAATCCCAGTAGTGGGGATGTTTCCTACTTTTTACCATATTATGTCATAACCATAGTTTCACGGCCTTGAAACAGGGTCTCCCTTTTAATTTGTTTTCAAGACATTCAATTGTTTATGAAGCTTTTTTCAAAGAAAGAAAGAAAGATTTATTCGTGACAAAGATAATCAAGAACAGATACAAAAACGTAGGTACAAGATGAAAGTAGTCACGAAATGGTCCCAAGTCAGCGTAATGCTGGCATTAAAGTCGGCGCTGGGCTTCCGTTGGAATCGTCAGGTGAAATCACGGAAGGTTACAAACACATAATGAATTGTACTACAACAAGAAAAAAAATATGCAAGTTTTGCTGGACATCTTCAGCTCAGGTCTTGTTTCCTTTTCATTCATTGCAAGTGTAGGTTTGAAAAGATGAAATGAAACCCTGGAACTGTCTCCCTGGATCAACCGCTGCAAGGACTTTCATTAATTTTTCTCCAATAAGAGAAGATGTACTGAAATCACGAACTCGACGAGGACCTTAATAGAATTAGTCCTCCTAACAAAGTTTGCGCAGACATTAAGATTTGAACAAGAACAATTACAGCATGAAGGTTTTGTAATGAATTTCATTGTGTAGGTTCCTTATTGTTTATACAGTCTGTTTAAAATTTGATATTCCGTATCTGTAATCGAAAAAACAGAACTTTGTTTTCTAAACTGTAAACTTTCAATTACCGCCATATTAGATAGTTTTTGGTCGCTAGCTTAATATTAAAACCTTGCTTTCATCTCTATGTGAAAGCTTTATTAAAACGTTAATCTATTAAATATAATAGATATGAAACTGAAATTATTCTCGTGCTATTGATTGTTTACGAAGTCGTTAATTTTAATTAGAAATCGCTATCTGATAGCTGACTTCGAGAAGCTATTATAACTCTTCCATCTCTTTAAATTAGTTCGTACTGCTCCTAAAACTGGAGCAAACACATCACACAGGAATTATCACATCATATGAAAAAAAAGCTATGTAAATATCTGGACATCAGAGCCAACTGGTCGGATGTGCATTTTTGACACTTTTCAGGACAAGCAAAAGTAACTTTAAAACGTTTGACACCGACTAACAGTATTAAAATAAAGAAAACTAGTAATTAATATTGAAGGAGCATATAACTGCAAGTATTTTCTGACATACAAGTTCCTTTTTACGCTATCAATAACATTGCAATTCAAATTTGATTATCAAAAGGGTGTGACATACGACCTAAAATTAACAAGGCATATGCTATGCTGTGGTCGGATATTAACATCCGATATTTTGGTTGTAAGAAAATTTGTGAACACGCAATAAGTATAGGACGTATGTTTAAATCAGACTATATGGCTCGAGATGAAATGGAAATATATTCAATCTTATGTGAACATCAGACATTTTGGTCCGGGGAATCTCCACTATAAGACTTATTGGTTTTAATTTTTTCTTATAACGGAGCGTCTGATGTTTATATCAGACCTTTTGGTTCGGGGAATCTCCACAATATCCACAACAAACAGAGATAGCGATAAATTTTAATGGGCGATGGAAAGAGACAGAAAGCAAACATACGCCCGACGGTTCTCTATCGTTTGACCGAATTTCATATGCAATAATTTCATTTGCCCGAATTTAATATGACATAAATTTATATGCCATAAGTCATAACGAATCACGTGCCATAATGATCATTTATTGGTATATTTTCACTTGACATAATTTTTAGGTGCCATACCGATAAGTATGCCATACTTTTCATTTTCCCCATTATCAAGTGTTATAAAATTGTATGCTATAAATTTTAAACGCCATAATAATTATTTGCCATAAAACATTCAGAATGCGTATTATGCGTAGTACTATAAAAAAAATCGGGCCTGGCCTTCCTTACAGTATGTAGGTTAGAATAGGTAAGTTATTATAATAGTAGCACGTAATCCAGATTGTACCAGTACTTCATTATACCCACTGAAATACACTGATACAGTCTGGGACTGCTTTTTCCGAAATTATGGCAAATGAAGTGTTATGGCATATAATATTAGGGATTATGAACATTATAGAAAGTAAATATTATGGAAAGTGTTATTATGGTATCTGATATTAGAGAGGTTGAACATTATGACACTAGAGTATTATGGCATTATAAAGATTATAGCCAGTGATCATTATGGCAAATGAAAATAGTGCAAATGAAATTATGAAAAATTAAGGGATACCACGCTCGACGATCGCCTAAACCTTACGATTGACCGAGCGCGGCCGGCCGGGGATTGACAAGTATAAACCAATTTGTCTCTAGACCGCGGATGTGAAAATTCGGTGCGAATTAATTCATTTGTTAACAAGTACAAGTGCGTACAGGATATTCCAAGAGTTAGTTCCTATAGCCACCTTCTGACTGCATCATCAGACCAGCTCCGTGTTACCATACCAATTATTGCATTGTTCCCGAAGATACGCAAGTATAGTAAATTTCAGCTCAATCGGAAACCGGGAAAAGGGTCCAATTTAACTTGCATGATTTATCCCAAACTACCTAACTAACAGGCCAAGTTGAATTAAAGCTTGTAAATACTATGTAATTAAGTAGTAAAATAGAAACTAAAGCTAACGAGTTCAACGACACAACTTATGAAATTTTGCAACTTTTTCCAGTGTGTTTCTTTTCGAAATTATAATATCATCAACATGCACTGACAGTGAAGGTCGTCTTTTGTTTGGTTGAAAAAATATTATCTGAAACAACAATACAGGTACTGATACTTCACTCTAAAAATCCTGTTTAAAAACGAATGCACAAAACAAAACTTGTAGGTAGGTAATGAAATATTAGAGTTTAGACACCTTGATTTCTTTTATTTCCTGCCTTTCGTAACTCTTGGAATATCCTGATGACATGTGGATTTATGTCGTTCCACTTTAACAATAAAAGCACTTGCAATTGTTAACCAATTAATTAATTTGCTCTGAATTTTCATATGCGCGGTCTGGACACAAACTGGATTATACATGTCAATCGCCGGCCGGCCGCGCTCGGCCATACGTAAGGTTTAGGCACTCGTCGGGCGTATGTGTGCTATCTGTCTCTTTCCATCGCCCATTAAAATTTATCGCTAACTCTTTTGGTTGTGGATATTGTGGAGATTCCCCGAACCAAAAGGTCTGATATAAACATCAGACGCTCCGTTCTAATAAAAAAATAAAACCAATATGTCTTATGTGAACATCAGACCTACTTTTAAAGCCATACATTAAGATTACTAGAAGCAAAAAGTAATATTTAAACATCCGTTATTTTTCTTCTAAGGTATTGTGGACATCCGACCTTTTTTAGTAAATCTAACTTCGTTAATAAAAGTGATAGCGATATAACGGTTAGATGGCCTGAAAGAGGACAAAAAATTGAGTATGATTGTAAAAAAAAGTGATTTTGGTCAAAATTGGACATCCGACCAGTTGGCTCTGATGTCCAGATATATAAAACAGTACCGTGATTAAGTGACTGGCTGGCGACTACGGACATCCTCAACTGCTGGATCTAGGGACTTCATATTTCAAGGGAGTATTACTTGGGTACAGTCAAGGGCTTTAATTGCTATGCCACTATGGAACCCTGTCATAATGAAAGCGTCAAACCACATGACAGAAATTACGCTTAAATAAATGATTAACGTTATGCGACAGGGTTCCATAGGCATAACAATTAAAGTCCTCGACTGCACCCTGAGGATTTTCCAAAAATCGACCCCCATCGGGAAGAAATAGGATAAGTAGCGGGAAACTAATTCAACGCTCTACAATAAAAATATAAGCTCAAAAATGTTAAAAGAGCTCTAACGGGACAACTTAGCTAGCCAATTAATTCGTCGGCGAATTGAAAAGCGAGTTGTTTAATAGTCCAATTTCTGTTCAAAAATAGTTTCAGTTTACAGTATGCTAATTCTAGATTAAAGCTCTTATTCACAGGGTGTTATCACCGCAACGGTTCAGCGCATCGCGTGCGGCACGGTACGCCTAAATTTATGGTCTCTTTTCACAGCACCCGCTATAAGATGCTATCTATGGAATTAGCTTTGTTATGGCTAAATGGAACGGGTATTAGAGGCGAGATTTGCGGAGTTAGGGCATTAGGGTTGTATTATTATTATTTGCTTTGATTGAATAAATATCAGGGACAATGTCACATGAATTGACCTAGTCCCAAACTAAGCTCTAGGCTTGTACTATGGGTACTAGACAACGATATAAAACTTATATAGAGAAATACGTACTTAAATATAGAGAAATATATACTTCAATTCATAGAAAACATCCATGACTCAGAAACAAAATATTCGCGCTCATCACACAAATATCCGCCCTTAGCGGGATTTGAACCCAGGACCGCTAGCTTCGTAGCTACCAACTAGGCCAGCGCGATCGTCAAATTAGTTTTAAGACTATTTGAATAGCCGGCGTGGGGCTTGAAGCATGCCTGAAACTAAAAAAAACCCAACAGGATACCTAAATTTAAAGGGGCTATGGGTACTAGATGACGATGTACATATTTAAATACTTGCCCATGAGAATCTAACCCGGGACCGCTATAGCTTCGTAGGTCACTACCAACTTGGCTAAACAATATCAAACGTAGGCGTATTGGCTCAAATAAAATTCAATAAACAAATAACTATTGACACGGTATTTGAGTGTCATTTATTATCTTCAACTGACGAAGTCGCACCCTAGTACTAAATTTTATGTAGGCACATTGAGACAACCTCGAAGTGTTAAATTGAGTGCAGGCGGGGCGCGCTTTTGTAGATTTAAAACACTATAACTCTTTATTAACTTGATATTATACAGAGTGCTTCTTCCATGCGAACATAAATTTAACTAACGACAGTTTTACGTACTGTTAACGATTTTGTAATAAAAATATAACAGTTACAATTGATAATATAGCGTACCCAATTTTTAAAGTATGACAAAATAAGTATTTTTTATCAAACATATAAATTTGTTCTGTTTTCTTTATTTTTTACGTGAAAAAGGAGGCAGACAAGCAAGCAAGACAAGCCAAGTCGGTAACCCATGATTTTATCGAATTTCACTTCATCAATTGTATCACTTCATCGAATTTTATTTCATGGAACGCTATTTTCAGCTGAAAACATAATGTTTTCAGGATATCTTAAACATTAATCATGTAAAATAGGTTACGTTAGACTGGTAACTACCAAAAAAAAACTCCTGCGGCGAGAAATGCCTTTCGATGAAATAAAAATTCTGCGAAATAGTACGTTCGTCGAAAGGTGTTTCTATAAAATTATAGGCACCCAGCCAAGTCACCTGATGGTAAGTGATTATTGCGACCCATAAACACCCGCAACACCCATCATTTACCATTAGGGGTTTAACATATACTTTCAGCCCTGTATTCTAAATAAGTATTTCCCCTAAATTATTTATCTTATCGTTAACATGAGAATACTAGGTTTTGACGGTCTGTTGCTTTTCTGCGGCGTTTCTAAGCAATGACCACTATTGGATTGGCTGGCTGGTAGTCGGCTTACTTACAGAATGAACATCATATTCTTTATCTTCATTTTTTAACATAACATTATCGCTATAATTATCCTATATTATGTACGGCCACGAGCGTTAGGCTGCGGCTCCACTGAGGCGGAGACGAGCGGTGCGGAGCTGTGCCAATATTAACCAATAGAATCTAAACTAACGTGCGCAAGGCGAGCACCACGTGACCGCATGCGCCTTCTATTGGTTAATATTGGCACAACTCCGCACCGCTCCGCTCGTCTCCGCCTCAGTGGAGCCGCAGCCTTAATATGGGACCCATTTCAAGAGAAATATGCTTGAAGTCGTCAATGTCATTGGAGATGTCAAGTCATTTGTAACTTTTAGGAAACTCAACCTTATTGTTGTAGAATGTCAGATTGACTTTGGACCTAAGGTGGGTACCAAATTTAATCTCGTGACTGTACGTCCCATGTCCCGGTGCCTGTGAGAGATTTATTTTATTTTATTTATTTATTTATTGATCGTATAATTAACATTAACAGTCAAGCCACACATGTTAATTAAATCATGGAGAAACAATATTGACTAAAAACTAAGTTATAAGTACATAGATACAAACACTACATACAAACTAAGCTTGAAGTGACAATATACTCTAGGTGACGGCTGGCTAGAGCAAGGAATCTAGACTCAGAGTTGAAAAATATGTCTACTGTGCTGTCGCTGTCCATAATGTCGTTGAGGTGTGTCAGCGCACGATGCAGTGGGCACAGATTGACAGTTGCGATTGGCATTAATTTAAATATGATCATGCTTGCATACGTGTATGATAAAGCGAGGCCACAGAAATTACCGTCCAGGATCTGTTAAAACCGGAAAACCAGTAATTTACCGGTTTTATGTAATAGGAGAATGCCATTTTAAGTCTGTGTATTCATTCTCGCCTTAATCCTTACCTAACCACATTGTGCGCTATCTCGCTCACACACTTAATTGTTTATAAGGCTAGCTTGACCTTTATTTATTTTTTAAAAACGGCGAATAAAGACGTATGTTGTAAAAACTTATGTTTTGGCATCAATAACCTTTATAAAAAAGAAGCGCTACTAAAAAAATGTAAAGAACAATTAAAAATAGGAAATATGATATATTTTCAGAAATAGAATTACCTGTAAAAACAACAATTATTCAATATCAACGAATGTTATACAAAAATTTCAAAGTAACAATTTTAGAATAGTTCGTGAATAAAGTGCACTTTAAATTATATGTTTTCGCGGTTCGCGGGAGTAGCGGGAATTCTACGCGTAGGAAGTCGCGGGCTTTCTCTAGTTTATAAAAAAAATGCTCGTCTGTAATGGCAATTAAAAAAAAGATTGCGATAACCAAACTCTCTCGTCCGGTTATTTTTCTCCCACCTTTTTTCCGAGGAACTGTAACAAAGTTTCATCGGGAAAAAGAAATAAAAGTTAACAAAGATTTTTTGACATAAGCTCCCGCTGAGCCGATAGGCCGAGAGCTGGCGGGCATTTGACGCAGGGTGTTGGGTCACGTGGATTCATAGAACAAAAAGTTATGTATAAAGAAAGCTGCATAAATTAAATGTTTGCCAGATTTCAATTGCTGATATTATGTTCTACCTGTATCTTTTTGAGATGAATATAAATTTAATTTGGAACTTTACTATTGGATTTTCAAATATTATCATCAGAGGTCGGAATTTTCACGGCAAAACATAAGACTGTCGCAATCTTGCTAGTGTTAGAACCTTTTTTTTATCGATATCGAGTATTATTATATAAAAAAAGTCGAGCCGATATATTTACCTACATTATTTTATAATCATTCGTGACAGTTAATTTAAAATATGCAAAAGAACTGGTAAGTTACATGATTGTTTTATGTGTTATTACATCTAAATCTCAACTACCTACCTATACTTTATCATAATAACCCTTCATTTTGGCTTTGGCGTAGTCGGGTAGCAAAGAGGTAAAACTTTTAATGAAGTGACTATACCACCTCATTAAAACATTCAAACTGGTATAGTAGGTTTAGTATGGCTTTATAGTGATAAACGAAACAGTCTACTCCCAGAGAATGTTGAGAAATTAATGATTATCTACTCTTATTACTATGACAAACCAAATAAAGTGTCATGTGCTGCTGTGTGTACTGACGTGGAATTCGAAGAAGCAATTACATCTGTCTCTACATAATTTTATACAAACCTCAAGTAATTATTTATTTTATTTGGTGGACCGTTTTTTTCTTCTATTACACAACTATCGATATCGATAAAAAAAAGTTTCTAACACTAGCAAGATTGCGACAGTCTTATGTTTTGCCGTGAAAATTCCGACCTCTGATTATCATTGTTATTCAGAAATCGTTAATCCGAATGATCATTTATCTAAAGCTCCTTTCTACCGGGTCTACCGTTACTTAACTATGGATACTACTGATACATTTCTAATAAAAACGAATAAAACTGTGGATGCAACAGTCCGGCTTAATTAATGTTAATGGAAATCCTATTTTTTATTATTCCTAAATTAATTAGATTAATTCTTAATAGCAGAATCTCTATCCGTGATTTTCTCCAAATTAAGTTTTCACAGTCGTGTTTTTCCCCCGACCCGCTTTTTGCCGTCGCATATCCCCCATTCCTGTGATTAATTTGATAGTGTCGGGTGTCGACGCTACTCTGTGAAAGCCTGCTGCTAAACTAACATAATCTAAACATAGCTATCCTACCTATTTCGAATAAAATGGGAAAATCTGTGGTTTGGAAATAATAGATCAGAAAATAAGTGACTGGAAAAAACAACATTCGGTTGAAAACCTTTTTAAAAATGATACATGAGAATAAATAACGAGCTCCCAAGCTATACGTTTCACGAATAAACGTCTCGTCTCCCTTCTAATAACAACATTGTTCAGTAAGACTTTGAAACAAATAAGCGAAGCAGTTACTACTTACTATTTTATTTGCAGGAGTATGTTCTTCTATCTCACTTTTACAACAACAATGCCAATTATAACTTATAACGACTGCAACAAAACCTTCAAGTTTTTATCGCCTCCTCCAAAAGACCGCCATCCCTCATCTTGGCGCCCAAACGTGGGGCCAAGCAATATTAAATGTAAGAACCCAATACTAAGAAAAGCCGTTGGTTTTACAATGACATTCTAAGACAAAAGGGAACATGTACAATTCATCAGTTAAAACAAATTCAATCTTCTGGGCTTGCTATTAAGCTAGAACATTTACTACGAATTATATGAGAGTTACGCCCGTTTTATAAACGTAATTTAGTATTCATGGTCTACTTTTAGGAATTATATTTAAATGAAGTAAATAACATGTAAATCGAGAGAACGTTCATTTATTATTCAATCTGGCAATCACCGAGTTATTGTGTCGTTAATTTCGTAATTAAGCGCTGAAACGTGATTTTAATTTAATATCGAAGTTACGGTTCGGCACGTACTAAATATTTCCTTAATAATTATAAGATTTTGGCTTCATTCTATAGGCTTGGTTCGATTTTCAGTCAGATATTGGTCATGTACTCATGTTTCTCGGGTTAAAGCCATTAAAATGTTGCTTTCATAATGTAACTGATTAATTACCGGTAAACCGCAATCCATTTCGATTAGAGATCAATAACCAAATCCGGGTTGCCATTTGAACCGGCTTCGGGCCCCAATGTAAATTTTTCATTCATGCAAAATTGTGATCGGGACTATGAGAGTGCTCTATGCTCAGACAATAATAGTATCAATAATAGATTCGGCTTAGTACTCGTATTTTGGTAATTCATGTGAGTGCTCTTCATCGCAAATTTTACCGGCGAGTCTAACTTGACCCTTCTATACGTATAAACTGTGGGCCTGGGCATATTTCGCTTTCGGTTATGCTTTATTTCCACGCAGCTCCACCAAAGTTTTTAGGAACCTACCTTAATCCGCATAACGTTGTTAAGGTGATGAGGGTGTTATAAAAACAGCACAATCGGCCTAGAGTAGAATTGCCATAGGCGACTGCCAACTGACGCAATCGTGCGTCAGCGTAAGCGTCAATCCTATAAATTTTCATTGATTTTGGCAGATGTTACGAGTAACATTCGCCGAACGCAACTTATCAGAGCCCACATGCCCCTTAGAGAACATTATAAAATAACTCACTAGAGAAACAAGACCATGGATATCACACGCGAGGAAAATTGTTAGGTTGAAGAGTATTTACTCTTGTGGACTAAACAGAAGCACATGGGGCTAGCTCCATGCGGTTCTGCCAAGTCCACTGTATTTTTATTGATAACGTTACCTACCTTGAATATCATAGTACAAATATAAGCCATGACAGAGATCTGAAGCGATATGAATCGATTTTAACCCCGAATTTGATTAATCTTCGCCTAAGAAGCATACTCAGCCAACCGACAACTTATCAAACGAAGCATGTAACTTTAAAGAGCTGTTATTCCATTATCAACATTAGAGCCCTATATTTAAGTAATGAGGTTGATTTTGTTACATAAGTAAGGTACTCGTTTTGTTAATCTACGGATACTTTTCATGTCTTGAAATAGCCGACTCGGGGCATAGCGTGCGGCACGACACCTTTTGTTTCAACAGACGTAACAGCACGTTCTAATGTTATCATTATCAAGCTAGTTGGTAAGCTATGGTTTTGTTAGGGTCGATGTAGCTTACGTATGCTACATTGTAATGTTTCAATTAGTTACTATGTTATTAACATTGACTTGTAGGTTGTGAGGTGACCAAAGAAGAAAAAATGTGAATGTACTATGAGAACATTCCTACCTTGGACCTTCGTGGAAAATAGGAATAATTTAATTCTGTCTTTCAATTACATAACAATAACGTTATATGTGGCATTATCTATGTAAAGGGACCTTATCGTCGATGGCGCTTACGCCGCACTGCGTCACGCGACGTTGTATTTATATCGGAGCATCTTTAATATTGGCGGAAGCGCCATCGACGATAAGGTCTCTCTTCGTAGATAACGTCACATATAATCCTAACTAAGCAATAGATCGAGACCCAATACTTCGATTGAAAGAGAATTGAGATTAACATGATTAGCATACACTGACTCCTACTACTGATGATGATGATGATGATGATGATGATGATGATGATGATGATGATGATGATGATGATGATGATGATGATGATGATGATGATTATGATGATGATGATCATCATTATACTACTAATATGTGACTTACAAAATCTAAAACTGCACACACACACACAGACACAACCGGTGAAATTACTGGCAGAGAGGCATCGCATCTTAGTCCTCAAGGTTGGAAACGCATATGCAGTCTCGAGATGGCACTATTGAGATTGCAATGTCTATATCAAAGCTCTCTTACTATCAGATGGCCTGTGCTCGTTTGTCTTCTCCGCACCATAAAAAAAACGAAAATAAAGTACTGGAATAAGTCCCGTAATGCCTCAGGGCTTTAAAATCAATTAGGCTTATGTATCAGACACAAATTTCGCTCCATTTAGTATGATTGATTGTTTTACGTTTTATCCTTATTTGATACACCTCGGGAGATACACCTCTAGGATCTTATTTTGTACATATGGGCGCTTTCGTATACACTTCTACCCTGTAGAATGTTTTGATCAACAACCTTACCCCTCCTATACGTCCTACTGTTCGAATCTTAACGAAGTTTTTCCTTCACTGTTATAGCATCGAGTAATGTTGCTGCTTATAGTACTAGGCAGATTATAAGTCAATTACACGTTACACTACCATGAAGGTTCTGACAATTGATAAGGTTGACAGCAGCAAACAATGCTGAATTTATTTGTTGCGTGTGAATACTAATATCAGCATTATTTCACTGCTGTCAACATTATCAATATTCAGATACTTGATGGTTGTGCAATGTATTAGGATTGGTTTCTTATCTACTTAGTACTATGACTTGTAGGTACATAGCACCCACAAGGGCTTGAATTCGGTACCTGACGGTCACGAGTCGACACACTAAGACACTATTCCACCGACGTTCTACGCACACTAAGGCTAGGGGTATATTCTTCGGCAACCTATCGGTTCTTTAATGAATTTTAATCGGCGAGTTAATACAGATTGCCTAGACGAATCCTGCAACCCAAAACACAAAACTACTATGGTGAAAGGACATCAAAATATTTAGTGCCTAAAATTTTTAATAAATACGACCTACTTAGACAAGAGACTAAAATAAGCAAAACATTGTTAAAATCAAAACTAAAGGATTTGCTTCTCGATAACTAGCCAGCGTCAATAGAATAAAAGGACAATATTGTACCTAGGTATTGCAAAAACAGCTGACGCTTGCGGTCGTCGGGAAGCGAACACCTACATACCCACAGATTATAATTATATTTGTTAATTTGTTAATATTTGATAATTACTAATATAGAATAAGATTTGATGCTTACTAACAACATATGGAACTGGATTCTGAAATAAATTTGAAATAAATAAATAAATAAAATATAAGATATGTCTAAAGTACATACCCACCTATGAATGCCGCTGTGTCTATCTATGTATAGCTAAACATAATATTAGTAGTCGATTAGATATTAGGATAAGTTAAGTAGTGTAAAACTGAGCGCGTCTCGCCGATAAACGTAACAGTTTGGCGAGTAATATTAGATATTCTAACTGTAGTCTTTATTATATTAAATAATTAAAAAAAAAAGTCTTTAATACACGCATTAGGTACAACTCAAGCTCGCTACTTTAATAAGTTCTTTGTTACTCGTAATTTATTCGTCTCAGGACGTTATGCTTCATGCTTCAAACGTCGGGTTTCAGAACTGTAGAGATAAAGATATCGAGTACCTAACCTACTTAAAAGTTTCAGCGCCAGAATCTCCGATTTTCATATAAAGTAGACTCGCCTAGCTAGTTTTTTTGCGGCATACTAATGAAGCAACAGACGTATATATAGATGATATTATGGGATGTTGTACAGTTTAGCAACAAGCGCAAAACTTGAGTTTTGGAATAATATTATTGCTCGAATGTGATTTAATATCAATAGATTACTTCACCTTAAAAGCAGCTAAGGCAAACCATCATTTGCTTGTTTTTACAAGGTCCTCTTTAGCAAAGGATTTTGGAATGGAAACGTTTTGCTCGGCCATCTTATCGCAGCAATGACAAGTGCAGTGAAATCTCGACTAAGTTGTTATTAACTGCCCAAGTTTCAGGTTGGGAAGGCACTATGATAAAGATATATGCAAGTTAATTTGAGATAGTCTTGCTTTTGTGTCTCTGACACTGATGAGTTGCTTGCTTTATGCTCTGTTTACGTACGTCTTTTAGGAAACGTCTATTTTGTAGATTAGGTTAGGTTAGGTTAGGTTAGTTTTTTATAATAATTAAAATAAAACCGTTTATATTGTACAAACCGTTTTAGGTCAAACGATTCTATGCGTAAAATACGTTACGCGTAAAAAAATTATGCGATCCAATAGAGATCCTATTTTCAGTGCATAGCCCTTTAACCACCTCTGGGTTCTAGGATTGTATTGTTCTTCTTTTTCACTTATTCTCACACACTTTTGTCTAACCAACCTCACCCGAACCAATAACACTTTTTAATAGCTATTTGCAGCTATCAGGACATTAAAGCGATTTAAAAAAAAGACAATTTTCTATCGTTTGGCTACGATCGTGTTCACGAAAAGACTTGCTTAAGTCTCGTTTTACTAAAAATATTGTGTGAATATTGTGGAAGCTTAATAAAATCTAGAAATGGCACTGTACCTAAGTGGCACATAGACTTACGTGATAACTATCATACGTAACAAAGCAACGGACCATGAAATTCCACGCTTCAAGACCTTTCGTGTTGAAGTTTACGTGTGTCTTCAATTGCCAGGCAAAGGTCAAGGTGACGTAGCCATAGCAACAGGCTGACAACAAACCGACTAGTTCATTATTCTTATTTATGATTATCGTCATATTACAAACACACAACGACGCGAGTAAAATTAAGCAAGTAAACTGAGTTGCGAGAAACGAGTTTTAACGTTTGGCTTAGTTTCCAGCTCGCTGTGTGCCTTTAGGATTTAAAAACCGGTAAATTACCGTCGCAAATCCGGTTAACCATAAAGTTACGGTTTTAACGTTGTTAGAAAGTAAAAAGCAAGCTTTAAAAACCCGACTGCATTTTTCGATATTGTCGTAGATATAATATGTTAAAAACATTAAAACACATAACATGTGATTAAAAAATGGTTTTCAAAGAATTTTACCCAGTGACACTCGTGCCATCAAGACAAATCTAATGACATATCATTTATCAAAATCGGTTGACCCGTTGAGTAGTTGCGAAGGAAAATAGGAACGGACATACATACATATACGTACAGTCGCGAACTTTAATTTGGTACCCACCTTAGGTCTAAAGTCAATCTGACATTCTACAACGATAAGGTTGAGTTTCCTAAAAGTTACAAATGACTTGACATCTCTAATGACATTGACGACTTCAAGCATATTTTCCTTGAAATGGGTCACAAATTAACGATCGTGATAGTACATACAGGTCAAACACATAACCCTCCTTTTGGGCTTCGCCGCAGTCGGGTAAAAAATGGCATGTGTGGTAAAATCGTATATTCTGGCATGAATCATGCATGAGTAAAATAAAACCAGTTTGGCAACTCAAAATGCACAAATTGTTGTCTCAGCAGTGGTGCTGTTATTTAAGATTTTTTACGGATTGGAATATCAATAGTAGTTTACGTGACGGTTGCGTAATGACAGGCATTACAACATGAGTGAGGTTCATGAAACGAGCCGTAAGGCGAGTTTCATAATAGATCACACGAGTATTGTAATGCTAATTACGCAGAGTCTCATACAATATTTTATCTACACACATATTATAAGTAGGTACTCTAAGATGGGTTTAGAAGACGAAAGGCAAATGACCAGCATTACCTTACCTGTGGTATCAGGTGACAGATATGACAGCTGTAAAGTAATTTTGAAATTACATTATCGAGTGTTGTAAGGTAATGAGATCCAAATTTGGAACATCTTCCAAAATTAACAGCTGTCATCGCTGTCACCTACTACCACAGGTAATGCAGGTTTTGAACGCATAATAGAGCACTACTGATATTAGTGTAGATAAATATATTTACTTGTTCGTAACTAAATCAATTTCTATATGTGGACTTAGAAGTCATTTATTGGTATTTTCTCGAGAACTGCTCTATTTTCCGGTGTGTGTGTCCTTCCCTGGGGACTCAAGATATCTCCATAGGTACCAATTTTCATATACCAGCGAGCGCTTTAAATACGACCGAACAAACCTATCCTATATATTGCCTATGCACAATATCTATATTGATGCAAATATGTCTTGTAATTGTTTATGTGCAATAAAGAGTTTACATACCTACATACATACAACCATTCATAATCAGTTTGATATTCTTATTAGATAACGTTATACCTTATACCTATTTATCATAACTTTATGAAATCTGACATTTTCGATGGTAATGGACATACTATTACAAAGTATAACTAAGACATGACAGAACATGACAGTCGTTGCTACTTTAAATCTCGATCGGACCTTAATACGCTCTTACAACTATTAAATCTGGCAACTAATTATGTATAAAATTTTAATTGAATTCCCGAGGGTATAGCGTAAACCACTACAGTGTGAACGGAGTCTGGGCAAAAGCTAGTTATAACTAAAGTAACTGCTGTCAGGCAGTTTTAATGAACGATATTAAAACTAATAACCAGAAATGACTCATAATCCCGCCTCCTACTTGCAATCTCTTTGTCACGCCAACAAAGACCGCAAATGGGTTTCGTGAAGTTTCATGACAAAAGCTAGCGCGTTATAATGAAATATGAGGTTTGTTGTAGATTTTTAAATAGTGCAAGTTATAAATGGGTTCTTAGCGGCGTTTTTTTTTGTAGTTTTTGGCGCCCAACATGGGACTGTAGCTAATAGAATAGAATATAATAATAACATTTATTCCGCTAGCTAGTTTTTTAGCATGTTTTTAATATTTTCGTACACAACTTTAACATTTTAAAACGCCGAAAAATAAAGCATTACTACTATTTTGATGAATTTAGCCTAGGGGCAGCATATTTAAGGTCGATTTTATGATGGAAAATGTTTCAAACTCCTGCTCGAACTGGTTTCAGAGTGCTTAGATGAGATGCAAAACGTTAACCAGTATCGAAAACGGACAAAAATAAAGAATTGACGCAAAATGACGATCTATCGCATAGGCTGCTCATGTGCATTCCATAAATTTTCTCAATTCTTGAAAATCACTAACGTTAGGGTTATGCATCGTATAATAGATATGGGTTAAACGAAAAAGCAATTGCCAGTCCAGCTGTCAGTTTAGGCTGGCTAGCAGGCTAAAAATGGTTTCGTTACGGTTCTTCTGAAGTTATTAGTGAAATAAAATCCACAAAGCTTATAAACGGACGGGCCGGGACGGGGGGACGGGTCTGCTAAAAGTTTTACTTGTTTTTTTTAATGAAACTTAACAACAGCCCCACGTTGGGCGCCAATAACTCTTTTGTAGTTAAATGGCTTTAACATTGTTTCTCCTTACGAGTGTGTAAACATTTACAACCAGATGAAAACAGCAACTGGCATTTATATCACATAAGCACGATGATGTGCGTTTGTGTGTGCAATAATTAGGGTTTTAACCATTGTGTTGACTTTACTACCGCATACAACATACAGATACCGTAATGGGGGATTTACATGGATCGATTTTCATCACAACTAGGCCGCACTGCGAAAATCGACCATGTAAATCAAAATACTGAACACCAGGCTAAATTTGCAAATGCCAAAGTAGAGTAGGATTCGACTTTTACCACACAATAGACACGAATGGTAAACTTAAGACAGCAAACACAATTCTATATCTTAAATGCGTTGCCAACCCTGAGGACTAAAATGGAATATGCTTTTATGATAATCTCACCGGTTGGCTTATCCTTACACTTAAACACAACGTGTATTGTTTTGTAAGATTGTGGTGGCGATTCGGATGGATTCAAGTAATAAACAATTTATATATAACTACATATGGCGAGAATAAGTTCAGTTTTCTAAACCATATCTAAATAAAGTTTTGTCACGTAACCTTTCTATTTCATTCATAGTTGCTTTAGAAAGTGCATTTCCAAAGCAAGGGCATCTTGTTCAAAATGTAAGTCTTGTTCGAATACTTCCAATATTGCAAATATTTATATGACTTAAAATTCAAATAGAAAAGTTAAAATTGCTGCATCTATTGTTGTAGATACTCGTACATTTGCAATGAGCGACATCTGTTGCACTTTTGTTGTTTGGAACAAGAAGTATTGGAAGTTTGTAACTTTACACGAGAGGATATGAATCCGTGCGGTTAAGTCTTAATTAAGTACATTGCATGCTGTAATTTTAACTTAGTATTTCTTGTGTTCATAGTGAGATACATTCAGGGAAGCATCTGTACCTATAGTACTAATTTACAAATTATGTTACACTCTATGTATGTTTCTGTGTTATCTCCTAAATAAATAAATAAATAGATTCTGTGTATATCTCAGTCGTCAGTCCGGATAGGGTACGTAACCACCATTCCACAAACATAATACAGCAATCTGACAAAATTATCATTTTTTTATGCAAGGAAACGTATAATTTTACTAATTTCATCATACGTTTCTTGGCCTTGAGACTGGCTTCTGTTACAGACCGTAACAATATAAATAAATGAAATAAATGACTTTATTTATTATTATTTATCGATTCGATTCGAATGTATTTCTACGATTACCAAATTAGTCAAAATATACTTCTCATTTTTCAGTTTTATTTTTTCACAACCTTTTCACCGGTACTTTACCGGCTAGCCGGTTTCAAATTCACGTACTTATTTAACCAGTTTAAAAAAAAACTTGATGCCTCACAGAACATAAGCGTAAAGAAGGGGTAGTAGAAAACACTGATTTGGTCTGGTCGGGGAGAGTTCTGTGTAATCTAACTCTCTCTCACCTTCTACAGCCTTCGTCTTTATCTTCCCTATAAAAACGTAGTTTTTAACAGTTCGATTTCTTGTCTGTATATTTGTTTGTTTGAACTTTCAAACTTTGCAATCGATTTAAAACTAAATTTCCAAAAAGCTAGAGACTTGAAACTTTAAAAACAGATCAGAACTGGATGACAATGTAATAGCAGCACATCAAAAATTTAAAGTGTGTTTTTAGGTTACACTAATATGGACGATTTGTTCCAGGAATCTCCACATTATCCGGCTGCGGCTCGCCGGAGCAGTTCGACCGGCTGCCGGAACTACCGGCGGCGGAGGAGCGGCGGTTGCGGCGCGCGGCGCATGTGTTGCAACAACGGCTGGTGCTGCGGCAGTGGCTCGGGACACACAAGCTGCAACACGCTTACACCAAGTAAGTTTAATTACTGGCGGTTGAGGCGCGTGTGTTGCAGCAACGGCTCGTGTTGCGACAATGGTTCATAACCCACCTGCTGCAATTATGTGTATTTTTTTTGGTAAAACAGCGGAAACATACTTTTTCAAGATTCGAATGCAAGATTTTAATGATCATACATACATACATTAAATCACGCCTGTTTCCCAGAGGGGTAGGCGGACACCACTTCTTTCCACCTGCTACGACCCTGACAAATCTCTTTCGCTTCTTACACATTAATGATCAAAAGCTTAATAATCGTAAATATCGTCGTTAGTTGACATACATACATACGTTAACGCCGTCATTTCCAGAGTGGGGTAGGCAGAGCTACAGTATTACCAACAAGTCTATTTTTTTTTTTATAATGCTGTAACCACATTTTGCACAGTTAGGCTAAGATTTTTACCAGCGTATTAATGACAGGCTGCAAACCCATCGCCTAACAATACTACAAGATTTATTTATTCCCTTAGTTGCCTCTTACGACATCCACGTCGTTCGTTAGTTGAGTGCTAATTAATTTATGAAGAATGTATATATTTCGTATAACAATAACAGCGCGGTCTGTCCGGGCCCTACAAAGTGATTAAGGTCATTGGGGATGGTACGGTAGCTGTAGACTTTAGTGCTGTGTCACTTTAAAATCGTTTGAACTGCTCCTCTAACCTATCAAAGGCGTTTATATATTTATTTATTCAAATAATTGCATTACATAGGTTTTTCAAGTGCGCAACACAAAATAAATACATATGTACCTTGTCAGGCATCGCAACTCAGAACAGAGGTAGATTAATTCGTATACAATAAAATACATGTGTTAATTATGATATTTCTAAGCTATCTTTTAAATATTCATTGATGGCGTAATTTCTTTATAAGAAGACGTTTTAGGCTTCTGCAGAATACTTTAATATCACTTTAATTATTTATTAATTCAGGTTTATTATAGATTTTTGACATGGGATAGGGCCCAGTACTAAGGTTAAATTAGATTAAGTTTTAAAGAGGTTGCATTTGTAACGAGATAATTTTAAAGCGACAAGGTACTTAAGTGTGCAGGTACAGTCAAGGACTTTAATGAAGAATGTCAGTAGGTACGCCAAATCGCTTGAAACTTTGTTGCAGTAAAGTTTATAAATAAACAAACATACTACTTTTTATTTTATTCAAAAAGACTCGGTAGTTTTGATTCTATGAACGTTTAAAATTTGGGTCAATAATATTAAAGCGCGCGGGGGCCATCTTGCTGGGGTGACGTCATCGCTTAACAGCGGTACGCGCCCTTATATGAAAAAGTAAGTTAAAAGGGCTATAACTTTTTAACCCTTATAAATAGCCAGTTGAATTATTCACAGAATACGTGTTATTATAAAATCTATCGTTTAAAATTATACAATTAACAATAAATCAAATCCCAAGAGGGGTCCCCATACAAGAAACATGAAAATAAATTAATTTTTTTAGCATTATTATACGGATTGTATTTTTATAATGGCTTCTTATTTTGATGCTATATTGAGCTTAAATTGTAGTCTAATTTTTGTAGTTTACGACTAAATAATGTCAAGTAAAACTGCTACAAATGTGACAAAACTGATTTTATCAACATGATATTTTAAGCGGTCACCCATCCTGTTTTAGACTACGCGTGTAGTTGTTTAACTTTGGAAGGCGAAGTACGGGTTGTGTTTGTATAATAGCTTTTTATTTTGGTGTCACATTAAGTTTAGATAATAATCAAAACTACATACAAACATATATAGTTTACGACCAAACAGTAAACTGTAGTAAAACTCTTACAAATATGTTAAAAAGTGTCTAGTTTAAATCAACACGATCGATGTTTAGGTAAAGTCCATTCGCTTAGATAGTGTCATTACACTTGTACGTACTTGTGGTTATTGTAATAAAATACGAATATAATGCGCCATAAACGGCCAAATTTACTTGCGCCGTAACACCCGCTACTGAAATTGGCAGTTTACATCGAAATATATTCGTATTTTATTACAATAACCACAAGTACCTGCGAGTGTAGTGACACTATCTAAGCGAATGGACTATAAGCGGTGGTTGCTTAACTTTGGTGGTAGGCCTTTCTTTACAAATTTCGTGTTAATTTAGAATTAATATCGCTACCGTATAAAAGAGTGAACTATAAAACATGAATTTTTAATTGACCTAGCAGTAGTTCTGATACTTCGTGTATTCATTACATCGATTTCAAATTTGGCGCGCGGCCGCTACCAAGTCGCTACACGTACCTACCTACATACCTACAACACTCTCGCTTTGCTAGGTCGAGGCATTATTGCCACTATCCCAAAATTTAAAGTGCTTGATTATTATTCTAATTTTATTTAACCAACATATTCGACAAACATTACAAATAGAAAAGCCGGTCAGTGACAGACAGTTAGTTAAGTAATACAAAATAATAGATAAACATAGCTGCCATAGTAACATCAAAACGAATTCGTAAATATATTACGACTTACAAAGTTAAGCAAGTACAAGCGTAGTCTATAACAGGATGGGTGACCGCCTAAAACATCGTGTTGATAAAATCAGTTTTGTCACATATTTGTAGCAGTTTTACTTGAGATTGCTATTTAGTCGGAAACTATGAAAATTAGACTACAATTTAAGCTTAAAATAGCATCAAAATAATAAGCCATTATAAAAATACAATCCGTATAAAAATGCTTTTTTTTTTTTCATGTTTCTTGTATGGGGACCCCTCTTGGGATTTGATTGATTGTTCATTGTACAATTTTAAACGATAGATTTTATAATAACACGTATTCTGTGAAAAATTCAACTGGCTACTTATAACGGGTAAAAAGTTATAGCCCTGTAAACTTACTTTTTCATATAAGGGCGCGTAGCGCTGTTAAGCGATGACATCATCATCCGTGAGCGCTAGCCGCCGGCTTTCGAGCGCCGCATACGAAGTTTAAAATTTAATATCTCGAAAACTATTTGACGTATCGAAATGATTTTTTTACAGCCATTTTTAGTTTTTAATGAATAATACGGTAAGCCAAAAATCTAAACTGGCTGACATTCTCTATTGTTATGCCACTATGGAACCCTGTTACAATGACAGCGTCAAACCACATGAGTCATGGCAGAAATTACGCTTACATGAATGATTAACGTTATGCGACAGGGTTCCATAGAGGCATAACAATTAAAGTCCTTGACTGTACTTATAAGGCTGACTGTACAGCTGGCGACGGCGATTCAATCTGCGAGAGGAAACGGCGGAAATGAACACGGACGCTGAATTTTCAATTAAATTGGCTGTTCGACTATAAAGATCAAAGGCTACACAAGTATTCTGCCCTCCTTAGAAAAAAGGGCGTATGTCTCATAGAACCTCGTATGTATTAGTGACCTTATTTCTTAAGACGGAGGGTTAAATTTACTTTGACTATCAAATGGCACGTGCTCCTATTTAGGAGGGCAGTATTACTTACTAATCCTAAGCTGGTGTTTCGTTTTCCACGTTTCAGTGCGAGTTTTTTTTATAAGTTTTTTTTTTCTGGATTTCTACATAGATCACCTATTAGTCAAGAGCAAACCCATTTTCTATATATAGAAACTATTAGTTGGTTTCACACACATAATAAAGACTGAAGGCATACAATAAAAGAGATGAATCTATAGCTGTTCTTTCGTTATTTGGTGCATCATCACAAGTAAGGCGTGATTTGGATCTATAAGCACCTATAGTATTTGGACCTATAGACAAGTAAAGACAAATCCTTCCTATAGGAAGGACAAAGAAGTCCCCGCGTAAAACCTTGTGACAGTGACAGTTAAAGAAGAAAAAACAGCCTACTTTTTGTTTAATTTTTTCTCATGTAATACGTAATCTAAAAAGTAGAGAAAGATAGCTGACGCAAAGTACGTCTTATAGTCCGGTTTCTATATGTATACTATATATTATATGTTCTATACGGTATACTATATGTTCTTATTCTGTGGTTTCACAATACTGAAATGTTAAACCGTTTTAGTATTTATGTCAAATTTGGCTAATCAATACTTTGGAAACGAGAATACGGACTAAAGATAGGTAACCGGACTAAAAATTATTCAAAAACGCTAGCGTTTCCCCCCAACTTTGCCGGTTATAGAAAATCTTTAGGAAACTCTCGAATTGTCTGCGACTTTTAAGTCGTCGAATCCCAGAATAAAAGATGGCCGTTTTTACCCGTGGCTTAAAAAGCTATCTCATTAGCGATTCAGCGGTGCACTGTAGAAGCATATTAAACAGGCAGACAGACTTATGGATTAACTTTGCCATTTGCAATATGTGCATGTAATGTATCTTATTTCACTATCGGCAAATTGGAACCTTGACTTTAGAACTGTGTCACAGTTACGTTATAATATATCAACTCTAAAGAATCGTCTAACTTAATATCACTGTAACACAGTTCTGTGGTACCCACCACGGTGGTGGGTCAGGGTTCCGATTTGCCGATTGTACAGACAGCTGAGGGTTAAAGTTAGGAAAAGCGAGGCTTCAGACATGTGGAACTATTTGAATTCTCTGTCTGTATATTTCTTGCAGACGTCATAAAAACAAAATTTCATATATCCATAAACAACACCCTGAACACCCCAAAAGGTCGGATCGTAGGCGCCGGCAAATCCGCGCCATGTTTAAAAATGGAATCGCCGTCGGCTCGAGGGACTCTTAAATGTAAATAGGAGGGTCAAGCCCGAGCTGGGACTAAAGACTAGGTTCGTGACACCAGCAAGATGCTTTTGTGAGTAAAGAATCTTAAACCTAGCATTCACGCACGCGCCCATACGCCGAATGTGTCGCTGGCGACGAATCTGCAGACAAAAACGCAAGGGAATGCTAGGGTTGCCAGGACAAAAAATTTAAAAGGACACAGATTCATATGCCGGACATTTTATACTCAGAGCCTGATATATCCGTTTGAAAACATATTGTTACGTGTATTTATTATTGTTATTTGAGACACTACTATTAATTATGTGTTATTAGACTTATTAGTTAGAGTCACATTGGGCCCACCCCGCGTGTCCGTGTGAGTCGCTCGACTTTCGTTCGGAATCTTTTGGCCGGGCGGCGTTGACCACAAGCCTAACAAAAGCCGGACTTGCCAGACTTGTATGTACTAGTATGTAGGTGCGAGACTGCGTAGTAGGTAATTTACACATTTTAAATTAATAATAATAATAATAATATTTATTGGCCAAGTAACATACATTACAGTAGTATACATTACATTTAGCAAGTCATGTTTGGTACATATTTTCCTTAAAAGTAACATGCATCTATATTACTTATAACTTTATAGCTCTAATAAACATTTACTTCTAAGTAGTTAGATCCATGTATTCGTTGATGGAGTAAAATGGATTTTGTTGACAGAATACTTTCAATTTCTTTTTAAAATCATTAAGTGACAACTCAGTTACCTTGCAGGGCAGTAAATTGTACATATTAATTTTAAGTGGAATCCCTTGTTTATAATATTTCTTAGTTCTCGTTTTAGGTATGCATAACTTATGTTTATTTCGTGTATTAAATTTGTGGACGTCTTTCCTTGTTTTCATTATATCTTTTTGTGTATGGATTTCTACTAGGCTGTTAAATATGTACAATGAAATAACTGTCATTATTCTATCCTTTTTGAAGAATTTCCTGGCGGATTCGTACCTGTGTAAATTATGCATTATTCTAATTGACCGTTTTTGTAGTTTTAGCACTTTTTGGATGTCTGATCCATTTCCCCAGATATTTATTGCGTAATTTATATTTGCATGTATGTAGGCATAGTACGTCATTGTTAGAGATTTTTTATTAATTAGAGGTTTTAGTTTAATAAGAGCGTAATTACCGCTAGCAATTTTTTTACAGATTTTGTCAATGTGTAATTTGTGGCTAATATTATTGTCAATTTCATAACCTAAAAATGTTGTATTTGTTTTATTAGTTATTCCTATGTCATCTATGCCGTCAATTTCATTTTTATGTTTCATTGTATAATTTATTAGTGTAGTTTTTTCTGTGTTGAGCATTATACCTACCGTTGGCGTCAAACCAATTTTTTAGTGTAAACATAGCATCTTTTTTTTATTTTTGTGTCATGTAGGCTAGAGCCTTTGATTCCCACGTGAGTGTCATCAGCAAATAGTGTTACGAGTGAATTTTGTGGTAAGCAAGCTGGCAGATCATTGATGTAAATCAAAAACAATACTGGACCTAGTATAGACCCCTGAGGCACACCAATATTTAGTTGGACCTCGTGAGATTTAACTCCATTTATGCTGACTATTTGCGTTCTATTTTCAAGGTAGCTTTTGATTAAGTTAAGTTCAACACCGCTAAACCCATAGTGTTTGAGCTTTTCTAATAGGACATCATGTCTTAAACAGTCGAAGGCCTTTGATAGGTCGCAAAATAAGCTAGCGCACTTTTGTGATTCATCCATAGCCTTTAAGACAAATTCAGTTATAGCGCTAAGTGCCATTGTGGTACATTTGTTTTTCCTAAAACCAAACTGATTTTTGTTGAAAATTTCATTAATTTCGAAGTGCTCTAGTAGTTTGTCCTTAATGATTGTTTCTAATATTTTTGATATTGCAGGAAGAATACAAATAGGTCTATAATTATTTGGGTCGTCTTTCTGATTTTTCTTATGAATCGGAATTACTTTTCCTAGTTTAAGGCAAGACGGAAATATTCCTTGTCTTAGACAACAATTTATTATATTCAGTACTAATTCTAAAATGTAATCATTTTCAAGAGTTATTTTTTTGATAAAGTCAGAGTTCAAATTATAAATGTCTTTGGAGTATTTGTTTTGCAGAGATTTAATTTTGTTTCTTAATTCAATTAAGGTCAGTGGCGGAAAATGTATTTGAATTTTTATTTGTTTTTCAGAAGTAAGAAGTAGGTTCTTACACTTATACAAGTCAGTCTGAGAATTATTTGCTATTCTTTTTGCTACGGTTGAGAAAAATATGTTAAGAGTTTCAGCAATTTCTTGATTATCGTTTATAGTGCGCCCATTTTCGTCGCGTAGTTTTTCAATGTTCAAGTTTCGCTTTGTAGTATGTTTATTTGATTGTTCCTTTATTATATTCCAACATTCCTTAGATTTATTTTTTGCTTTACTTATTCTATCCGAGTAACTAATTTTCTTTGCAGTATTTAATACTTTTTTATATATCTTTTTATAGAGTTTAATTTTAGCATTTATTTTATTACATGGAGCTAAATCCTGAATTAACAATAATTTCTGTAGATTATTTTTAGATACTTCTATTCCTTTTGAATACCATTTGTTTTTTTTAGCTCTTGGGAAAGACATATTCCTTTCAGGGAATGCTACATTAAAGTAGTGTAGGATTCCATGCAGAAAAGATTCCATTTTAGCATTAGGGTCCTTATTAAGCAAAATTTCATTGAGCAATCTCTCGTCATTACAAATTAAATAGTAAAAATAATTATAATTATGGTTAGACATATTTCTTATATACAATGGGGTTTTCTGAGTCAGTTTGGGGTTAATTGTTGCAATTCTAATAAGTATAGCATTATGGTCAGATAACTTAGTATTAAGGACTCGAGCTTTACAATTTTGTTTGCTAAAGTTAACTATAAAATTATCTATACAAGTTGCACTCTGTCCCTTTGTTCTCGTTGGTTCATTAATAAGGTACTCACAATTATAGCTCTTAAGGGTATTCTTGAATTTGTTAACTTTATTGTTTGATTTTAGCATGTCCAAGTTGAAGTCACCAGTCAAGATCATTTGTTTACCTTCCTTAGTAATTTTACCAAGGATAAGCGTGATTGTGTCTTTGAACATATCGAAATCATAGTCAGGGCGGTAAACACATATTACTACGACTTTTGGTGATTTCAGCTCGATCGCTGCTATTTCACAGTTCATTTCTATCGATAACCTACATATATCTTGTCTTTGTTTACATTTAATGTTGTTTCTGATGTAAATCGCAACGCCCCCGTGATTAAATAATTTCCTATTGAAGTAAGATACTAACTGAAAGTCTTCTATGGTCATTGTTTCCACTTGTAAGTCATTTGCCCATGTTTCAGTTAAGCATAGCACGTCACAGTTAAAACTATCTGTTAACACTTCTATTTCAGCGTACTTGTTACTAATGCACTGGATGTTAGTGTGGATTATGGCTAAGTCTGATCTTGTTTCCCCTTTGCGGTTATAAAAGGGCAAGATTTAGTTTCCTTGTTGGTATCGGGTTGGCATTGGATGAACGTTAGTGAAGAAGTTCCACCGTATTTTACTCGGGAAGTGAATATTAATGAGTCTAATACATATTTACGTAATAGTTTTTTACCTCCGGTCCATGGGTTCAGTTCCAGATAGCGTATGTTCTCATTGCCGTGTGCTAATTGTGATATTTGCCTATTTATCCAGAATATTTCGTCGTTATTCACTTTGTCATATAAAATGCTGCTTATTATTATTTTAAATCTTCTTGTCTCGTGGCATAAAAGAGTGTTTAGCATCCTAGCGTATGATTTCTTTGTGTGAGTATTCATAGAATACTGGCTTATTAATATAGCAACTGTGTCCCTTTCTGTCAAGTCTTCGGTGTCTAGAGTAAAATGCTCCAGGATATTCTCAAATGTCGCTTGGGGTTTACAGATGTTTACGACATTGCATGAGTCAGTTGATTGGTTTAGTTGTGAACCTAATCCTACTCCTATTTTGTCGGAGTAAATTATTATTTTTGCCTTTTGTGTGTTGTTTTGTGCAATTTTGTTATTAGTTTGTTTATTTGTCCCTTTCTTGTGTTCTGCTTCTTGTGTGCTATCTGAATCGTTTTTCTTCCTTTCCTTTTTGTTCTTATTTTTAAGCTGAGCTTTCTTCAGGTGTGTGTCGCTGATAAATTTGTCGACCTCTTTTCTATTCTTATGTTTTCTTAGGGCTTTGATTGTTTTATTTTGCTGTCTAATCCTGCGGCTAAGCTTTTTATTTTTCGATGTTATCAGATTAGTTCTTGGTTTGTTGATGTTTACATCATCTTTTGTTTTTGTTTTTAAGCTATTTGCGCTGGCAGTTTCTGTGTCCTCGTTAAAGTCAATTTTTTTTCTGCATTGTTCTAAGTTATTTTTTGTGTTGGTTTTCTTAGTCTCCTTGATAACCACCTTTATTTCATTTTGAGTTTTTTTGGGCTCACTAAGTATATTTTTGCACATGTCTTTATACATGTCCATTTTCTTTTGAGTGTTAACGTTATTTCCTTTTAGCATGTTCATTTCTTCATTTAAGTTGGCAATTTCGTGATGAGCAATTTCTAATTCATTTTCAGCGTGTTGCAATTTTAGCTTAAGATTTTCAATAATGTCATTCTCTGTGATATTAGACAGATCAGGAAGGCTCATATTTAATTGGCTGCTTTGTGTCCCCTCCGTATCCATATCCGGGTTAATTGTTTGTTGTGATTTGACTCTTTTTAGTGTACGTGAGTTTTTTTGTATTAATTTTATTTGTTCCGTTTGTATCAATTTTGATTGTTCCGTTTGTAATTTTAGCCTCCTTCTTGTCATTATTGTTTGTGTGGATTTACTCGAACTCATTGTGGTTAATCTTGCAGCGAAAATAAGAATATAATATAATTTTATGTTAGTTTAAGATTGTACAAACGAAACTTTGGTCTCCTTAAACTTCTTCGGTAAAATAAGTAGTATACTCAAACTTGCTACCACACTGCGCAAGTTTCATTAACTGGCAACTTAATTTTGCTCGTGATGGTGGTAATAGTGAACCTCTGTCAGGTGTCAGTTGCGAGCCAATCAGCTGATTTTACGTGTGTTAAAGATATTGTTTTTAAAATCAAAATCCCCGTTATGAAATAGATAAATGTTTGAAATGCACGATTTAACGGTTAATTGTTTGTTTTCTCACCATCGGAAATGTTGTGCTGTGAGTTTTATTTGGTTACCCATAGAGTACAGTTTGCTTCGACTACATTGCAGTTAGCAGCTTTTTTTGGTATTACGGCAGAACTATCAGTGCTTGCTTGGGCGTAACTATCTAGGGCTCGTCCAGAAATCATTGTGATCGTTTATGGGAGGAAGGTGGGGGTCAGAAAAATATCGCAAATGATCACGGGGGGGGGGTCCGAGAAGACATCACGTGTAATTTTTTAACACAGGAGGAAAGTCAAAAATTAACGAAGTAACTCAATAATTTTCTTATATCAAAATAATCCGCTCTGAGCGTGTTTATCCAAATAATAATTATTCATCGTACCAATATTAAAACATTAATTATGAAACCTTGTGAAAACTCGTGAACATAATCGCACCTTCAGAACAATAGTGACCTAATTGAGAAATTTTAAATTTCGAGTTAGGTCTCTATGATAATAAATTTATGACTCGAAGTTTGAAAGCACAAATTTTGAATTAGGTCATTATTGTTCTAAAGGTGCGAATTATGTGAAAACCCGTGGACCGAGGCCATGATGTAGCATGACATTGCTTAAATTAAAACCATTTTTATTATGTTATGGCTGTTTTTTAATTACTAACTTAATGATCTTGAAAGGGGAGGAGGGGGGGTACCAAGGGGGAGGGGGATGGGTCGAAATTGGGCCAAATATGATCACGTGATTTCTGGACGAGCCCTTAAATGTGATTATGGCCACTTTTTCTACCATTCCCTGGTCCACACGCGCTTCTTTATTTTTGTTTATCTAACTAAAGTATTGCTCCTGCTTCTACAGAATTTTTGATGGGATTTGAAAGCGCGCTATGATGTAGTTTAATAGTGCAGTATACACCAAGTACACAAGCAAGTGGAGTGCAGTGCAACTGAGCACTCGTGTAATTTGTGGGCGACGACGGGTTTGTTCATCGATTTCAACGAGCGACGCGGGGTGCGGCGCGAGACTCGTGTAGTGAATGGCGGGCTTTAGGCATGCATTACAAATTACACGGTCAATCTAGATCGCGATTCATGATCGTGATCAGTAATCTCGATCCGAATTGACCGTGTAAAGATTGTAATTCCAACATAAAACACAGTCAATCTGGATCATACGTTCCAACGCCTGCTTAGCAAGGCATTCTTTTATCACCGCCCCATAAACAAAAAATAACATACAACATACCTACCAACCAACAAACAAGTTTCCACGGTGCCTCAAGAACCCCTAAAAATGCTTAAGAGCTCTTGGACTACTAGTCAGTGAACCCGAGGGTCAACTCGGTGGTGGTCCTGTAGAAACCTAGAAAGCCTTTTTGCTCAACAATAACAAATATATCGAAGGTATCTTTTTGCCAAAAGAATATATGGCATTGGTGTCCACGGAACCTTAAAAAGAAACAATCTGCCACACGTTGCTTTTACGACGCTGCGCGCTCTTGTATTCATTGGTTCCGTGCTTTATTATTATTGTTGGGCAGCTTTTTAAAGCGGCAGCAAATAGCCGCTTTTTATATGAATAAACAATAAATAATACTCTTACTAGCAAGCAGTGTTCAAAATTAGCTCTATATTAGCTTGGCCTTATAAACAGAGTCTAATAGTAGTTTATGTGACTTTACATTATGCCTAATTATGTACAGTTACATACACATTCAGGAGCCGCATATGAAATCTTAACCGGTAATGGCGGTAATGAAAAGATTGAAAAGTTTTCTAGCAGCTGTCATAGTATTTTTTTAATTCAGAGTCAAACTAGAGTCGCCTCCAACTATCATATCGTTCGATATCTTACTTACGTGCGACCGGTGCGACTTTGTCCAATTTTGTATGCAAATTGACAATTCATTTCGAACTAAACGTCATCTCGACTGATATTAGAATAGAGGTCAAATCAAATTTCTTTGTTTTCAGAGATGTTCGAAATTTGAATGTCATAAGAACATTGAAATTAATGTTCTTATGAATCCATAAGATTACTGCCGCAGATAAAAAATTTGCTCTAACAACAGAGTTGATTATTATGCTGGTCATAATTTGCGTTTTCTGAACGCATCATAGAGGGTTTATGATATGAGTGTAGATAAAAAAATTAAAGGTTGTCAATTCGATGGTTCTGCGATAATTTTGCATATTAAAATATGACTTTAATGTTTTCTCACCTTTAGGATGTTCTCATACCAATAAATTATATTGAAGTCGTTGAAGACCCTAGCAAAGAATAGAGCGGGGCTCTTAAGTTATAGCACAGATTATACTACTACTACTTGTTACTAGTGTTATAGTTTCATTTCATTAACGCTGTACCTAACTGTTTTCAACTTTAGGATAGATTTCAACCAAATTATTTTTATTTTATGTAAATTATGAATTGTATAGAGATAATTGGACAAAAGTAAGTAAACTCTATATTGCACAAAAATAAATCAATCACAAAATACACTTATGTGAAAATAAATTATGTACAAAGGCGAACTTATTCCTTTAAGCAATCTCTTCCAGCTAACCTTGCAATGACTGGGCGATTAAATTTCTCAAAGTTGTGTTTTCAAGAGAAGAGCGGAGGCTTTTTTCTATGTAAGCATGTACCACCCTCGACCTCGTCGTCACTTAACACCAGGTTAAGCTGACGTTAAACGCAAACGCATGTTGGATTTAAAAACAAAGTAAGAGTTTTACACCCTTTAAAGGTAATAAACCGATAAAATGAAATTTCCTTATATCTTCCCTATAGTTCCAGACTTCTCCGTACTCACCCATTTTGACTGCTCACTCTGTATAGCTAGCTAGCTCTATCGATTTCTTCCTGTGCAATATTATACCCGGTTATGTCCCATATATTAAAATGTAATAATTTATCTATCTCTTCCGCTCCCGCACCCGGGCGCTATAACTTGCTATAACTAATGACCCACTCGCTTCGCTCGCTATCTGATCGCACCGCACCATTACAGCGATGCGGCAGTAAGGTGGCGAATGACCTGTGAAACCAGGAAATAATAGGAAACTTCGAATGGAACATCCCTTTTTCTCGTAATTTGAACCTTAATCGGAGGAAAGAGGTAGCAACAACATCGACGTTCGAAGGTAATTTTATCTAAGTAATTAAGAATATTAACTTAGGCTCGCTTTTGGAAATTGGAGTTTTGTTTTTCGCAAAGATGGTCTTGTCCGAAGCGCTGGTAGATTGACTCTCTATTACCGATGTGTAAAAGAGCCCACATGTGACCAATTTACTGTGAATTAATGTTTTTTTTTAATTCACTGCCCTAAATAGTAATTCGTATTGAACAAAGCATCTGCAGTATGTCCAGTCTCTTTACTCAATTACTGAAGTGAATCGAATTAGCTTGTCCCTCCTTTTCGCCTGTAAGGGAGCTGCACCACATTGGAGGCCTGTGAAGGCTTGCCTTTTCATTGTTTTTGATTGCTTATGGTTTAATATGTTGAAAGAATTAAACAATATTAGTATTAAAAGTTACCCTTTCCAGCACTTAAAAATTACTTGAAAAGGTCGTTAATGTCTAAAGCGTATTATAGGATCGAGGACTATCTAACAGTCAAAAATGCATGGCCTAAACCCGAAACTTAGTCAATAATAATTTATTCAAATGCAAAATCTTTATCTTGTCTAGGGGACACCGTTGATGTAGGAAAACATATCGAAACTTTTATGTGGTCGTCTCGCACCATCTTATATACACATAAGTATGTGTTTTTTTTCTCTATCTCTCCCGTAAGATTCTTAATTAGCATGTTTTCCTGCTGAACTACGCATGTTATTTGATACTATATTTAATTTAATATTTATAGCTTTATATAATGCTAGACTAAGTCCATTCCATTGTAATAAGAAATATGTTTAAAAAATGACTGACTGCTGAGTTTCTTGCGGCGTTTCTTCTCAGCAGTGGTCTTCTCTTGGGAAGCGCTGGTAGATTCTTGACGTGTAAAAGTGCCCGTGCGGCCTACTTACTGAATAAATTTCTTTTATCTTTTTTATCTTTTTTTTAAATATATTTCTTCCTATTGCAACCCTTTTTTTGTGAGAATGTTTAAATGATTTTCTTTCGATGACCCGTAAACGCCGGCGCCGAAACAGATTTCGATGAATTTTAATATCAGATACCTATACACCGTCCATGGTGTCCTGTCGTTTGACCAAAAAACGTTTCACCAAATGATTCATTTCACAAACATATCATTTGACAAACCGCTATTTTTTCCGAAACTATAAATATTTCAGGACCATAGTGTAGAACCCTATAGGTTAGGTTAGGTTTTTTTTTTAAATCATGAAATATTTACAGTTTCGGAAAAAATTGCGGTTTGTCAAATTATGTTTGTGAAATGAATAATTTGGTGAAACGTTTTTTGGTCAAACATAGTAATTTTAATTGTGATTTTATTTTTAACTTTGATTTTTAATTTGAATTTGAATTTTAATGTTTATTTAAATTTTATGTGTAATATGGAAATGTTATTTCTGAAATAAATAATTTTGAATTTGAATTTGAATTTGAATTAGTGAACCACCGTCCATATATCATGGATTAACAATAAGTATATAACTTATTTTTTTAAATTGACCGTGCGTTTGCAATAATTATAAACAAGTTTACACGATCGAAGTTGCGCACAAACACTATGAATTACTTAACGCTGAAAACCGAACTCCATTAGCCGAAGTATTCCTAAGTGATCCGACGTCCAGCGGATGCACTTCTGAATAATACAACAAAGCTCGGAGTTCGGCCGCGAAATAATAAACTAGAACACTGCGGTTGCCACGACAAGGTTTGGTTAATTCAGTTAATTGACATAGATTCATTAGGAATTTTAACTTTCGGCCGGTTATTACCCGACGGCCGAAGAAAGAGGGTAATGTTTTTCGACTATATAAAAGTAAATATCAGGGGACACCGGGACAATTTCGCACAAATTGCCCTGGTCGCAAAAGCTCTAGGCTTGTACTATGGGTACAGTCGACCACAAAGAAATGTATTGACTTTTTCACTTTATTGTATTGTAATAAGGTTCAAAATCTCTTTGTAGTGGACTTTACTAGACATGACGATAAACTTACTAATATGTATGTATGTATGTAAACACTTTATTGTACAAACAAAAGAAATAACAATTATAAAATATACAAAAATATAACAGGGATGTACAAAGGCGAACTTATCCCTATAAGGGATCTCTTCCAGTTAACCTTTGAGCGATTGAGAAATAAATAATTACAACGAATAGCCAAATAAGTACAACACTAAAAGAAATTGCTATAAATATGAATAGATAAAATATATAGACATATATAAATATATACAATAAACAGGAAAAAGTTTAAGAACAAGTGTCAAGCCAGAACTTCTTTAGTCTAGATTTGAACACAGATTGACCTGGTCCCGAATTAAACTCTAGGTTTGTACTACGGGAACTAGACAACGATAAACATACTTATATAGAGAAATACATACTCAAATACATAGAAAACATCCAAAACTCAGGAACAAATACTCGCGCTCAGTACACAAATATCTGCCCTTTATCGGGATTAAAACCTGGGACCGCTAGCTTCGTAAGCAGGGTCACTACCAACTAGGCTAATGTGTCGTATGCGGGTATGTTTGGTTCTTTGTTCTCCAGTAGAGGCTGAACGGAAGGCCCTTGATGTTGCCAGCATCCGTAGGAGCCGATAACCATTCTATTCAGATGAGCCGGATATATTTTTCCTGACTTATGCGAATAAACTTACCATTGAGAAGAAAAAAAGTTCGTCTCTGTACATTCCTGTTTTCTGATCATTATATAATTGTATATTGTTTGTTTCTTTTATTTTTAACTACTTTCCTCCTTGTTATTTCCACATGATGATTCTATTTAAGTAAGTGTGGAGGGTTATAAAGCAAGTGGAAGACCTATAAAGAGATGGATGGATTGTGTGAAGAGTGATATGAGAAAGAAGGGAGTGAACGCTGAGATGACGGCTAACAGGGATGGGTGGAAGGAAAAAACATGCTGCGCTGACCACAGATGATTGGGATGAGGGCAAGGAGATGATGATGATTCTATTTAAGTAACTTATACAATTTGGAGAAAAAAGAACAAGTGGCTAATATTTTAAGGATAACAATAAATCAGTGAAGTGAAATGAACGAAATAACTTATTCAGTAAATGAAATAATTTATTTAGTCCACGAAATGAATTTGTAAATTGAACGCAAAAGGGCTCTTTTACACGGCGGTCATGGGTCATTCGACCGGAGACCGTAAATTTAATCTACCTATAGTGTACGCCAGTGCCGAATTTTATCAATTGTACCCGGAACTTCACCCCCCGTGCACCCACCGATATCCTTTGGGGATAACTGTCATCGTGCCATGAAATACGACCAATAACGTGGCGAACTGCAGGCGGGTCAGAGAGGAGGGGGGATATACCTGCGGGGTGGTTGCAAATGCAGTTGAGGTTGCAATTGAATAATCAAATCATTTGCAAATAAATTATTTGACAAATAAATTATTCGCGAATAAAAATACTACGAATAATGCCCATCTTTGGTCTAGTCCAGGTGTGCCTAAGATGGCTGGCAAAACCGAATTTCGCTTTAAAAGTGCGGTTACAGGGTGCACAGGATATACAGTGGCGCCCTCACGACTATTGTGTTTTCTAATAAGCTAAAGTATTTTCTTAAAATCGAAGAGTGTTTTTTTGTTGTACAAATTTAAACTTTATAACTTTAGTACCTACCTTTAGTAAAAGCTCTCATTACGATAACATGTCAAAAGTAATATGGTTTTACCGAGCAGAATAGAGCCCCAAAGTTTTTGGGACTAGATAAAATAGTACATTTAGGACAATATTGTATTTCTTACTACCAATTTCTGGGCCCCTATTATAATAGGTAACACAAGATTGCCTACGCTAAGTTATCGTATTGCCAACGTTATGATAACTCTTATGTACTTCACCTTAATGGCGGACCAGCTAAAAACAATACGATAATATGTAGAAAGACGCCCTGAATAAAAGTATTTCGATAATAAACGAACATTCCCGACCGAACATTCCATTCTTTGATTCTTTGTGTCGATAAGCATGAAAAGTTAAAGAAGATAAACGGGTTTTTTTCGTTACAGCAACAAAGTTAAGGAAAACTTGTGAAATATATCAATACATTAACATTTTAGTACCTTTCCTACAATATGTAAACTGGCATAGAGCGGGTCTTTGTGCTGAGGTGAGTTGGAAGCCCGCCAAGTTCTTTCAACTTGACTCGAGCTTGTAGCTTCGTGGCCGATAGCGTTTGATCTCGACACATAATGTAACAATATAAAACTATAACACTAGCTTTTACTGTGTTTTTTTACCCTTGAACCATCAGAAAAAGTCAATTTTTTCAAAAGGTGTCCCCTTCGTTATGTTACTCATTAATAGATCAATTGTTATTAACTCATGTCAACCAATTTGATTTCTGGCCACTATGGACTTTGTCAACGTAACGTTGTAAACCAAATCATAGGAAGTCTCTTACGTTTTGGTTGACAACGTCACTTTAACATAGTCCAAAGTGGCCTAGAAATCAAATTGGTTGACTGTAGGTAGGTACCTACAACAAAAAACCTTGCTTCGATTTCAAGCGACTAAGTTCATTAGTTTATTAGAAAACAATAATGGTAATGAGGGCACTAGCGGACGCTCTGTGCAGTTTTAATAGTAAATTACTACAGAGGCCGGGAAGTAGGGGGTTGCCGGCCGAGCGAAGCGAGGCCTGATAGTTACAAGGCTGGCAACCCCACTTCACGCCGAGGTTTGTATAGTGCTTTTCTCAAACATATAAATAATTCATTTAAAAAAATAAAACAAAAATTACAACGTCAAATACGTACTAGGAGTGCATAAACATTAAAAGTAACCTACAATGCTCAGTCATCCGCGCTGTGTCGGGTGCGCCCCGCAGCGCGCCGCCCCGTGCTACATTGCCTGCGATCTAAGTTGCGTTACGCACCCCTAATAACTTCTGCCCTCGTACCTGGTGCCTTTATGCAAACGCTTTGGTTGCATGCATGGCTTAGTATATTAAAAAAACAGCTATTTAGCCTGTTTATAAACACAGCCGCCATGTTTACATGAAAATTAAAAAAAAAACTACTTCCAGGCCTAGGCCTTCAATTTTGTATGAAATTCCTTTACAGTTCTCTCGAGGTGTTTCGCCCGCAACGTGATACTTTGAGGCCTAAAATAAATAACATAACGCCAACATTCCATTGCATGTTTGAGAAATAGTACATTACTGCACAGACCGGGAAATAGGCCGTTGCGGGACGAGTAGAGTTAGCGTGGCCGAGACGCAGTCGAGGCCGCGCTATATACGAGTCCAACAACCGCCCTTCCCGGTCGAGGCTTGTATAGTGCTTTTCTCCAACAATGTGAGAAAATTTTACACAATTGTTAATAATATTACATATTATAACATTTCCTTGAAAAAAAGAACAGAAACGTACGATTTAGTATACACTGAAATAAAGCATTAAATAAAATCACAAATTTAAACGTAATAAATTCAATTTGAATAAAATATAGTTTAAACTATAACATTTATTACGCGTTTATGTTATTTCGGCAATTTATTTTGTTTAATAACGCAATTTCTATTAAAAAAACGTCAAACTATTTGACACACTTTTAAATACGTTGTAAACGCTATTTGAAAAGGCTTAACTTTTTAGTCTATGAGATTTAAAAAGTAAAATATACAAGGAAGAATTTTGATTGCACGAGTGTTTGGCTGTTTGGAGATAGTTATGCTAGTCCAAACATGGTTTTAAAAAGTAAAACACCAGGTACGTAATGAAATTTCATACATTTTCGCGGCCGCTGCCGTTGGTAAATAATAACTTAGTTTTTTTTAATTTTGCCTGGGCCTGGAACTTAGAACTTCGCGGGCTGATTTGACAACAGTAAGGTTAACATTTGCGAGCATGTGGGAGAAAAATATAGTTCCATGGGTGATTTGGGTGACCCATAAATGTATTTGGTTGATTTTACAGTATTCTTTGACGGGAAAATGCATATCAGCCCTTTCTTTACTAAGTTTTCCCTCAAGAAACTTGTAAAGGTGCAACAAGCGTCACAGTTCAAAGCTAAACTACAGCCCCTTAGCGCGGCCACAATTAGAGCTTCCAGCTGCCATTTGCAGAGTTGTTCAAACTCCACCCTAGTTGCGCCGTTGTTGGCAAATTACATATGGGTCTTGGTTTACCTCGCTTCAGAGGTAGCGGGGAGATCTGGGGCGAACTAGATCATGAATTCTGACTAGGTTACGATTGTGATGTTCAGAGATTAGGTAACTGGTTGCATATTTAGAAGTTTTAGTTCCTGATGACTTAGGTTTCAGAGGTGAAAATAGTAATTTAAGCATTAAACGTGGGGGACGTGCAAATGAAATATGTTTTTAAAAGCATGTTTTCCAAATTCCTATAACAGGAACTAGTTCAAAATAATTGAAAGCTTCCAAACGGATTTACCACACGGCATTTTCCATTAAAATCTGCTAATATCGCTCGTAGGTCCGACAGATGATTTGACTTTCGATGTGTCTTGAGAGTCCTGAGACGGGCTTAACGGTAACCTTAGCGATTTTCGAAAAGGCAACAGATCTTCAGCTTATGTCAAAATTTTCTATCGTTAGCGCTATGCATCATTTTAGGCCCCAATATCATGTTAAATAAATACGGCCCATAGAAAACTGTCAATTCTGACGCGTTTTGAGACGGGTCAGTTTATTTATGCGTTCTAAAATGACTAATCATCTTTGCTTCCAAACGAATTTACCTCCACACGGGACGGGACTCCCCATTGAAATGTACCTAAACCGCTTAGCTGTAGGTTTCGGCATTATAGTGCGCTCAGTATACAGAGCAACGAGGCGTCGCCGGGGTCGAGCCAACCCGCGGTTAATGGGCCGCACGCAGGGCTGCTTCTACACACTTACAATATTTAATCAGAGGGTTGGTTAATGGTTCTAATTTTGCTAAGAGGTCATAGAAATCAACATAATTTTCTCTAAAGGTCCCATAGAAGTATAGGTAGTTTCATAAGATCTGTGATGAGTAGAACTAACGAAACGAATGTCATATCGTAAGCCTAGCCAAGATGCAAACGCTGCTAAAGTTTCTGTTTTCTATCCACTCGAAATGTATGTAGTTGACATAAGCGGTCGACGCGATTCGTTGTCAGCTTACGTCAATCCTATACGTTTTGTCGATTCTCGAAAATCGATAACTTAGCGTTATCCTCCTAAGGCCCACCATACAACGAATCTATTGTTCTACGAATATTTGTCAATGGGATATGAATCTATTGTGAATAAAATAAAGTTAAAAACCAAAGATTTCCACTTTACTTCCTTTGATAGTGATGTGCAATTCTTTAGAATATTCGAGAATTCTCCTTACAAACCAAGCGTCGTGCCAAAGAATTCTCCGTCGCCGTATTACGACTGTGACTGTGTAAGAGCAGTCTTTTTAAACGTAGTTTGAATTTCAAACCCAGAACCTGTATTTGTTTTACATACATGTCTGTTTCATTCACCCATTCGATCCATTCATGGCAGCTCTTGTAAAACAACCAATACTAGAAGTTGCGATTGTAAAAATGTAATTTGCGAGTTTAAAACACGGTCTTGATTTGAATAATTGTTTTACTTACTAGCTTCCCAATTAGCAAAATTTCGTCATATAATGGTCGCGGCAACGTAACATTTTCAGACTTTTAGCCTATGATAATAGTCATATAAACGGAATGAACACGTTTATAGAACGTGATTTGGGCCCATTTTACTCAGCGTTTCAGTCATATAAAAGTCATTTAACTGCAACCGCCAGCCACTGATTAATCATATAATAATCACCAGCCTTATAACTAATTAGCTGTATAATAGCGACTTATATGGCTTTTATATGAACTTTAATCATAAAAGAGACATATAATCGTTGAGTTAGTTGCTTATTAGTTATATAATTATCATCAATGGAACTACGTTATAACTAATTTGATATATTGTTGCTACTTATACGACGTGTTTGTGGAATAAAAGTAACGTGTCATGACATTTAATGAAAAAATCATTTTAATCTCGGTGAGTATTATTTTGACAGAGTTATCTACGAAATATATATGGCCATGTTACATTATAACTCGAACGGTATTATGAATGCTGTTAAATTCGACTTAATGGTGGAAATATGTTGCGGAGGCCACTTTATTGATAAAGTATACTATGTTTAATTGTAAATATTTAACGCCCCACATTAATTATTAGTTATTTAAATTAAATTTAAATAAATATTTTGAATTATCACGAAAGATGCTGTTATACCACGTGTCCCAAAACTCAACGATAAGCCGGCACCAGAGGATGGAGCTGCTTATGATTAGTCGAGAAAAAATAAGGAAAAAAATATATCTTTTCCTTATTGGTATTGGTATTGGTAGTATCTTGACGTGTAAAAGTGCCCGAGCGGCCTACTTACTAAATAAATTTCTTTTATCTTTTTTATCTTTTTTATTTTTTCTCGACTAATCATAAGCAGCTCCATCCTCTGGTGCCGGCTTATCGTTGAGTTTTGGGACACGTTGTATGTCATTTATACCATTAATATGTCATATAACTGCTTCTTATATAGCAAGGTTAGCGGTTAAAGCGCCATGACACCTATGTTGAATATATTTAGTGTTATAAAAGTCATATAAAAGTAACCAGTAAATCAAAAAAGTAGTGTAATAGCAACCATATTTCATTTACTCGAGCAAAGGGTATATAAGATGTTATTACTCGACCGAATAGTCACATGAGCGTCGTATAGAGGTAGCTTATTCAGCATTATCTTATATGACTCCTTAGTAATAAAAAAAAGTCGAGTAAACGTTTACTCAGCATCATAGTATGACTTAATACAAAAGTGCTGAATAAGATACTTCTATATAACATGATCTATAATTCGCGTTTATATGACTTCATGCAACATTATACAGCACAATAGCCATATAATAGCAAACACATTGCTTTTACTCGACTCTGTCTGGCATGTCATAAGTTAGGTATATAAGTTACTGTTACTCGAGTAAAAAGTCACATAAGCGTCGCATAGAGGTAGATTATTCAGCATTATCTTATATGACTCTTTAGTAATAAAAAGACGTCGAGTAAACGTTTACTCAGCATCATAGTATGACTTAATACAAAAGTGCTGAATAAGATACTTCTATATAACATGATCTATAATTCGCGTTTATATGACTTCATGCAACATTATACAGCACAATAGCCATATAATAGCAAACACATTGCTTTTACTCGACTCTGTCTGGCATGTCATAAGTTAGGTATATAAGTTACTGTTACTCGAGTAAAAAGTCACATAAGCGTCGCATAGAGGTAGATTATTCAGCATTATCTTATATGACTCTTTAGTAATAAAAAGACGGCGAGTAAACGTTTACTCAGCATCATAGTATGACTTAATACCAAAGTGCTGAATAAGATACTTCTATATAACATGATCTATAATTCGCGTTTATATGACTTCATGCAACATTATACAGCACAATAGCCATATAATAGCAAACACATTGCTTTTACTCGACTCTGTCTGGCATGTCATAAGTCAGCTATATTAGTTGCGGTTACTCGAGTAAAAAGTCATATAAGCGCCAATTAAACGTTTCAGCAATTTCTTATATGACTCTTAAGTCATAAAAGGAAGTCGAATAAACGTGTATTCGATATCATAATATGACTATTATGCTGAGTAACTAAAATGCTGCATAAGCTGGCTTTATACGACAGGTTCTGTATAATTCGCCTTTACATGACTTTTATACGATTTATTAGCTGAATATGCTCAATCTTATATGACTACTTTGCTAGTTGGGTTGGACCTGTGGCTTCGTCCGCGTCGGACTATCAGTTTGGAAGCTACGATTCCGCAGAAAGACTCACAGACACACACATTTATTCACTTTAATCTTATAACACTTTATGCATCGCGGGAAAAAAAGATCTGTAATTGATTCAACGAATTCTAACTCCCGTTTATTGCTTCCAATTACATTTTAAGATGTCATATGCTAACTATATTAAAACGAAAAAAAAATCGACGGTTTTAGGTAGGATTCTAACCTACATCTCCTCTGGCCCATATGATATGCTATGTCATATGCAATTTAAAATTTTATCAGTCAAAATCATCAGTGGCAACCCTATCGGGATGACAAATGGCCCGCGAAAGGCGCTTCCGCGATATTAAATGCAAGGGACTTCGCTTAACCCCGAGGTTTCATAGGGTTGTTGTAGTACCTATATCACAACATGAACCAAAATTGGTATAGCCGGGTGCTATACGGACTGACAATTATAATAATAAGTATACTTGACTGTAATTGTCTTTAGATAGAGGACGAAATGAAAAAGTAATGGGAATAATGTTACCACTATAGTTAATTAATTAAAAAGGGTGAATGTAATTTTATTCATCGTAATCTTGAGTTGAATTATGTGCTGGTTTGTCTTCTCCATGTTATAAAAACGCCATATCTTCGCAATTATTCTCTTCCATTCATCACACGCGTTGGCCTAGTTGGTAGTGACCCTGCCTACGAAGCTAGCGGTCCTGGGTTCGAATCCCGGTAAGGGCAGATATTTCTGTAATGAGCGCGAATATTTGTTCCTTAGTCATTGATGTTTTCTATGTATTTAAGTATATATTTCTCTAAAGAAGTATTTATATCGTTTTCTAGTACCCATAATACAAGCCTAGAGCTTAGTTTGGGACTAGGTCAAATGGTGTGACATTGTCCCCTGATATTTATTTATTTACTTACCTATTGTATTTACTTGAATTCCCCTCTTTCCAGATTACTAAGTCTCGACGTCTCCTCCCTCGAAGATGTCTACTGGCTGGAAGACTCCACGGCCCGCCACGTCCTGGAGACCAAAGACTTCGGAGCGTGGTCGGCGGCGCGCCAGAGCCTCCCGACTGGCAAGGAGGCGCTGCAGACCCTCAAGTCTGATCTCTGGAGTGCTGTGGTTAAGAACAGCAAGCACCAGGATGCTTGGACCTGGGGTGAGTAGCTAGACAGGGGGTAGACAGATTGCATTTAGTTAGCTTAAAAAGAAGATGAGGAGAAGAAAGAAGACGCCAGTGCTCTAATTGCATTACAATTTCGTCTTTATTCAATGGCTTTCATTTCTGTGTGTGTATTTTATTTATAGACAGTCGCAATGGACTTATTAGAGAAATAAGTCCATGGATATCAAGCGCGAGGATAATTGTTTGTTTAGAGAGATTTTCTCTTGTGGGTTTGACAGAATCTTCTGACAATTCCGCAGTACGCTTTACAACCTATTCTTGGGTGTGAAGTTAGAATTTGTACTGGGTTGACAGCAGTCGGGATCGACATCGTATTTTCCTCCTTATGAGATACAACCCGCTGACAGACAGACGGACAGCGGATAGGCTTAGTAACAGGGTCCCTTATGAGTACGGAACTCTCTGATTCAAATGATTCCTCAGCATGGGTGACTGGGTGTCGGTGATAACCTGTTCCTCTAGCATACAGTGCATGACTGAGGGTTCTCCAGGCGGCATGCTGGTGGTGTCGGTGTCGGTCTGCGGGCTGGTGACCCTGGCGGCCATGACGCAGCCCTCGCTCGCGCCGGAGGCCAAGCACTCGCTGCTGCAGTACGTCACCGGGAAGTACCTGCATCCGCCCAGTTGTAAGGTAACAGCTTGTACAGTCTACGTCAAAAATAGCTTCTTACATCGTCCCTTTACTTTTTCAACCTCGTATCTGATTGAATAGTTAGATAGGAAAAACACTCAAGTTCCCTAAATAATAAAGGCTACTTTCCTATCTAACTATTCGATCAGATACGCCCATATAGCCATTTTCGGTCGCAGACTTTTCAAAGCAGTAACAAGTCACATTTGTTTCGTGACTGTTTCGGCACATTGCGACTGTGTAAGAGTTTGGTTTCTAAGTGTAGTAACAGTTGATACACAATGCTACCACTAAATAACTAGTAACAATGTTTAGTCGCTGCGTCCACAAATAACGGAAACATTTGTGTCACACATTTTTATACACTTTGCGTTTAGTTTGTGACTAGTGTACAAACTAGGAAATAATGTGTAGTAACCGTGTGGTAACTCTGTAACCATACATACATACATACATAATCTCACTCCTTCGTTCCCAGAGTGGGGTAGGCAGAGCTACAGAATGACAACATCTCTAAAAAAGAATGGACTGTATGAAAATTACGAAAGAAGGGAAAGGGGTGCGACAGAGTTACAGGGTGTAATCAGGAATATTGTGTATGTTTTATATGGTAAATAGTTAGATGCAAATTCAAGTGAATGGTGGTCTGACCTGGTGACTCCGGATCTGTTGGGTACAGAATCGTTGGCGTCCGCCGCAATGCACCGTTGGTGGTAGTCTTCAGCTTCCCTAGATCAACCGTCAACCTTACCTTCAGCACACGCACTTAGCCTCCGATTATGTCCTGGGTTCACGCCGGCAGCCTCCAAATACACTTTACTAATTAATACTAAGGAGTGTGTGAAAGTTAGTGAAAAGGTTGAAAAGGAGGTGTTCGCGCAACGAGATTCGAAAATGGAACGACCGAGTAACGGAATTTTTTGGTGGGGGTCACGAATTGTTGCCAGTCGTATGAAAGAAATAACTTTTTAATATTGCCACAGCAAATCTTAAATAACTACTAAAATTTATGACAAAAGTGAACACTTGTTGATAATTCTATAACCACAATTTGCACAATTAGGCTAAGATGTTTACCAGCGTATTAGTGACAGGTTGCAAGCCCATCGCCTAACAGTACTACAAGCCTTTATTCCCTTAGTCGTCTCTTACGACATCCACCTCTGTAACCAAGTTATAAAAAATAAACGCGAAGTGTAGTAATGTTACGTTAATGTTTCGGAACTTTGTAACGGTAAATGACGGTGTCCGTGAAACCATGAGAGTCTCTGTAAATAAAAAAATACATGGAACCATTTTGTGATTTCAGTAACTCTGTTTCTACTTTAAGTTTCACGTCGACACATGTCGACACAAACTAGTAACTATGTGACCACTTGTGACTGCAATGTTTGTCCGTCATAATAATATATTTATATCATAATTAATAAGTTTTATGGTTTATTCTTGCTTTTATATTTATTGTTCTTGCTCAAATATATTATTCTGTCTATGAAAGCTTCAGAGATCTTTAAATTATAGACTTATTCAATAATGCAATAATATGCAGTGCAGTCATGTTTCGCTAAATTGGCTAAATTATGATTTTATGATGGCGCGTTGATGAATTTCAACCAATATGATCAAATGACACGATGAAATTATTTTCCCATTGAAATTTGAACACAATCATAATGAATTAACACTAAAACGAAATATTTACGTTGTCAAACTTTTTTATGATGGCGTCTATTCTTATGTATTTTTTTAAATCACTATGAAAACGACATCAGACACTCCAATGAATTTCATTTAAAAGAGTGAATGAACGAATGATTTCTAACGAACTGGTTTCAAACTGGGAACATTGTTACCACACAGCGACGGAAAAGTGAAACCAAAAGTTACTGTGTCGACTCTTCCCCAATTTTAGTCGTCGCGACGTAACAATTACGAAACAGCGACCAAACGTGTTACTAGAATCAGTCAGTGTCTACACATAAGCTTCGACCAATAAGTTCAATAAGTGATCAATAAGTTTTTAGAATCGGTATGAACCATCCTCGTAATGATATTATTTTAATGTGGACTATACCATGGCACTAATCAACGTTAAATTAGAGAAAAAAAAAAACATTATTCATTTGTTTTTCTGTGATAGCTAAACAAAAAACGTCTGTATGAACAATTTTACAAGACGGCAAAAATAAGAGTTAGTTTTGTAATTATTTGGAGCGGTGTGGAGAAAGTCCTGATGCCCTAATAAAAAAAAATGTTATTGAAAATGAAACCTTGGTTTATCTTTATGATTTTGAGGATAAACAAGTTATCTTTGCAGTGGAGTTTTTTATTTCCAGCTCGGTCACCAACATTTAGGGTGGATTTTTCGGCCTTTTCCGGGATTATTGAGGCCTACAAATAAATACTGTGATATAAGCTTTTAGCAATTATCAAAAAACCTAGGAGAGTTATATAACATTATTCTGCCGTATAGTTAAGGAAAAATAAATAAAAAAAAGTGCTGAAAAAAATTTACGTATTTTCGGCAGGAATTATTCTTCAGAGCCATCTAATTCACAAGGATGCTGCTCTCCGACCTAAGTTCAGAACTGATAACCGCTCCCTCTGTTATTTAGCCCTAACTTTTGACTACTACTTCTCATTCACCAATGTTCAAAAACAACTATATAAAAATCACAAGCTGATGATGACTTAGTTAAGGTACAAAATTTGACCTACAAAAATAAAAATATTTTTATAGGGGTAATATTAAACATTTAAATGACGTTAATAAATGTTTGTAAATATAGAAAGTGTGCATATTCCAATTAAAATATAACCATTTACATATCTCCCATTTTTTATACCGATTCTAAAAACTTATTGATCAACCCTCGTATGGGCGAGGTTGACAAACGACGATATGGCATGCAGAAGGCATTGGTATTTTCTTGGTGTCTTTTTGTATTATTTTTTTTATGGATGAATATTGTTTTTATCTATCTATCTATCTATCTATCAAATAAACGCACAGGCTTTCAGATAGTAAGTGAGATCTGAGTCTCATAGGGCCGCAATAATAAACTGATCTCGACTGTAATGCCCGTCTCAAGATGCGTCCAAAGTGAAAGTTTTCTATGACATGACGTTTACTTTGACATGTCTTGAGATGGGCATCTCAACCAATATAAGATAGTTTATTAATACGGCCCAAACACATGTGCATTATCAAGACTAAAATTTTATGACTGAAAATGCGTTGCCAACCCTGCGGACTAGTTAAGAAGACATGCCTCTATACTAGTAATTTTACCGATTATCTTATAGCCACAATCTAGTTCAGAAGATTCGATGGTGGAAGCCATCCTGTTCAATCGGTCCGTCCGTTTGTGAGTTACTTGCTGAAGGTACAGTCACAACACGGGATTGTTGTACCGCTGGCCACTGTTCATAATTTGACTGAATAATGCAAAGCGGGTTCAGTCGGTTATACTCGTTTATCCAGTATGTGTTACTCGGCTAAATTATGAAGTTTAGCAAGAGCACATTCAAGTGTTGTCACCGTACTTTTTTCGCAAAGTCCATATACTTATAATGGTCGGTTGTCCGCAGGTGGAATGGGGCTGGGAAGAACCTCACCCAGTCGGCGACACGATGTGTTTCACGGTGCAGTGCTACCAGCGCAACGGACAGCCCTACCCCGTGTGCGACACGGACGAGCTGGCTGTAGGCATCTCCCTCGGCACTAGGAAGGTAAGCCCCACCCAGTCGGCGACAAGATGGGTTTCACGGTGCAGTGCTACCAGCGCAACGGACAGCCCTACACCCCGTGTGCGACACGGACGAGCTGGCTGTAGGCATCTCCCTCGGCACTAGGAAGGTAAGCCCCACCCAGTTGGCGACAAGATGGGTTTCACGGTGTAGTGTTACCAACGCAACGGACACTACGGACAGCTCTACCCCGTGGCAACAAAGATGAGCTGACTGTGGGCTGTAGGCGTGTTCCTTGGCGTTAGTAAATATTTTGCTTATCTATGGTTACAAATATGCTACAAATTGTTTTACAACATTTTATACCAAATTTAGTTAATTATGTTTTTTTGAATAGAGTATAGGTTATAATTTTATTATTGACGATAGCGCCATCTTTCGCTTTTTGTTGGCAGATGACAGCGGTAATAGAGCTCGGCTCCGGCGACCCGGCGCAGGCGCACACGGCGCGAGTCAAGTTCACCGTCCGCACGGCCGGCGTGTACATCATCTCTGTCACTATCGGTAAGACCACGGTATTTTAGAAGAGATCCCATAAGGATTAGTTGACTTGTGTACATTGTGCATTTACCATTTCTAACCGACTCCAAAAATGGAGGAGGTTCTCAGTTCATCGTTATTTATTTATTTATTTCTGGTAAACAGCTATAAAACAATAATTTTAAATAAAGGCTAAAAGCTTATTACTGATTATCACCGATAATTACAAGGTACAAAGCAAGGTTACTTCTTACTTGTTTTTGGTGGTTTACACTACACAGTCGCAATTATACAAAAAAACATGAATAATGATTATAGAAATTAAATAAACGTTTACTTACTACGCAATCCAGCCAATTAAAGTAATATAACCAATTAGTATAATTACTCAAAGCGTTTTTTGGTTATTTTTAATCTTATGGATATTCATTCAATCATTCTAATTCCGAATACATTTAACTATGTATTTGTATGCACGTTTCACGTGTGTGTGCATTTGTACACGCGTGTGTGCATTTGTACACGCGTGTGTGCATTTGTACACGTGTGTATGCATGTGTACACGTGTGTGTGCACTCGTGCAAGTGTGTGTGGGCGGGGCAGGCGGCGTGAACATCAGCGGCAGCCCGTTCCGGCGCTGGTTCACGGCGGGGCGCGTGGAGGCGCGGCGCTCGCGGGTGGCGCGCGCCGGCGCCGCGCTGGTGTGGTGCGCCGGCCACGCGCGCGCGCTGCACGTGCACCCGCGCGACCAGTTCGACAACCCCACCGTCGCCGAGCCCAAGGTCGGTGCACTACTCACGCGTGTCGACATGTCCAAACACGCAGTTGTTTTTCGTTTTTACGTGTTGCACGGTCATTATAGGGAATATTCATGACTTTTTTCCTCAGCTTCAATAAAAGCTAATCCATGTAATAAACAGTTCAGGCAAATCATTTTTTGAATAGCTATAAAAATAAAAGATGTAGGTAGTTAAGCCAACAAAGATTTGTTCCTATATTTTTCTAGCAAAACAGAATTTAACATGAAGTTTATATAACCGACCTGTTACATGACGTCACAGTGCATATCGGATCTCTCTGTCTAATCACTGTCTAATTAGCAGTTTAAAATGCTTATATTATTATTTTTTGGCCTTTTTAATTTTAACTTCACTTTTGGTATCTGCAACGGGAAGGCAAACACATAATCTATGGAATACACAAAATCACGGCTTTTCAAATTACCTAATCGCAAGTGCGTACGCTCTTATGAAGGACACGTTACATTTATTGTGACTTGAAACCGCTTGCGGTTAACCACAGTGCGTTCCAAGCCTTCTACACAAGTACATACTTCTTTAAAAGAAGAACTGTTTTAGAACGTGCAAATATAGACCTTATAGCTAAACCCCCTATTTTTTTTTGCTACAACAATGCCAAATTTTAAATTGATAGCTCTGTAGTTGCTGAAAAAAACTGCAGTGACATACATACATAGAGAGACACACCGAAATCATACCATAAAACGTTGTTTCATCCATTTTAGTTTAAAACCCTATTCTTTAGTATATCCTTTATATTACGTATGTAGGGGTGAATATTCAGAGCTACAGATAACGAAGTAGTACTTACCAATATACGGTACGGAACCCAAATGAACGTTTGTGTTCAGGAAGGCTTCACGATCCGCGTGAGTCCCCTGGGAGGGAAGGTGGACGAGGAGCTCTCCTCGTCGGCCACCTTCCAGTACGACGCCGTCAACCAGAGGGTCACCATGTCGCTGTGCTTCCCGCAGGTAGGACACGGTCAGATGATACAGGACCAGAATCAGTATCAGATATTTATGTATAGTCAGTATCAATTGAAAGGGGTTTGGGTAAAAGTGTTGTCATTTGTAAAATTCATACAATTTCAAGGTGTGCGGCCATTTGTAAAAATGGTAAATTATGATATAATTATTAAAAATAAACATATTTTGTTATGCAATGTAATACTCTTAAGTGAATCGGAGCCGAGATATTTAAATTTTCATACTTGGGCATACTTTTGTACTAAAAACTGAATACTTAAATCTTTAAAATCTCCGCTCCGATATTATTTAACGCCATAAATTATATATATCTATGTGTATTTAGAGGTCCTCTAAATAACTATGTAAAATTCATACGTGGCCGCTGAAAAAAAAAAACAATATTCTTCAAACAAATTTACCCAATGCCCTTTGCAAAGACGTCAACAAATTAATACTGTTTGACACATAACCTCAAATATTCGTCAAGCGTATTTTTATTTACAAATAACGTATAATTCATAGTTATTTAATATGAAAGTAATTATCAAGTGTATAAATCATTGCAAAAACCTCACTTGATCTTTAAAAGTAAGTCATTTTCGAGTAATAATGGTAAATTGTTTCAATTGGTCTTGTTTACATCTATGCCATTTTCAATTGACACAGACTTTTACAAATATAGGGTGTTGTCAGAAGACGATGCAAAACTACTTAGCGTGCTCACATTGAAACATACAAATATTTATAATGTTTGTTGTGGGAATACGTATCGTCTACACAGACTGTCAAATAAGACACAATATTATTAAGTTATTGGACCCGATTCTACAGGGGCCTCTAAACTTCCTAATTTTATTTAGGTGTCGCTAAAACACTTTGCTATTCTACGAGCAGCTGTCATAATCAAATGACAGCGCTAATTTGAATCTGACGCTTCTTATTTTAGGCGGTCTATTCAATATTGTATTGACATTCTGGAATAGCACTTGTTAAATCTGCCGTCTAAACTATGTCTAAAAATTAGACAATTTAGTTTTAGGCTATTTAAGCAATTTGCACGTAGAATCGGGTCCATTATTTAATTAAATAGTAAGCAAGGCTAAATACTCGCGTATGTCACAGTCGTTTAGTCAGTTCATACAATCATAATCCGTCATCATCATCATCACATCAGTTGAAAAACTACCGCTGCTTCACGTAAGCCTTCCCAAAGGATCTCCACGACGTCTTCTTCCTCTAACTGACAGGTTGAGGAAGCACAGCATAAATCGCATATTGTTGACCTCTTACTGTTAAGGTACTATAACATCAACAATATTGTTGGCATATCGAAGTAATTAGTCCAAGATCCCAGTCACCCCAGACTTACGTGATTTTAGGAAAGATGAAATTTTTAGGATCTTTTGTATAACATAAACTTAGAAAGGACACTCGCTAAGCTGAAAGCGGGGCCGTTTTACAGGTAGCAGCTATCAAAGATGGAAAAAACCATGATAACTTACGTCAAAGTAGGAAGGCTGGTTTTTACATATGTCATACATGATATTGTTATAAACAAACTTATACAGTTGCCAGACACTTCCTGTGGGCCATAACTCTTGACAGACACTTTAAAGTTGATCCGGCTCAAGCGCCTGCCAGCATCCTCCGAGCAACGAAACGCGAAGCCTAACCTAGCCTAACAGCTAACCTAACGTTTGTGTGTTTTCGATAGCTTCGCGTTTCGTTGCTCGGAGGTTACCGGCAGGCGCTTGAGCCGGAACAACTTTAAAGTGTCTGTCATAAGTTATGGCCCACAGGAAGTGTCTGGCAACTGTATATGTTTGTTTATAATAATATTATATATGACATATGTAAAAACCAGCCTTCCTACTTTGACGTAAGTTAGCATGGGTTTTTTCCACCGTTGATACCTGCTACCTTTAAAACTGCCCCGCTTTCAGCTTAGCGAGTATCCAATCCTTTCTAAGTTTATGTTATATTTACTAACGATCCTAAAAAAATCATCTTTCCTAAAATCACGTAAGTCTGGGGTGACTGGGATCTCATTCTAAAAGTGGAATGGAGGCCTCGTTCTATCATCGTAATTTAGTCAGTTTATTTTTCCAGTCCGGCCTCTACCGGGCTTGTATCTATTACGAGTCAGTGTTGCTGCACAACGGGGAATTTGACTGCATCGTGTTGACGGGTGAGTTTATAAATTTTGTATTTTTCTCAGATGAAAAGATCAGAGAAATGTGGACTAAAAGAAGATGTAGTGACTTAGATTGAAAAGGGCATGCTTCGATGGTTCGGTCATTTGGAAAGAATAGATGAGAGAAGATTGACGAAAGAGATATACAGAGCGTAAGTCAGTGGAAGGGTCGGAAGGGTTTTATACAAGGACCGGTCCGGTAATCCCTTCAAGGGGGTTTCGAAAGTGTAACCCTTTCAAAACCCCTTGAAGGGGTTACCGGACCGGACCTTTGATTTTTTCGAATCAAATCGAAGAAATACTGGAAAAGGGCCAAATCTTAAGTACCCGAAACCGTCGTGTATGAATGTGGAAGAAGCGAAAGATAACTGTCAGGATCGTAACAGGTGGAAAGAACTGGTCTCTGCCTACCCCTCTGGGAAACAGGCGTGATTTAATGTATGTATTTAGGTATTTTTGACAGAAATAAGTACCTATTGCACTGTTTTTTTCATTGTTGTGGAGTGTTTTTGGCAAAAGTTACGCGACACCCCGCCTGGGTGCGGTGGCCTGCTCTGCTTTGTTACTTTGACATATGATGGCTTCTATTGTGTGAGCAGACCATGAAAGTGATTAAAGTGTAGGCGTTGCTAGTAAAATAATTAGTACCAATGAAATTCTGTAACATGAGGATTTTATGTAGGTTACTTGTAAGGCTAAAATCCAGTGTCCAGACTTGTGTTTTTTATTACCGTATCCTTACCAAAAACCAATATTATGTTTAATCCTGGCACAAAATTCCCAAAACCGTTTAACAGGAGACATAAAATAAGGCTGGTTTCCATTGTAGGTATAATATGCTATTACCCTAGGAAGTGACTACCCAAATGAAATCTTAGATCCGCCACTGTAACTGTAAGTACTGTAACATCAAGCATGTGTTTGGCCAGCATCCGACACGGCCACACTGCAGCGCAACATGTCCTCGAAGCGGCACATGTGGTGCTACGCGTGCCGCGCGCCCGCGCCGGCAAAGCCGCGCCGCCTGCTGTGCTGCCTCAGCCGCAAGCAGCTGGTCGTCAAGGACTATATCCTGGGGTTCATTCCCCGGCGCAGCACCGCCTTCAGGCTGTGTCCTTCCACTAAGGTGGGTGTTGTTTAGCCAAAATTCGCTTTCAAACCGCCAGCGTGTACTTACTTAATGGTGTCCCAGAAATCGACGTCAACCCGCCTAGAGCTGATAGAGCAGGTAAAAAGCTATCGATTTAACCCCTATGTATGTTCAGCGATTTTTACTAGTTTCGGAGATATTGATCATTTAGTTATTGATCAATAGTGAGCGCCCTCTATGGAGTAACGACTTCATTGTTTCGTCCCAAACAAATTTCTAATGCTTTGCAAAAAATGGCGTGATTTCTGGTCAAACTACAATATTCTCATGCTTCCACTAGGTTATGCAGCAATTTTTGAGTAAAAATTGGTGTAGATATGTTGCCAATTTTACTTCGAAGCGGTGCGAAACCGCCATTTTCTAATTCTCTTGCCAAGTTATAATAACCGCTTCATTTCTACGACTTTATAATTCGATCGACGTACATTACAGTTGATCCTGAAACCGCACGAGGACGAGTGCGGCGAGGGTGCGTTTGCAATAGACGACGGCGTACAACCCCGAGTGGACCTGGTGTCTGCGCAGCGTGACCTCATCGCTGCCACCTTCGCGCAGCTTCTCGTCGCCAACTGTGGTGGGGAGGATACCTTCAAGGTTAGTGTCCTATTACTGCAAATGCGATTCAGTTGATTGTTTTTTTGCGTGTGGTAAGACCTTGATATTATTTTTAGGCCTTGTTACGACCATCTTACCTCTTGCGTTCGTATCGTTGCTCTCCGGTATGATGTGATCGACCTTTTTAAGTGGAATATTTATTGTGAATGACGTGACTCAGTTCATTATGAAACCCGAAAAAGACGAGTAACGCGAAACACGATGGGGGCAATGCAGTCACGCTTAAACCTTGCCACCTTTGTCCAATAGAGCAACATATTCCATCCGTTACAAACTCTCTTTTTCAGCAAAATTTTGCCATCTTTACATAGTCGTATAAAGCAAAGTCGCTTGCCGCCGTCTGTCCCTCTGTATGTACGCTTAGATCTTTCGAACTACACAATGGATTTTAATGCGGTTTTCTTTCATCAATAGAAGTTAATCTAAACAGGGTGTCCCAGAAACCGACGTCAACCCGCCTATAGGGCTGATAGAGCAGCTAAAAAGCTAATGATTTAACTTCTATGTATGTTCAGCGATTTTGACTAGTTTCGGAGATATTGATCATTATAATCTTAATTTTTGTAACGGGGGTTGATGACGGTTTCTGGGAAATACTGTATAATAAATTCTGGACTATGTACGGGTGTTACCGAAAACGAAAACGAAAATCAAAACGCACATAAACCGAAGCGAAGCGAGGTTCAGTCGCTAGCCCTCAATATTTTATTTCCAAGTACTATACAGTTTCCGTTTGTTCTTTCAACCTTCATGGTATTCATCATTATCATCAGCCGCAAGACGTCCACTGCTGGACAAAGGCCTTCCCCAGAATTTTTTTTACTGACTTCCAGCGGTTTCCCGCAACCTTTATCAGATCTTCGGTCCACCTTGTGGAAGGCCTGCCGTCACTTCGTCTCCCGGTTCCCTGTCGCCACTATCCCCACAATCGGCTCCTAATGTATTATTTCTGGCGTAGAACAAGCAGGAGTTCTTCTACAGCGAGGTGCGCAAGGCGCACGCGCGGCACGCCCACGACAAGCTGGCCATCCGCGTGCTGCGCGCCGAGCTGGTGGCCTCCAGCCTCAAGGCCACGCGGCACTTCACCGAGCAGGACTGGTGCAAGAACTTCGACGTCACCTTCCAGGGGGAGCAAGGTCGGTGGTCGTCTTGATACTGTTAGGTATACTCATGGATTTAGGTATACTTTCAATCGTGATTTATGGTATTTTAGAAGCTATTTGTAAACTTAGTTTAGAGGAACCTATACTTTAACATTCTTATTTATCAACCAAGTTAGCCTGTTATGTTTAGGCGCCTGAAACATGGGTTACATCTGTAAACCCATTTTCAAGCATTTCAAGCACCCCATATAAGCCCTTAATTAAGTCATAATTCTCAACACTGTTCTCAAACTTCTAGAAGTTTTTGTAATGTGATATTGGTAACATCGACGCGTTTTGTTCCAGCCAAAATTATTTATTTATAGCTATTGCCCATAACTCCGTTAGCGTAGAAATTGCAGTTTATCGCTATTCGGAGATAGCAAAGGTACCCTATCCTTCCCCAGGGTTGAAGATATCTCCATACCAAATTTCCTTAAAATCGGTTCACCGCTCTAGCTGTATAACAATTAAACAAACAGGGTTACTTTCGCATTTCTTACAATATGAATAGTTATATGGATTAGTGTCGATGGACTATACTCTGTTTATTTTAACTATAAAGTACTGTCCAAAGAAATTACTTTGGGTGCTCATTAGTTTTTTGCGTTGAACTTGTATGGTGTAATACTTTATAGCAACAAAAAGCAGAGTATAGTACGAATGGTATGTGGTGGCTTCAGGCGTGGACTGGGGCGGCGTGCGGCGCGAGTGGTTCTCGCTGCTGTGCGGGACGCTGTTCGACGCGCGCTTCGGGCTGTTCGTGCCCTTCCACGACGACCCCGCCGGCCTCGTGCACCCCAACCCCGACCGGCCCAAGCACCTCAAGGTCACTACCACTTACGCCAGGTGTAGGGAAAAACGACTGATGCAATCGATGCCAACCGTGAGAGCTAAGATGGCAAGCTTCTTTGCCTTCCATCTTAGCTCTCAGAATTAGCAAGGCATTTGCAGCCTTCCGGCTGATTTTGGTCCAGCATGCAAGTTAAAGTACATTGAAAAGTTGGTTTCACGTTTGAGGCGAGAGCTATTGTAACGGCGCTGTGTACTTCTACCGCCATGCTTTTGCTGGACCTATATAAATCAGCCATTAGGATTGCAGTCATAGGACTAGTGAGAATGCAAATTTCTATGGGTATAGATCACACTTGGTCGCCTGGTGGCCCTGTCAAGATGCACCACGCTAGCTAGTGTTTCGATTCGTTTCGTTTTTAAACCCATCGCGTCACTGGTAGATGACGTGATACTAAAAGTCACGTGATCTACTAGTGACGCGATTGGTTTAAAAACGAAACGAACAGAAACGCTAGTTAGCGTAATGCATCTTGGCAGGGCCTCCAGTATGCTTGTTTGCCTTCTGCCATAAAAAACCAGTCTTAAAATTGCAGTCTTGAAATTGTAAACGTCAATGGGCCTAAGAGCCTACTTACCATTAGGTGACCTGTAAGCTCGTTCGCATTCTCAATGTCATCAAAAAAATCGAAACAGCGTGGATCATTGAATCTGAAGATGTAAAGTTCACTACACTTGCTAAATAAAATTGTTCACAAATCAATTTTAATTTTCTGTTCAAGATTTACTTTAGTTCCTTGTTCGGAAGTGCCACTTGTGACTTTCCCAAACGTTTCAGCTAAAACATTTCGAGCTAGCGGGCAAGCTGGTAGGCAAGTGCCTGTACGAGAGCGCGCTCGGCGGCAGTTACCGGCAGTTGGTGCGCGCGCGCCTCTCGCGCTCCTTTCTGGCGCAGATTATTGGGTTGCGCGTTCACTATAAGGTGAGATATAGATATTAGGAACTTGTAACCTGCAAGAAAATGGTTTAGCGAAAATGCCGATTTTTTGGTAGGGCCAAAGAGACCAATGAAAAGAAAAAGTAGGCGTCGTGCCGTATCAGTGAGTTAAAAAGATGGCTCGGAATAGGAAAGAGTACAAATTACTCCATAGACAGGAGAATAGCTCTTAAGAACATGATGATGATGATGATGATGATGATGATGATGATGATTAGCTCATTTGTCTATATTAATTAGTTACTTTGTATCAAGATGCGTACGCATCATTTCTCATCTCGCATGCGTACGCATCTTCATACCAAACAGCAATTTTCTATAAGCAAAATGCGAATCAGTGCTAATAATTTGATCTGTGCTTGTCACGGCCATACTGACATAACACTCGACTTCGCATAGTGGCGTAGTTTTGTTACAGCTTCCTCTTTGGCAGCACATTGACACTCCCTAGAATAATTTTATTCTCAAAACAACATTGAAAGACAAAAAAAAACTCATAGTTATTAGTTACGTTATGATTCCTTGAAATTTCAGTACTTCGAGCAAGATGATCCCGAGCTATATCTGTCCAAGATTAAATATTTACTGGAAACAGACTTGGATTCTGCGGAGTCTGTGCCAGAGATTTACTTCTCAGAAGATGTCTACGACACTACAGGTCATCTCGTAGAGACTCACGACTTAATACCCAACGGCTCGACGATACGGGTGAGTTTTAATCATGTCAGGAAATATAAATATTAGAACCTAGAAGACTCGTTTTGTTGTGTTGGTATAGGACAAACAAACAAGGTTGACATTTCTAAACAAGTACATAATCCCTTTTCATATTATAAATATGATTGTTTGTGGGGATGCCAATATGTTTGGATGATTATGAATGTTCTATTCTTTTACTTTTTAGTTTTTTCTGTTAAAATATTTGATTACGTTTGTTGTTCTGCAGTGTGTTTATGTCAAATAAATGTTGTTAAATTAAGTTTGAATTTATTTTTTGCATTAGACCACGCATAAACGGCCGCAAAAACTACTTGGATAAAAAACAACTGTTTTCCGAGTTTACTATCGCCACGTATTCCATAATCATACATGTCTCGTTATGCCTCTGGTTCAAGACATTATCGTAATAATGGAGCGACAAACTCACATGCATGATAATATAGAGAGATAGTAATATGAATCTGCTTCGCAATAATTTACTGTTAACGTTTACTCCTTGGGTGCCGCGTTCGACGCTACAGGGGGTCCCGTTCGAGAGCAATTTCTCCCTTATTACGGGTTAGACCCTGTCGTCTAGCACGGAGCCCAAGGGCGGGACCCAAAGGCCCCCTGTTGATCCTGCACACTCCTCTATAGATCAACCACAGCCTCCAAAACAATATCAATCTTTTGCCATCTCTTTACATCGTCAATATTATAGTTTATAAGCACTTACCAGTGCACCGAACCATTATCTCTCACCTCACAAAACCACAATCAAACTCACAAACTACAATCCAAACATCAACCGTCGTCCATTATTTTCCATCCAAAGAGAATATAATCACTCCGTTTTATTTCCATCTACCAGTGCCGCCAAAGCTATATCTCACCTCCACCCAGAGTTGACAGTCATAATTATTTCGTCTAAAAATTACTACCGAACTAAAAGGGTTCATTCACTAGCATATTTCATGCATATCGCGATCGTTCGCGACATTTACGTTTCGCCTGTCATAAAATAAAATAATTTATAAGAAGTTCTTTAGGATGAAGTTAGAAGTTGTATTTATATTATGTCAACTGACTGTCCCCAGTCTTCGATAGGACGATGCCATACGACGCTGCCATAGCTGGTGGTCTCCTACTTGCAGGGATCGGAACCGCTTAGCGCGAAAGGGATCTTTCGATATGGTATTTGATAGACTTGTTTTTACAAACCCCAAGTATGCACTAAGACTTAGTTCAATGAAAGGACAACCACACGATACAGTTAATTCGACTAAGCGGTAACCCTATCCCAATACCCTATCGTCTGTTACCCTATTCAAACTAAATCGAACGGTTTTAAGCTGGTTTAATCTCTATGCGCAAGAATTTCGACTTATTATTGCATTACCTAACAATTTATAGAATTCGCCGAATGAGCAAAAAAGAGAGCGGCGATCAATGGAGTAACACCCAGTCAGTGCTAAGTGCTTAAATATTAAACTACCGAAACCCTAAGGAACTTGGTAAGCTCTATGGATACGGTTAACTAATTCAAAGGGGTTCGCCCTAACGTTAAGGTCACTCAATCATAGGGTAACCACATCGATTGGGTAACCAAATGATAGGGTAAGGTTAGCCTATCGATAGGTTTAATCAAATGAAGGGAGTTTCCGGTCCCTGCCTGCTTGTCACAGCTGTAGCAAGATGCCCCTAGTGTAGCTACATGAGTGCACCTGCAGGTGACGAACACGACGAAGGTGAAGTACCTGGACGCGCTGGCGCAGTGGCGGCTGGCGGCGCGCTGCCGCAGCGAGAGCGACGCCTTCCTGCGCGGGCTCACGCTGCTCGTGCCCGGCAACCTGCTCGCCATCTTCGACGAGAACGAGCTCGAGGTGAGGGAATCAAAAAAAAATACTTACACAAATTGACTTGGTCCCAAACTACCTCTGTGTTTTGCACTATAGGTACTAGAAATACCAGTAAAATTCAGCCAAACTGTGCTCACACCTTCTTCCATACCCATTTCCTATACTGTAACATTATAAAATTGTGTACCAAAATGTAATGAAATAGATAAATGAGATTGAAATAAATACCTATTATGCAATGTCTCACTATGAAGGTTTCTTTGATAATAATGTTGAAGTTAAAACAAGAGGCGTCGCTGATGAAGTCTGTATACGTGAAAGTATATCGAACCAAAGTCTTTGACAGAGTGTGGCACGGGGCCCTACTGTCTAAAGTTCTATCATACGGTCTTCTTGAGAAATTGTGCACGTGGATCGCCAGTTTTCATTCCGAGCGTAGCATTAAAGTCGTTGTGGGCGGATCTTGCTCTCACCTAAAGTCCGTTAATGATGGTGTTGCTCAGGGATGTGTGTTGTCTCCTACTCTGTTTCTTCTGCATATCGACGACGTGTTGGCTAACAGCAACTTTAATTGCTATGCGGACGGCAGTACCGGTGATGCATTTTTTTTTAGTAATTGTTATTCAGAATGTCTCTTCTACATGGTGTTCTCTCTCCAGCTGCTAGTATGCGGCACGGGCGAGGTGTCGGTTGCGGACTGGCGCGCGTACGCGCTCGTGGCGGGGTCGGGGCGCGCCTGGGAGCGCCTGCTGGGCTGGTTCTGGGCGGCGCTCGCCAACTTCAGCGCCGAGGAGCGCGCCAGGCTCCTGCAGTTCACCACGGGCTGCTCGCAGCTGCCGCCCGCCGGCTTCCAGGTACAGCCATTACCATACACAGTGGACTCTCTCCAGCTGCTAGTACGCAGCACGGGCGGGGTCGGGGCGCGCCTGGGAGCGCCTGCTGGGCTGGTTCTGGGCGGCGCTCGCCAACTTCAGCGCCGAGGAGCGCGCCAGGCTCCTGCAGTTCACCACGGGCTGCTCGCAGCTGCCGCCCGCCGGCTTCCAGGTACAGCCATTACCATACACAGTGGACTCTCTCCAGCTGCTAGTACGCAGCACGGGCGGGGTCGGGGCGCGCCTGGGAGCGCCTGCTGGGCTGGTTCTGGGCGGCGCTCGCCAACTTCAGCGCCGAGGAGCGCGCCAGGCTCCTGCAGTTCACCACGGGCTGTTCGCAGCTGCCGCCCGCCGGCTTCCAGGTACAGCCATCACCATACACAGTGGACTCTCTCCAGCTGCTAGTACGCAGCACGGGCGGGGTCGGGGCGCGCCTGGGAGCGCCTGCTGGGCTGGTTCTGGGCGGCGCTCGCCAACTTCAGCGCCGAGGAGCGCGCCAGGCTCCTGCAGTTCACCACGGGCTGTTCGCAGCTGCCGCCCGCCGGCTTCCAGGTACAGCCATCACCATACACAGTGGACTCTCTCCAGCTGCTAGTATGCAGCACGGGCAGGGTCGGGGCGCGCCTGGGAGCGCCTGCTGGGCTGGTTCTGGGCGGCGCTCGCCAACTTCAGCGCCGAGGAGCGCGCCAGGCTCCTGCAGTTCACCACGGGCTGCTCGCAGCTGCCGCCCGCCGGCTTCCAGGTACAGCCATCACCATACACAGTGTACTCTCCCACCTCTAGACGTACCTAACTCTCTCTAGCTGTGGTTATCAGACCTTGTACAAGGTCCGTCCGGATGCCTACCTTCATCGAAACAGCTGTGGTCCCATTGTTGTGTACGATAGGGTGTAAGACTAGCACAGAGATATTCCATCTTAATTCTTAGCGTTGTCAATGCAATTGTAGTTTTCGGTTTGCTGTCTTCTTGCAAATTTCTGTAGCCCTCGGACAACTTGTACCGTAAAACGGGGTGAGTAGGGATTAAGGAGTGAGTAGGGACACAACCTAAAATGAAGCATATGTTACTAATTATAATACTGAAATTATTTCCAATAGACGTAACGTTATTGTCCATTTAATAATTGTTCTTATTTGTAACAAGTTATGACTTATTTTAGGTTGTGTCCCTACTCACCCCGTTTTACGGTACTATTATATATTCGGTGCCTCAAAGAACACTAACCATCGAGTTGCCTGTGTGTTTTAAATTTACGACGGCGCGGCTAGCCTTTCTAATTGAAGTAGAGATGCGTCAACATGCGTAAAAGTAAGCAGTTGAGCGCACCGTCGTGAATCAAAATCGCTACCCCATTATTGTATCATTTCGTCGAATTTCATTTCATCGAACGCTGAAATCATTTTGTTTTCAGGATATCTTAAACATGACTTTTGACTACCAAAATGAACTCATGCGGTGAGAAATGCCTTTCGATTAAATAAAAATTCTGCATTCATTGTAAGAGTTTTCTATAAAATAATAAGTAAGGTCTGTTCATCCTTACTTGTCTTATATAGTAAACAACTTTCTAACCTCAATTTTTTTTGTCTAAAACATCTCTTTTATCGTAAATAAAGTAAACCGAGTTAACATTTGGGACAGCACTTGGCCAATGTATTGTCTGTGATTGCTTTATTTTGTTTAAAATAGCTGCTTTAGCCAAAAAAGGTTCGTTTTGAGGTTAGAAAGTTGTTTACTATAAGACAAGTAAGGATGAACAGACCTTAAGTACTGACCCATCAAAAACACTATCCCGATCTTTGGCAACCAGATGGATACCCACATGATCGATCGCTCCGCAGGTTAAGGCTAACGTTGTTCGCAGGAGCTAAACCCCCGGTTCCAAATCACAGCGGCGCCCACGTTCGGGGCGCTGCCGACGGCGCACACGTGCTTCAACCAGCTGTGCCTGCCCGCCTACGACTCCTACGAGCAGCTCGTGCACGCGCTGCTCTGGGCCATCAACGAGGGCGGCGAGGGGTTCGGCATGATCTGAGCGACGGACCCGGTCAGTGCACAATTGCAAATATTACTGATCTACTACATCCTCGACAAAGCTTGAATATTAAAATGTAATTAAAATATTCATTTATTTCGAACATCCAGGATCGATCACAAAAATAAATTAATTAAAAATAAGATAACAATCTCACACAAATTGACCTAGTCCCGAACTAAGCTCTAGGCTTGTACTATGGGTACTAGGTAACGATCAGGGTTGGGCAGTATTTGAATTACTTGTAATTAAAATACGTAATTGAAATACAAATACGTATTTGGTATTTGTATTTCAATTACTTGCTTAAAATGTAATTTGTAATTCGTATTTCAAATACCTGACGCCGAGGTATTTTGTATTTAGTAATTCAAATATTTATGGCTTCAAAATACATTTTAACATAAATACATTTAACCTTCATTTAGCGATCTTATGGGAGCATTCTGAAGAAAATTGCGCTCGATAGCTTTCGTAAGCAAAATGGCGACCGCTATAATAAATATGTCGATCTTTGGAGTTGAGTTGGCAACAACCTCTTACTGTACGTCAATCTTCTTTTATTCTGCTTTTTAGCCCATTCTGGGCTGGATTACTTTACATTCTTAATAGTATTTTGTTATGTGTATTTTGTATTTCAACTATAAATTGCTAAAATACTGTATTTTGTATTTTATATTTCAAATACATTACTTAAAGATATTTTGCAATTCGTATTTTAAATACTTGCGAGATAGTATTTGTAATTTGTATTTCAATTAAAGCGAAGCATGTATTTTGCCCAGCCCTGGTAACGATAAACATACTTGTATAGTACATACTTAAATACATAGAAAACATCCAAGACTCCGGACAAATACTCGAGCTCATCACATGTTTCCATATTACCGGGAATCGAACCCGGGACCGCTAGCTTCGTAAGCAGCGTGTCTAATAATTTTTTTTATATCTGAAATGCCTTTCATATCAATTTGTTCCACAGTTTAGTTTAAGTATCATTTGCCAAATGGTTTAAAGACTTACGTTAAAATTTATTTTTTCAATTTAACATTCGACTAATTGGACTTCGGTAGAAATATTGACTAAAAGACAAACAAGAATTTTATTTTTGGCAAGTGACATAACTTCTCTTTAAGCCCCTGAGCGAAATTAATGCACACCACAGACTAACATCCCGCCGGCCGATTTTGGCCTGTCACTTCATCGTATTATATAGAACAGAGACGTATGTAGGTAACTCTCATTATAACAGATAGCTGCGTCTCTCTCGGCCTGTCAATCGGACTGTTAATTTGAGGCACCCATAACACTTAAAATTACCACTTCCTCACCTCAACACCTCACTCATCTTTCAAAAATCGTGACGTTACCATTCTTTTTCAGAATCATGAATCGTCGTGTCTTTATCGACAATGGAACCAAATCCTGGTGTAGCACCAGATCCCGTTCAGTATACACTTCTAGTCACGTCTGAAAGACATACTGTATGTATTACTTACTGGTGTTTATCGGTTGTTCATGTAAATGCTAATGTTCGTCGGTACTAAACCTATACGTATAATGTTTTAGCAAAATTTATTGTAATATGTTCATATATTAACTAAGTTGCACTATTTTAAGCATATAATGCAAAAGACCTAATTTAAAACATTTGATGCAACTTTTAGGAAATTGGCATTTCGTTGGTCTTTCTTGCTCGATTCGGTTTTGATTCAAGAGTGATAGAGAGCCAACGGAATTATATGTCTCGTGTTGTATATTACCGTTCTATTTATTTAACTGCTTATTATGAAACCAGTCATCTTGAAAAGATAGATTTATAAAGTTAGAAAATTAGTATCACTAGATAAGATATCTATAAAGTAGAAACTTCGAATACCCTATCCCTTTCACTCTAATGTCCTGCGGGCCTAGTATGTCTGAGTCTACATACCGTGTCAAATGTGGATAAAGCATCCGTCACGCTCGTACTTATTTACGGGTCAGAAGGCGACGGATGCCTTATCCAAACGCGATAAATGCACCCATATGTGGCATTCTCTATGTAAAGGGACCTTATTGTCGTTGGCGCTTACGCCGCACTGCGTCACGCGACGTTGTATTTATATCGTAGCATCTTTAATAATGGCGGAAGCGCCATCGACAGTAAGGTCCCTTTTTATAGATAACGTCACATATTAGGGCCCCTGGGGTTCTATTCTACTAACGATGCAATAGCTCTTATTAAATAATAGCAGCCCAGTAGGCTTGTGCAGGTCAGGAACTAAGAACTAAAAGGAATGAATTCCCGTCACGGACCGAAACGAACTAGTTCTTCGTAAACGATCTTAATCCGTCTTCGGTCCTTTAGGTCAGTAGCAATTATTGTATGTATGAGCGAAACAGAGCGAACGAGTAAAGAGCGCACTCGATGTGAACGAGACCAATAGTACCTACTTCAAAGCGTGTCCTGCTCAGATCTCCAAATTTGCTCCGGAGCTAAAGGACCTAAAGGAACTAAAAGACCGAACTAGTTCCTTTCACCGATTGACCGAGATCGGAGCGCTCCCTTTAAAGACCGAGCGGGCACAACTCTACAGCCCAGCTAAAAATAATACGATACCAATAAATGAATATCACTATGACTATGTCAAAAGCAATATAATTTTACCTAGTAGAATAGAGCCTCTAATGGGGTGATAAGAAATACGTCTAACGTTTTACCTTGTGTAAAGATTATCTACTGTTGATGATGACTATAATTGAGTCGCTTAACTTCAAATTAGGATAAATCCATGCAAAAGGACAACGTAATTTGCGTCTTTTTTCAAACAAATTAAGTTTTAAATTCGTATACCAAATTTCAAGGACATATCCAAGTTTGAAGTTAAGCGAGTCAATTGCAAATATATAAATATCGCGACATTTTTTATTGTATTTCATTGTTAGGTTAATTACAAGCCGTAGCCGAGGCTGACCTTAATAATAAGGTACACTATAAGTTACACGATAAGGTACACGACAAGGTACATTAAGGTACACAATGCGTCCAGAAGCAACGTCCTGTTGGGACAAGGAATTGATGGTAAGTGACAATAACCTTCCCAAGGTTTTGTGTACAAGCGAAAGTTGTTGTGAAACTGTTTTGACAAAGCAATAAAAATATACTAAAATTATGTAAGGTTAAATATATATTAAAATTATGTTATGAAAACTTTCTGTGTTTTAGAGTAATAAAACTACGATGTAAAAAATATTTCCGGTTTGAGTAACTATTACTTAAAACTGTTAGTAAAATTGGCCTTTAAATTACTAGAAAATTGTAAAAAAAAACGAATCCTTACTTTTAACAATTTAAGTGAGGTAACAGGCTTTCTAGTTTTCATACAACGCAAATTCTTAGCTCCTTTAAATATTGTATTCATTGATCCGTGTACACCATTCGGATAAAATCAGTCATTAACAAAACCAGCAGTGTACATTCAACTCTGAATTAATGTTACCAGTGACTATTGTAACCCTATATGAAATATTAACCTAGACGCGCAACTTTTATATAAATAATAACCTTTTATAAGAGTTAGCCCAATTTAATAACGGGAAATTAATTGCAATAGAATTATTATTTAAATTATTTGATTTATTTAACAAAGTACCTGCATAAGTATTTAGAATTGATATATTATTGTTATTATCTAAAAAATCTGGTCATAATTTCGATACTACTAATTTTACTATGTATTTAAAACAAACATTAGTCACCAAAATGTTAGCTATGTCGTTGATACTCATTTTTTTTTTAATGTTATGGGCCATGAGTCTGAGGACAACCTACTTTAACAACATTATATTTATAACAAATATATGATTTATTTTTTATTACAGATGTAAATTGGCCTAAGGTAACCTATAACTCCATGGAAAACTCCAAACTGTACTCTAGTTTTTTAAACTTTTAGGTACTAGAACTCCTAAACTAAGAACTTGGCCGTCCGTGTCTGTATATTTCTATTAAGCATGCATGATGCATCTATGATGGATAGTTACGAGCCCTGGGGCACATTTTATAAAGCTACAAATTACAATTTACAGGTTACAAGTTTCCATTTGACACAACCTCGACCAATGACAACCAGCCATTTGAGCAGTATTGCCAGTTTAGACCTGTAAAATTGTAATTTGTAGCTTTATGAAACAGGCCCCTGAGAGGTCTTTCGCGAGGAGAAGTTGAATGGCTATAGACCAGTGTTCATTATATCGATACATGCTCCTACATTTTAAATTTATACCGTCATTTGATAATAGTTTGTTTTATTACTGTTTATTGTAAAGACAATAAAATGTCCACAATTTCATATAAATATGTATACAATCTAAATATGTATTTTTTTAGAATCACGCTGTAGGTAATAAAAACATTTTGTTCCTTGTAGACTTGTAGAGTATACTTAGGTACTCAGAGCATCTTTCTATGAGAATTTAAATGCATAAGTGCTTGCATGTTAAAAATGATTTTTTTGTACTTTAAATGTCCCTAACTTCAAGTAATTTTCGGGAATAACTGTTGAGTGATCTTTAGGCGGACTTTACACTTAAACTTACGACTTACGTACGACGCAGGACGCAGTTATTGGTTAGAAGTAGATAGATTTTTTCTTTCTCATACTAACAGATAGCTGCGTCCCTACTTACGTAAGTCGTAAGTTTAAGTGTAAAGCCGGCCTTAAGTAAATTGCTATCTGTTAATTAAAAAGGTCAAAATATAGCGCCATGTTTTTTTAATTTTAATTAGGTAACTAATTTATTGTGCTACTGAAATTTGGCCATTTAAACACTTGAAACCAAAAATGTCACACGTCGGTTAAGTATTTTAGACTTGTAATTATTTTAAGTTATTTTTAAAATAGCATGAAATGAAAACCCGTTCAAAACCGCAAAATCATCTCTAGGGTACCTAATTCGTAATGTGTTGCAATAAAAAAAATTAATTCCATAAAAAAAAGTTCTTGTCTTTACGTCTGTTATATGTGCATATAAAGCTGTTTTATTTTTGAATTTTTATATTGAACAGGGTTTTTATTTACATGTGGTATGACGATCAATTTTGCTATAGTGCAATCTTTTTTTTTTAGTATTATTATTTAGTTATTTAGTCAAAATTATTGTGTAAAAAGACTAAAATAATCGCGTAGGCGGTAGCCTGCTTATATTGTGGGGGGTAACAGACACCAAAGCTTCAGGGTTGTGATCTCGATCAGGGGTATTTAACAGGCGGTAGGTTTATTTAACATGGCAAAAAAAACATGGTGAAAGGCCGAAATGCGATAAATTTTAAGTGGCACAAACCAACTAAGCCGTGGCGATTAAAGAAATAAATAAAGCTGCCAGTAGGTACTCACACCTACTTACTCTTTTTCCCATTCTATACATCTATCGAATCTCAAATGTTACAGAATGTAACAAAAAACGAAAAAATAATAATTGTGGTATAAGTACACCACACAAGATAAACAAAAATCCAGTTTTTACCTATTTCGTTGTTTGCTAACCCTAATGTCAGATTTGGTAGCATCTCAAATTTATACTGTAGGTATATTTAACTTGGGTATTTATTACCCTTCGTAATTGCCCATATTGTATCTTTATCCTTATCATATTGTTGGCGTTATGGGCTCTGAATAATTGGTAAAAGCAAGATGGGCCAGAAAATTGGAATAATGCCCCAGAATATTGTAAATACAAGTTGATTGTATATTCTAAATGTTATTCGTAGGGAGATCTGATTTCAAATAGTATTTACGTAATAACGGTCTCCGATAGTCCATTTCCAAAGTGTTGATATTTTGTAGACATTGTTGCTTAGAAATTAAGACTGAAATAAACAAATGACTCCTGAACTGTTGTTTTTGTTACAACCTCGAACTATTTGAATTCCCATGTTTGTTTGTTTGTATATGTTTAGGCCAAATCTTGTAAGACAATTGTGAGCTAGTTTCCGTTGTTGGAATAGCCTGAAATTCGGAATTCATTATGGAAAATAAATGACGATGCAATATTATTGTGTCTCAGAGCTGATCTGGTGATGAGGTAAGTACCAAAAGGATCTCCGCTGCAGGTAGGTATTTATTGATTGATTGATTGAATCTTTATTGCACAAAAATACAAATTTGAGTACAAAAGGTGAACTTAATGCATTCTCTACCAGTTAACGTAGATCTACCGAACACGTATCGAATCTATCGTTACACGAACGCACGAAAGTAGTCGGCAAGAAAAGCAAATACCACAATGATAAAAAAATGACACCGGTTTTAATTCATCTGGACTCTGGACTCGCAATGATCGTGAAACATGAGTATCTACTGTTCCTATTAGCATTCTTTTATGGTAGAAAAGGATCACCTGATGGATTTTAGTGGTAGTAGGACCTTGTGCAGGGTCCGTCCGGATCGCTACCACCATCTTACCCATTAACCTCGCGCCAAACGGATTCACATTGTTGTGTTCCTATGTTCCTTCTGTTAAGACAACCGATGACACGACTAGCGTTGATATTTTTCTGATTTTTAGTATTTTCAGTTTTGGGTGTAGGGGGAGGGTGGGGGGATATACTTGACTATAACAAAAATTAAAGATATACAGCTACGAAAAGTACCTAGCACTTTTTGAGAACTGTATTATGTTATGAATTTTTGATATCGTGCGGAAAATTGATATTTGGGCAAGCCTGTATGTATGTGTGTATGTAGAGGCCAAATTTAGGAAAATCCAATAAATTAACAGCAGGCATCACCTGTGAGAGGAACTCATCGGTTATTATTAGTATTTTGAACAGCCTATTAGAAGGCAGGAGGACGATTGCAAGGGTTGGAGTTCCACTCACAGGTGATGCCTGCCAAAAGTCAGACTTTAAAAGGTGCATTTATATCTTTTACTAGCGGCCCGCAATTTCCGACATTCCCGGTGTTTTTTTTTTCATACAAACCTTGTCCTGACAATAACGAATACAACAAAAAAGAAATGAGCCAAATCGGTTCAGCCGTTCTCAAGTTATAGCGTGACCAGGAGAAATAGGGGTTCATCTAAATATATTTAAAAAAAAAAACCCGACGAATTGAGAACCTCCTCCTTTTTTTGAAGTCGGTTAAAAAGGCAATGTCCCGGGTGACTCATCCATCATCGCCCAGCCAAAACTACTAATGCTAGAAATATGAAACTTGGGCAGTATTTTCTTTTTGTGATGTAGAGATCCACTAACAAGGGGTTTTTTGAAATTCAACCCCTAAAGGGATGAAAGAGGGTTGTAAAGTTTGTATGGGAAAAAATATTTTTATGTTCCAATTTACTTGAAACTTGGTAGAAATGCTCTTCAATGCAAATAATAAGACACGTATTTCAGCGATTACTAAAATTCAACCCCTAGAGGGATGAAAGGGGGTTGCTAAGTTTCTGTGGCAAAAAATCTTTTCATGGTCAAATTTACTTGAAACTTGGTAGAAATGTTCTTCAATGAAAATAATGAGACACGTATTTCAGCTATTACTAAAATTTCAACCCCTAGAGGAATGAAAGGGGGTTGCAAAGTTGGTATAGAAAAAATATTTTTATGATCAAATTTACTTAAAACTTGATAGAAATGCTCTTCAAATAATATTTTGAGATACGTTTTTCAGCGATTACTAAAATTCAACCCCTGGGGGGATGGAAAGTAGTTGCAACGTTTTTGTGGGGATTACTTTTATGGTAAAGTGAGACTACTGTTATTATAAAAAAAAAATTACTTTCGGCGATTTAGGAAAAACTACCCCAAAGGTTGTAAAATGGGGGTAGAAGTTTCGGACTTTGGTCAATTTTAAAGTGGGAGAATTATCAATAGGAAATACGATTTTATCGTCTAGCGAAGTTAGTAAATAAGCGACTTCGGTTATTGTTTAGGTGAGAAACGTGTAAATAGGTGTCAGCCTGTTAGTGCTACTAAATTGCTTTCGGAGATTTTGGAAAAACTATTTCTGTAAATGGCGGTTGTAAATTGGCGGTAGAAGTTGAAGTTGTGTTTTAAAAGAATTGTCGAAATATGTTCCGCACGATGATTTATGGCGATTTTTTTTTCCATCAACAGTCACATTTTGTAGACAGTGCCCAACCTAGAAATATTTATTTTTGTTATTTCACTACCAAACGAAGTAGCGGCTTCTACAAGACACCTATTCCTACTCCAAATTTCATCAATGAACCTCTGTAGTTTTCGAGTAAAATGCGTGTAACATACGGACGGACGGACGGACATGACGAAACTATAAGAGTTTTTGCCATTTTTGCTACGGAACCCTAAAAAGGTGTTGGGCGACTTCCCCAAAGGCAGATAAATTAAAGAGTTTGGCCATTTTTTTAATGAGAATAGTGAACGTCGTAGTTTACGAAATAAATGAAAAAAATACGGCAGTTTCGGAACAGGGGGTAATATAGGGGTAGAAGTTGTTGTGGGAATTTGGTCATTTTTGATGTGAGAAAATTAAATGTGGACATTATTGGTATTAAGGTTACTGTTTACCTATAAATAAGAATTATGACTGAGCAAGTTAGATACATGAAACTTGGTATCAACACCATTAGGTATTAATTAAATAAAAAACAGGTTTTAAAATAAGCCCTTAACAGTGTGAAAAGCGGGGTGAAAGGTTTTGAGGTATTTGAGTTGTTTGTTTTTTCAGTTCCATTAATGTTAGCATCTAAAAAAGTGCAAGCTTCAGTTTTTTTAAACACTTGCCCTTTGCCCTTTTGAACGCCATACGTCGAATACAAAATGTGCCACCCACACGCCAAACATGTTTGCTATGCTATGCAACTTACACCTTATTGCTACCAAACAAAGTCTCTTTTAATCTTGAACTCTTGTCGGCTGTAGCCGACGTGGCGTCAGTGGCACGACTTTTAGTTGACGGCCAGAGCCGACTGTGGTGTTGAAAAGGTTAAAGAAACAAATAGTCAAGAACAAACCCATCATCAATAAAAAAAAACTAAAGGGAAAAACATGGGATCTTAGACTACTGATACTGACTGTAAAGTTTGTATGGAAATAAAGTTACTTTCAAACGTATATACCTACAAGATATGAAAACGGGTATTGCGACTAAATACTGTAACATAAAGAAAATATCCAGCTTTGGTGTTTTTCGAAAATCTTCTGCTAAGTGGGTTAATTGTTTGTATAGAAATTTAGTAAATAGATGAGATGACTAAATTATCAATCTATTAAATCTAGGGTTGATTAAAAAAAACCTAATGGTGAAAAAGGGGCAGTGAAATTATTTTGTATGTCTGTACCATAAGTTCTGACTCTCCGCAGACGAAGTCGCGGGCGGAAAGCTAGTTTTTATATATATAGATTATAGAAAGTTATATATCTATCGAAAAGATTAGTCACATTTATTTACGTTAAGGGAAATTCCGTGAAAAATATACAATTAATCATTTTATTGTAAAACCTGACTTTTTCTAGCTTCAGTTTTCAACTCGCAAATAGCTAAGTACTTCGAAACGATACGAGGGCTGCTACTTATGTATCCGGAATCTGGGATTCCAACATTTATAAACGTTATATCTGACCTCCATGGTAAAATTTGAACTTTCTTTTAATACTGGCCGCTATAATTTTTTTTCTTATGTACGCTAGTCTTTTGTTTTTGGCGGGATCAAAATGTCATCTCGCTGCAAGAATGGAACTCACTCGTGAAAATATTCGTGCTATGATTTATTATGATTTTCGGCGTGGTTTAACGCAACAACAGTGCATAGATCAATTAACTTTGACTTTTGGTGATGAAGCTCCATCAAAAAGCACTGTGTACCACTGGTTTAGTGAGTTCAATCGTGGACGTAGTATGCTCACGGACGAAATTAAGGAAGGTCGCCCGAAATCGGTCGTTGTACCACAAAATATTGAAGCTGTGCGAAAACTTATAATGCATGACCGTCATGTTACATATCGCGAGATAGAGGCGACTCTGGGCATATGTATGACGAGCATTAATAAGATATTACATGATCATTTAGCTGTAAAAAAAAATTGTTCCCGTTGGATCCCTCACAATTTAACTAAGGATCAAAAAGAGGCTCGCGTCGAATGGTGCAAGAAAATGTTAAAAAAATATATCCGTGGTGACTCAAAAGCTGTTTATAATATCTACACAGGTGACGAATCCTGGATCTATGCATATGATCCGGAAACTAAACAACAATCAACAGTGTGGGTGTTTCAAAATGAGCCGAACCCTACGAAAGTAACTCGTGCAAAAAGCACCTTGAAGCAAATGGTCGCCTGCTTTTTCGGTATTAATGGCCATGTGGCTACAGTGCCACTAGAGAATCGTAAAACGGTTAATTCGGAATGGTACACGACCATTTGTTTGCCGGAGGTATTTGAAGAAATACGTAAAAACAACCAGCGACGCAGAATCGTTCTTCACCATGACAATGCCAGCTGTCATACATCACGCGAAACGACTCGATTTTTGGAAGGTCAAAATATAGAATTAACGGGTCATCCGCCGTACAGCCCTGATTTGGCACCCAATGATTTCTATTTATTCCCAAATGTAAAGAATAAATTACGTGGTCAACGATTTTCGACCCGTGAAGATGCAGTCGACGTCAGTTATTTTTTTCTATTCCGGTTACATAAGTAGCAGCCCTCGTATCTACTATAAATGTACTAATGATTTACACGTCATGTTAAACACTTGTTTCGTATTTTCCGTCTTTGTGTATTTTTTTAATTGAAAAATAATATTTTATAAGATACGAAGGAAAACGTGGGGTGCTCAACACTTTTGGCCAAGACTGTGCATAGGGTGTCAAAATTATAACCCTTCCTTTGCTTCGCCTTAGTCGGGTAAAACCATTGAGGTATATTAATATACCTCAATGGGTAAAACCGACTAGGCACAGCTAGTCACAAGCAATAATATCTTTAGGTTTTATTGTTGTAATATGTTATATTAACGATACAAAATCATATGTTAAAAAAATTGCACTGAAAAAAGAAAGCTACCCTGTATAGCGATTTTAGTATTTTTAGTAACAAGTCCAGCATTTGCATTCAGAAATTACCTATCATTTGGTGAAGTCAAAGAATATTTAATAGTATAGTCGTATTTTTCCAAGATGTCCGAATGGTCATAAAGAGCTTATCTTTAGCAGTTCAGAACGAAAGCATACATGTAAAAAGCTAATCCGCTCAAAAACCTACCTTCCATTCTAAGTTATAAGGTTTAAGTTATAATGGCTCGACATTAAAAACAGTAGCGGCTCTTGCCACAGGCCTCGCAGTTTGTCTACCTAATATGGCTGCGTTTGTCGCTTGACAAAGTTTGGTTAACCTTTTGAACGCCATACGTCGAATACAAAATGTGCCACCCACACGCCAAACATATTTGCTATGCTATGCAAATTACACCTTATTGCTACCAAACAAAGTCTCTTTTAATCTTGAACTCTTGTCGGCTGTAGCCGACGTGGCGTCAGTGGCACGACTTTTAGTTGACGGCCAGAGCAGACTGTGGCGTTGAAAAGGTTAACGCATTCACTGCCACCGACGCATATATGCGTCACCGTGACTTCCACCCAGTGCCATCAACACATATGTGCGTTCTTACAGTAGGCAAGCTCCGTATAAAACAAAAGATGTGGCACCTGGCGAAAGTTCAAAAAACAGTACTGGCAGTGAATGCGTTAAGGCATCCGTCACCTTCTGACACGTAAATAAGTACGAGAGTGACGGATGCTTTATCCACATTTGACACGCGATATAGACGCAGACATACTAGGCCCGCAGGGATGAGCTCCGACCGCGACCTCTCATAGCCATTACAACTTGAACCTTATAGCTTAGAAAGGAAGGTAGCTATTTGAGCGGATTATCTTTTTACACATTTCCTTTTCTTCTGACCTGCTAAAGATAAGCTCTTTATGACCATCCGGACATCTTTGAAAAATACGACTTTTTTTTATAAGTGTAGTGGACCTGATGATGAAGACCACGGCTGGCCACCGGAACTCCTCAACGATACCTATTTCAAGGGTTGTGATATCTCGATTAAGATACCTAGTTAAGCGACTATAACGAAAAACATTTAAATGTTTAAATATGACTTTGACTTTCCCGCGGTGTTGCTTGCGGCAAGCTTGAAATGTTTTAAAGTTTCATATCAACTTGGAAGTAGGACTACATAACAGCTTATTATGTATGATGATTGATGACTAAAATTATAAATAAAATGAATAACATACATATATGTATACATAAAATCACGCCGTCATTCCCAGATTGGGGTAGGCAGAGCTAGAGAATTACCAACAACTAAAATAAAATAAATAAATAATAAATGTTTTAAAAACAAAAAACCGCCTTCAAAAACGCGAGAAATAACTTCTGTTAAAATGGTAGGTTAGGTTAGTAATAGGTCAGTCCAACTGAAATCGGCGACTCAAAATATTTTAAACAAAAGCCGACTTCAGTTGGACTGACTTATTACTGACCATTTTAAAAGAAGTTGTTTTTTGCGTTTTTGAAGGCGTTTACTTGTTTTAAAAACATTTTTTAGTATTAAATATTTATAATGGCTTCTGCACTAAAATACAACTTATAAAATTTAACACACGGATGTGCCATAATTTTGCAATCCAAAAAATTTAAACCATTAAAGTTGAAATTTATAAATTGAAAAACTTCATTCGCAAGCGTAAGAGAAAAACCATATTTATTAATAGGATTTTTACTATTAATTTAAATGCATAAATGCTACAAATATATTACACAAATTTCAAAAAAACATACAGTGTCTACTGTTATTAAAAATAATCTTAATTAAAATAACACAATTTCATTTAGTCATGGAATTAAGGTACTGGATCTGATTGTGTGGTAAAATGGCACATTATAATATAAATTTAATTGTGTATAGTCCAATATGACATTATCTATGAGTTATAATAAATACGACACAAACTACGTCTAGGTGGGTGGTACATGCTAAGTGGAGGGTGTTCAGGCGGCTCTACCATGCGTAGAAACTGAACAACTTGATCGTCTTCTGCACACTTTAATTTAGAGTCAATTTTATGACTGTTGCGTCAATCCTAAGACTTGAAATTCAAGTCAACTCTGGTTTTTTAGTTAACAAGTGAAAACCAAGAGACAATACATACTACCAAGTGATAATACTAGACAAACAAGTGTATCACTTCTGTCACAAGTAGAATTTGGTAGTTTGGTTGAAGCACTTGAACAACCGTCCTGTATAAATACTGTACCGGGTACAGGCTGCCGATAATGTGGTATTTGGTCACAAAAATAGTTATTACTTCAAAACAGTTTATATAAAACCTTCCCAACAAATGCCGAGACTGATCCAGAGTAAAAATGTTTATTACATTACATTTTTTAAATATTTTTTTACATTATGTTTACATTTCCTAGGAGTATATAAATATATTTCAAAATTTCAATTATAATTTGACCTTATACCACACCATACAGCTGTGAAACAGCTTACTCAAAAACTATTATACATCCTCACAAAAAGTAAACCAACATGACTGACTACAGACATCCCATGAATACTTAGAATAACATGTAACGTTAAAGCTATGACAAGTATTTCTGCGGCTTCAGAGGTTCATCATCACTGTCAGAGAAACATGCAGCGAATCCACTCTTTTCCCTAAAAGAATCTCTGGGAGATTGTCCAGTTTTGTTCAGAGATTTCTTTGAACGTCCGCACTTTGTTGCTAATCGTTTCTTTTTCGGAAGGTCTATTGGCTCATTGTCCACTTGATTGGCCATATTAACAGTGAGTTCTGAACTCACTTGTTCATTAGGATTACTGAGAACAAATACAGAATTTGTAGGTTGTTTTGAAAGCCCTATGCTCTGTCCACTTCTCGTCCTAGAAAGAACATCGGTGTTTTCTGCACCAGCAGATTTGTTAGAGTTATTTTGAATTGCTGTCTTTCTTTTCTCAGAGCTCAGCTTAGATGGGTCTGTCTTTTCGGAGTGGTCCACTGTTGCCACTTCTACTGAGCTTTTGTGCCTTTTTGGATACCTGGATCCAGTGGTACTGGTCGACTGAAATGAGGTGTTAAGAGCCTCAACTCCGCTGTCCCTCTTTGTATTTACATCTTTGCTTTCTTTTTTAGTTTCTATGAATTTGAGTAAGGATGTACTTTTGTCAACCTTATTGTTTTTAGAAACTTTGTCCAAACTCATGACGTTGATTATGTTTTGAGACGAGTCAGTGCTGCAGTTAAGCATAGTGGCTGTGGGATCCCCTGTGTTAACGGCTTTGTTAATGCTCACAATTATAGATTTCTCTTCCTTCTGAGTACTGTGCCTAGATTCTTTAGCTAGGTTGCGGTTTGATTTAGTCCTTACTTTCCGAGGAGTCTTGGCATTAATCTTAGTGGATTTAATGTAATTTGCTGTGAAGCCTGACACGTCACTCAGGTCTTCAAATTGACCATTTAGAGCTCCGTTTCTAGGTTTTGGGACTGCACCACTGGTTCTTTTATTGTTTTGATCCCCTCCAGCAGGGTTGGATGGTCTGTTCTGCTCAGCATAACTTTCTGGTTCAGTTTTAGTTTTAGTTTCATTTACATCATTGCCATTGTCCGTAGTCACATTAAAAATTTCAAAGGAACTGTTGAAATGGCTGTTGTTATTAAGATTGCACTGAGCCTTTCGTAAACTCCTCCTCAGATTCATCGTCACATTCGGTGTCGATGTGACCACCTTGTTTTTTTTATGCAGGGTCGTCCTGCTATTCTTTTGAGTTTTACGCTTCTTATTCTTAGCCTGGACAGAGGAATTTTTAATGTTGAAGTCCACATCAGAAATAAGCGTGTCCGATTTCTCACTGCTAATTATTTCACATTTAGCCGGAGTAGATTTAAGAAATATATTAGGGCGCTCTCTCTCTGTGATTTCAGAGGCGTTATCGATGAGTCTCCTTTTTTTCTTCTTGGATTCGGGGACGGGGCTGGCGCTGCGCGGGCCTGCGCGCACGGGCGGGCGGCGCGGGTGGTCGTAGCCGGCGAGGCAGGGCGCGCGCTTGGTCACGATCCAGAACGTGATCTCGTCCATGCTGCTCATAAAGGGACCGTCCTGGGCGACGCGCGGGAGCGGGGCGCGGGGCGAGGGCCGCGGAGAAGGACGGCGGCGGGCGGCAGGCCGCTGCGCCAGCACAGCAGCGCCTGCGCCGCGAGCCCCAGGAGCCCCCAGCCGCACGGCGCTCGCGAGCTTGCGCTTGACCCCGCAGGGCCAAGCCTGCGACACGCCTTGTCCATGCTCAGGATATCGATCACATTCCATAAACCTGCAAGCGAAAACGTACTTACAGCGATCGCATCGCAAAATAGACCAGAGCATTTACAGGAAAATAAACGCTACTCACTTTATGTTGCTAGTCTTTCTTAGCGGGAATAAGTCCAGCTCCGAGCGAAGAGGATAATTCCGACAGACGCTAATGTCATCACCGGGCAGACCTCCGTCCTGATTATATTAAACGGTAACAGTTACACGGTTAGCGGTGATAAAACGAGCCGTAATTCCGAACTGATTGAAGCACGAGAGTATATTATGTAAAATATTGAAAAGCTCCACATAAATACAATTTTTGACGCAATAAACTTCTTCCAAGATTGTGATTTGACGCAACAACAATGGCAAGGAAGATGGCGCCTGCAATGGAATACCATTACCACAGAACCTTAAAACAAAGTCGTAAAAAAGATTTTAATAAAAAAAACAAATAAAAGGAATGCTAAAATACTTATAAATGTCAAAAAGAATTCAAAATCAATCAATCTGTAATGCCAAAAAAAGGGTTTGCATTTTGTACGTTCAAAAATTAAGAAATAATTTAAAAAAAAAGTTACCGAGAATCCGGAAATGAGCAACATGCGTTTTACTTCTTTCTATCCTAGAATGTTTCAGTACAATTCAATAGATTTAATGCTAAATTATAAATATACATAACATTATTGTAGGGGCAGAAGATTCACTGCGTCTCCATCCTTAACCTACAGAAAAAAATATGTTATCACTATGCCCTTATGCCCGAGTTACACTCTCGCCGAGTTGGGCGAGGCAAGCATAGTGTAAGCAATAACCTCTTATATAAATAAATACAATTTTGCAAGGAATAAATGGATGAATAAATACTGATGAGCGCCTATACTGCCTTCCTATAGGTACCTATTCTGAATAGAATCTAATTGCTTCTATAAATAAATCGCGAAGTAAGAAAGAGATGGAGCTAACGTAACTTCGAACTTCGATTTTCAATGTAGGGGCTATTATTTGGTGATTGATCATAGAGGTAGGAAAGCTTTCCTACATCTATGATACGTAGTATCTCTAAGTAGTCTGTGCATCTATGTGATTGATCAACACCATTAGGTCGATTATGGGTTCAAAATTTAGTAACAATTTATACCACCTCTTACAAATTACATACGTTTCTGTCGTGTATATTTTTCGTATGAAAATTATAAATATTTTATTGCCATACAATCCCTAGTCAAAAATAATCTATTGAAATCAAAGTATGAAACTAAACGAAAATATCGGACATAAAATGACAGTGACATTATAGTTGACTTGACAGTAGACAGACAGACAGATGTGCGCCATTTTCGCGCCATGATCGTGTTGATTATTGCTCTGGTGACTGTTACCAAAACGCTACCCTGTCTGTTTCTAGAAACATCTTAAACCCTCTTTAACCCCTTTCTATTCAATGTAGTTACATAAATATTTAACAACATGAACGACCTTCAGTATCTGATCGATAGACAATTAGGGATTTGTAAGTAGAATTACGTCGATCTAAATGCCCCATAGTGTTAACGTTACTAAACTTGATGCGGACGTTGCAGATAGCCGCTACAACTACGATAACGTGCTGAGACGTCTGGTGGTGGACGGTGCGGAGTGCTTCTACGGGCTGCAGCCGGGCAGCGTGGCCGCTGCTGCCTCGTTGGATCAGGACCCACCGATATTTGCTTGTCGATTCTCCGAAGCTGCCGGTTACGAACACATCCTTGCTCTCGCTAATGAAGATGGCAAAGTTGCTATTCAGGTAATTAATTATACATACATCTACAGATCATTATATATTTTATATCTATCTAAAATGAGCATTGAATGTGTACTTGTGCAGTTTTTTAAACACTTATTTGAGCTTATTCCAACTGTAGTAGAGTATTATCCTAGTATATTATTTTTATTAAATAATTCGCTCATTAGTGTTACAGCACAATTTAGTGCATTATATTTTGTAGTGCCCACATGACACAAACAAGTTCAGACTTGTTTGCATGTTTTTTTTTCTAAAGAGGTGAGTTCAGAGATGAGTGATGTTTTTGAACATTTTACATTTTGATATTTATTGATAAGATAAGCAATGTTCCTGTATGTTTTATAAATATTGTTTTACTTTTTTAGAATTGTAAACATCCATACTAACAGACATTATGAATGTGAAAGTAACTATGTTTTTCTATCTGTCTGTCAGTTTGTTATGCTCTCACAGCTAAACTGCTGAATTGATTTTAATGATATTTGGCATGGAGATAGATTGACTTATTGTCAGTTTCTGAGGCAATATCAATAAACAACTTCTAACTGTCTGTAAGTTTGATAGTGCAATTCCGTTAAAATAAATTTGATAAAAGATAAACAAAAGATAATAGATGTTTATTCAATAAGTAGCTTTCACAGGCACTTTTACATGTCAAAAATCTACCAGCGCTTTGCAAGAGACTACTGCTGAGAAGAAACTCCACAAGAAACTCAACAGTATAATACTTATTTTGGCACCTTAAATGACTGTTAAGGTGCCAAATTAAGTATTTTCTTAGTATAGTCATGTGATATTGCATCACATAATAGAACTTTGGCTTCGTGAAGTTTACAAACAGTTATTAACACATTTACTGAAAAAACAAAACACTTTCTTTTAAAATAGTTGAAACTTAAACTTATTTCTTTTAATATAGTTGAAACTGAAATTTATTTACTAACCATCTTAATATTGTTTCTAACACAATAAAATGAACTTAACAACATGAAAATCAGCGTTGCAGCACCTGTGCTGCAACACATGCTGAGTGGACCCCTTTTGGCGTCAGGATGCAGCACCACCAATGCTTATGTTATGTTAGGTTTCTTATGTTTAAGTTAATTAAGTTGGTGGAGGTGCTCTTTTGATTCCAATAAAATATTTTTATTATTATTTTTGTTTAATTTTTTTTCTCAGTTTTCACTGGTATACTGTTATGCACGGGCCTAGGCCAAGTGCATACCAGGTAAATTGCTTAAGCTAGTGGTAGTTGGTGAACAGTGTCTGTGAGGTTCCTTGTTGTCTGATTGTCTGCTTGCGTGGTGGTATGTTGACTGATTGAACGCAGTGTGTTGTGTGGGTGATATGGATGAAGCAGAAGATTCCTGATCATTTAGTAAAAACTTTCGGACAATTCGACATGTGTTCAAGATGACGGCTTTTTGGAAAAGGTTGTAAATATTTGAAGGCAATCTTAGATTATTTAGAGATTGATGCATCTGTTTTAGTATCACTCCTGTAGCAGAAAGAACAATTCTTCTTTTAGTTCGATGTCTTTGGTAAGTTTTTGAGCTATTGTACCTTGTAGGTTGTGTGTGTTGGGAATAGCTATATCTATGAGGTATGCGCATCTGTTTATTTTGTCTATAAATGTGATATCGGGTCTATTGTAGTGGATGGTACGGTCAGTAAGGATGGCTCTGTCAAAGTAAAGTCTCGTCATTGTGTTTTCTAACACTGTCTCAGGTTTGTTATTATTATTAAATAGCAATTGAAAAATCCAAAATCTTTAACAATCTCTTTAAAAATGTAGGTATTGCATACAAATCAAGATTAAAACAATTTATGTACATACTGTAGTTTATAATCACCATTATAGTGTAGTTTTAACTATTTTTTTATTATTTTCTGAATTAACTTTTTTTTCCATTAAAACCATGATCTTTTAGGTGGTTTCACTTGCTAGTATATCACTACCCCTTCTGCCCAGTACATGTCTGCCTCTGGCTAGACTTGCAGTCTTGTGATTGCAGTCTTGAGAATGCAAACTTCCATGCATCTCAAATCTTACCATCAAGAGGTCCCGAGGGCTTATTTGCCTTTTCCTTGCTTTAAAAAAAGTCCTTTAATACTCTTAATTCCCATTTCAGGACACGTCTAAGATAAGCGTCACCGGGGCGCTGGAGAGCTTCCAGTGCCACAACAACGCCGTGTTCGACCTGGCCTGGGCGCCGCGCGCGCTCCGCTTCGTCACCGTCTCCGGTGAGTGCTTTGTCCCCTGCCACCTCATGATCTTGCCTTTATCTTTGTGCAGATGAACCCTTCAGATGGATACACTTAACCATGTAGGATCATTAGCAATTACCCCTCTTAAACTTAAAGTGGAATCTTATCTTATCCTAGTTCCACCTAATACTTTGTGCTACAATGTTATAAATATAATTGGAGTTTGACAGTTATGTCAGGTCAAAAACCGATGGAGCTCCCAAGTTATAAATTATTGATAAATAAATATCAGGGGGCAACCTCATACAAATTGACCTAATCCTGAGGCTTGTAGTATGGATGGGTACTAGACAACGATAAACATTAGAGAAATACAAACTTTAATACATATTAAAACTTTCAAGACTCCGAAATAAATCATGCAATTTTTTTTATGATACAAATATTTGCCCATACTGGGAATAGAGCCCAGGAGCGCTAGCTTGGTAGGTAGGGTCACTACCGACTAGGCTAAAATGCGTCGATAATGAAAGACTAATGTGTAATTTATTGGTCATCATTCCAGGAGACCATACAGCCTGCCTATGGGACGTGGGGGAGAGCGCGCCGCGCCGCGTGCTGGTGTTCTCGAGCCACTCGCGCTCCGTGAAGACGGCCGTGTTCCGCGCGCGCGAGCCGGGCGTGTTCGCTACGGGCGCGCGCGACGGCCACATCCTGGTGTGGGACGTGCGCGTGGCGCAGCCCGCCGTCGTCATGAAGCCCGACAACTGCCTCATGAACTGCCATTCCTCCTTCACGCCCAAAACTCCCGGATCCCACACCAAGAGGCCCCGCCTGGACAACCACAGGTCCATCAGCATCACCGGTCTCGTCTTCCAAGATGATGTCACTTTAATATCCTGCGGAGAATGCGATGGCAACATCAAAGTATGGGATCTACGGAAGAACTACAACGTCTACAAGCGAGAACCCTTACCCAAGCACTCTATCCCGTACTGTGGAAGCTCAACTAAGAACGGCTACACGAATCTCATCATAGATGACGCTCGAATGAGGCTCTACGCTAGCTGCATGGATAACGTTATCTACTGCTTTAATATCTCTACGTATAACTCTTTACCGGAGCAGAGGTACGTCGGACATGAGAACAGCACGTTCTATATCAAGACCAGCTTAAGCCCGGATAGTATGTATTTAGTTTCAGGTAGTAGTGATAAAAATGCTTACATTTGGAATGTTAAATACTCTGAACCGATGGTGAAATTGGTCGGCCACTGGGCTGAAGTGACATGCCCTGCTTGGTGTCAGAAAGGAGACATGAAAATAGTAACTTGTAGTGATGACGCGAGGCATAAAATCTGGAGGATCGGTAAAGAATTTAACCAGGATAAATTAGAACTCAAAGGACACGCAGAAGTTGTGCCACGGACGGACATAACTAGTTTGCCTCAATGGGGTGCATTGGACAGGACACCCAGTTCTATGAAACGCAAGATCACAACTCCTAGTTCATACAATTCTAAGCGCTTAAGATCTGACAGTTCAACAATTAGAAAAACAAAGAGGTGCTTGACGGATTTGATGAATGCTTCTCGCGATGCTGATGATGCTGAGGTTTTAGTTAAAAGATTAAGGTTAGACGCGACTATTCCCGAAGATGATGAACCAAAATTATTGCCTGCTGGTATTAAAAGGCACAGAGATGTCTTAGAAAACACTAGCCCGGTCCGTTGCTATGAATCTAGCCATATGAATAGTGATTGGACGTACATAACACCTAAAGCTGGCACATCGTTCATGACACCAACTAAGAATTACGAGAAGAAAATGTGCAGAAAACTGTCCCCAAAAAGCCCAAAGACTGTCTCACCAAATTTAAATTCCAGTTGTTCTCCAGTGAACGTATCACCTAGTAAAGTAAGAATCATAAGTTTTAATACTCCAACTAAGAACTTGCCAAACTTCGTTCTGGATGGAGAAGCCCCACATTTAAGACTGATGTCGCCTATGAAGAAAAAGCAGGATACGACTAACTGGCTTACTCTGATGGTGCGAGACAAAAAGGGAAAGGGAGATGTTCAAGAGAAGGCGGTAGTAGCACCACTTAGTCCTAAAGAGAACATTCCTGCTCGAAGGAATTCTGTAACAGAGAAAACACCCAAACCTACAAAGAAAACTAGAACTTTGTTAAACTATTTCAATGTTGGTAAGGGGAAGGAAAAATGAGGATTTAGTACACGTGTTGAGTTGTCTCTGGTTAGTGTCAACGACGGCTGCGGCATGGCAAAGGTCTGAATAACAAAATACTAATAATATTCATTACTTATCTAATTTAATTTTTTTAATTTAGCAGGCGTTGTATGGTGAGACGGGCTCCGTTTATTTCTCAGATTAGGTAAGTAATGAATTGGATGTATTACTTACCAATGCAAAATACTGGTTTCCGCACAAATCAATATAGAACTAACAATATTTTAATTCAGTTATTTTTAAGGCCCTAGTCAAAAATTATTAAATAACTGTACTGTTTGTGTCAACCTAAGAACCTTAGTAACGCTATCCGTTTCTTGCTGCTTAAAATGTGTTTCCCGCGAAGCGCGTTTGTAGGACGTACGTATATTTCCGTAAGTATTTATGTACAGAAAGGCTCTTATCTCAATGTACATGTAAATAAAAGTTCTTATTCCAATGTAATAAGATGTACAATAGCTTGTAAAGAAAGTACGTTCCTTTGCCATGCGTCTACGCAGCTTTCATCGAAATCGAAAGTAAGCAGCTTTATTTTAATGAAATAAGATTTTATGTATCCTATAGGTTCAGATACATTGTAACTTTTAATTAAGTGTTTTACAACATTTACTATCTTGTGTCGTTGTTAGCTTAGAAAGTGTTATAAACGTAAATATAGACAACTCACGCGATAAATATTCGTAGTGTTAGCTATAAACGTAAGTCAAACATGGCTTATGCATGTAAAGTAAGGCCAACGAGACGAGATAAATAAACAAACAAACTTCCAAAAATTGTGTCACTTCGAACGCAATCCAAACAGGAATGAACTTCACAAAATGGCGTCCCTAAGGCTGCGGCTCCACTGAGGCGGAGACGAGCGGAGCGGGGCGGGGCGGAGCTGTGCCAATATTAACCAATAGAATATAAACTAACGTGCGCAAGGCGCGCTTGACGAGACCACATGCGCCTTCTATTGGTTAATATTGGCACAGCTCCGCTCCGCTCCTCTCGTCTCCGCCTCAGTGGAGCCGCACCCTAATGTTGACAACTTCTGTACTGACAACTTTCCTGTACCACGAATCACGCAACGACAGCCGTCATCGACCAACTGAAGATATTAATGCGTACGAGAAATAAGGACAGATATAATAATTGCTCGCTATATCATATAACTCAGTAGCGGTCAGTTTGTTTACATTCTTTATCTCGTCACGTTGGCCGTACTTTAGGTATAAACTGTAACGTTTAGATGTCCGATGGGTATGAAGCGACGGTTCCATTAGGCTAACAGTGTGCGGAGTACTGTCCGCCTTCGCATATTGCAGTTTGCCAATTTGCGTCCAAACTGTACAGTCACGAAAGTTAGTTTGTGACCCATTTAAAAAAAAATGCTTGATGTCGTCGTCATTAGAGATGCCAAGTCATTTGTAACTGATAGGAAAGTCAATCTTATTGTTGGAGAATGTCACAAATTGTAAGTCTTTGACTGCACATACAATATGCGAACAGTGGCCGCAGCTAGTGAAAAATTATATCAAGGCAGTAGTGCGAAAGTAAGTAGTTTTTTAATATATAGAATTACTAGCGCGTAGAACTCGTTTATCGCTATTCCCTCGGGAACTCCAATTTCCTGGGATAAAAAGCCTATGTGTGCAGACTATAATCTATCTCTGTGCCAAATTTCATCCAGATCCGTTCAGCTGTTCTGGTGTGATTGAGAAACAAACATAAAAACTTTCGCATTTATAATATTAGTAAGATGGATCATCCCAAATCATCAAGCGTGGTACAGTGCAATCATTTACCTAATAGCGATCAGCAATCTTCGTTTTTCTATGACACACGAGTGACAAATATACTGTCAGTCGCGAGTGCAAGCGTGATAGCGATAGCCAGCCGAAAGCTATTAAGAAGCTGGGAATACTGTACAGTGATATCACGTGCGGTATTCCAAATGAAATGTTGAAAACTTTAGCGTCAACTCGCACCAAGATGCGACGCTGCGCGCACATGCGACTCAAAATATACTTTATTTACTACACGAAAAGGTACACATTTCATTGTGAGAATTCAAAGTACGTTTCACCACGCAGTCAGTGGGACTTTGAATCTACCATCAAGGCGATAAAGTTCAATTACGTTTGTTCGATAATGCCATTTTCAGTTTATGAAGATAGGAAAATAAACCTTATCCTTATTGTAACACAGTTCAAATCAAATTGCCTTGATTATGTACATCCTATTACACACTGGGTTACGAGGTTATCACAAACTCGAAGCTGAATGACAAGCAAAGATAGCCTATGCCATTCAAAATGACACAAGCTTGTTCAACATTTTAAAGTCACACGTCATAGTATATGTAGTATATTAGGGCCGGTACAGACGGACTGCATTTGAACTGCAACCCAGCTGCAAAATGGCGGTTCGAGGGCAGTTCTAATGCAGTCCACGTAACTGCATTAAAACTGCAAACCAACTGCGCAATCAGCTTGCAGTTGGCGTGCAGTCTACCCAAGCGGACTGCGCAGTTGGTTTGCAGCTTTGATGCAGTTACATCAACTGCATCAGAACTGCCCTTGAACTGCTATTTTGAAGCTGGGTTCCAGTTCAAATGCAGTCCGTCTGTACCGGCCTTTAAGGAATATTCATGACTTTTTTTCTCAGCTTTAATAAAAGCTGATTCATGTAACAAACAGTTGAAAAAATAACCACGATATAAGCCAACAAGGATGGAGTTTATATGGCCGACCTGTTACGTGACGTCACAGCGCATATCGGATCTCTCTGTCTAATCGCTGTCTACTTAGCAGTTTAAAATGCTTGCATCATCCGTATTTCTTGGCCGATTTTAATTTTTACGCGAAAAACTGCCAAATGGACTGCGATGTCCACTTTTGAAACTAGTTAATTTATACACTTGTTAAAATGGCCGCCTGGAATGGCGATGCGCTACAAAATAAAAAGTTGAATATAATTATGCAGTACAAAATTGTTTGTGTCCAAATATAAGACTCGCGGCCGATTCATTTAGTGATCTAATTTATTAGGTATTTATTTTATTAAGTGAGAGCTTTCTAGTTTGTAAGTAATTTTATATTCTAACGAAACTCTATTTAATTAAGTTTTATGTGCATCTTTGCCATAAGGAACTCTAGTGTGTTTGAAATATTATTGTACACCATAGTCTTCGTTAAGATATGCCATATTATTTGGGTTTATGAAAAATGCATTTTATATTCATGCATTAAAATATCTACTAGCATAAAATACCTTGTCAAGTAATATCGATAAGTTTGAAAAGTTGCATTATGCCAAAATAATATATTTTAACAAATTATTCAGTTTCGTGGCAGTGGTCCAACTGCTCTGTTCAACTGACCAAAATTAGTATCATAAATTAAATATGAGGTAGGTTTAGGCTATGATAGTTCTTGAGCTGGCCCGGAGGGCCAAACCACCCAAAAATAGGAGCTCCGCCGCGGAGCTCCGTCGAGCCTGTTAATTTGATATTCAAGTGTAAATTATTGGTCAGTTGGACAAAGCAGTTGGACCACTGCCCCGAAAAGAATTATTCGCTGTGATCCCTCTGTCACGACTCCTCCCAGGTGCAACGTTTGTTTTATACGAAGCTCGCATATTGTAAAGCGCACCATGCGTTTAGGGCACTGAGATAAAAGCAACAATAGCTTTCGTCGTTCGATGCGGATTCACTAGGTTCCTACTTCAAATGCGAGAAAGCACTCCCGATCTTCAATCCGGTTAGTTTTTGAGAAAAAAAAATTAATAACTAAATCGGATTAGAGTTAGAGTGCATTTTTACATTTGAAGTAAATTCGTATCCGACGTGTCGGCGCTGCTGAAGCTTAAGATAAGTTAACTTTTATAATCGGTGTTACTTGTGCTGTAGATACAGAGATTAGAAAAAAGGTTTATGTCAAAGACAACCCCATCAGGCACGTTTATTTCTGGTCAACAGTGCTTTTCATATTGCCATTTTCAGGTGTATTACTTATTTACTGTAAAAAAACTTCCTATTATTATAAGAACTTATCAAATTAAAGTATAATGTCGAAATTAAACAAGCTTTTTTTAGTTTTGTACAGTCGAGTTCATAAATATGTATACACTTTAGTACCTTGTCACTTTAATCGTTGTGACAATTCATAAATGGCAGTTTTAACATGTCATTAAATAGACAAGGTACTAAAGTGTATACATATTTATGAACTCGACTGTACCTATATATCCTTTATTATTCCGTTTATCTCATTAAATGCCAGCCTACGAAACAAATTCCCAACCACACGCCGGCGTAGCGGCAAATAGTACAAGTAGTGCGGTGTGGGAACAACATAGAATACCCGATAGTCGGGTACTTGGCGGTAAGAAAATGTGGACCACTTACCCTTGTGCCCAAATGCTTTTCGTTATACATTGCATCGCTGTGCTGCAATAAGTAAGTAACTCCCGACTCAAAAATGTTAAGACAACCCAATTTCAAACGTTACACAGTTTACAAAACTGATATTTTATGGGTTTAAATAACTTTGTTCCTCTTTACAAATTTGAAATACATATAAATACAACACTCATTAAAAAAACTTCTCAAATAAAAATTCACTCCTTTGTATGCTAGGGGGATCCCCTTAAATCGCCGACACTCATTTCAAAGAACGTTCTACTTCGCCGAATTTTCCAGCTTATTTCTGTTGAAACCTTATTGTTTTTAGTATTTTAGTTTAGTTTAAGCTTGACCTGTATTGTGACCACCAGAAAATTATAATGCCTGTCGATGAAATGAAAATTCAGCGAAGTAAAACATTCTATGAATTGATTGTCGGCGATTAAAGGCCGAGCCACACCGCTTGCGTGACGTGCACGTGAACGTGCGCGTTCGCTTTCCACTGCGTTGTATAGCGACATGTCGTAATGAGAATTCATACTATACAACGCAGCGGAAAGCGAACGCGCACGTGCACGTGCACGTCACGCAAGCGGTGTGGATGGGCCTTTAAGGGTAATACCTATCACGCCGGGCCCTCGCACGATTTTGATGATTACCTAGTTGTCATCCACTATCGCCTTTTATTTTGTTCTTATACGTATTATTTTTAATGTAATTCAATGATCGCCCGTTAATTGTATATAGGGTGAGCTTTGGCTAACGCTGACAGGGATAGGCCCGAGGGCGCTGGGACATGCTACACTTCGGCGACGCGCTTCATAGGGATCGGACCATAACTCGATTTACCTTAACGACCTAGTATAGGCTACTCTCACTCGCACAGTGTCATACAAATGAGAAGGACAAAAGATAGAGGCAGGTAGCCAAGTGAGCGGCAACAAACGATAATCTTCTCAGGACTCGTTCACAATGGTATTTGAAAATAGAAGATTAAGGAGACATCGGTCGGTTTCACTAGCCAATTTAAGTCACAGGTAAACGATAAATAAGTCGTAAGAAGGGAAACAAAGGCGTCCGCACCGTACAGATGTAAGAGCCGACTGATTACCTGTTCCATTGTGAGTGCGTTAGCGGATTCTCATTAGCCAATCCCGTGCAACTGCACTTTTCCGTACTAGGTCGTTAAAGTAAATGGAGTATAGTTAGATAGGCTCCACGTTCCAATAGTTAGGTTTCAGAACTAGACAAGTTTAACGTTATAGCTGATTTACATTGGGCCAGCAAAAGCATGTCAGTAGAAGTACATTGCGTCGTTACAATAGCTCTCGCTTCAAATGTGAAAACCAACTCGTCAATGTACTGCTACTGACATGCTTTTACTGGCCCAATGTAAATCAGCCATTATGCTTAGGCCGGGATTACACCTGGGTGGGGCCTGTTTTATATATAAAGCTACAAATTACAATTTACAGGTTACAAGTTTCCATTTGACACAACCTCGACCAATGACGATCAGTCATTTGAGCAGTGTTGCCAGTTAGACCTGTAAAATTGTAACTTGTAGCTTGATAAACGTATTACGTAAGTTTTGAAACAAAGCTATATGCAAGAGAGAGATGCAGATATTTGCCACTTACTCTTACCGATAGTTGCGTCTCAAAACTTACGTAATAACTTACAGGTGTAATCCCGGCGTTCAGTATAAGGAGTTGTGAGTTGTGAAACGATTTGAAATAAAACCGTTGATAGGGTTTTCTTATATTTTATTTATAGGCACTCATAATTCCATAACAGTATTATTTTGACAGTAGGAATGATCGTTAAATCCGACTAAAATTTATGAAAACCTATATTGCATTCTCTAACAACAACAAAAAAAACGATTACTTAAAAAAGTACCTACTATTACAAAGTAACATCCTCATATTGAAGGTTTTGAAAACAGTGAGACGTCGACAATTGAAAATAAAAAGTAGGTACCTACTTAGTTGATATCATTCGTTGCTGTAAATCAAAATCTGGAGAGAGCGTTTGAGCCTTAACACCTTCACAGTCCAGTGTCACGACGAACTAGCTCCACAAGTCCGTGCCCCAAATATGGGTCACTAAGAAATGACCAGGTACGCGCTTACGACGTGATGGAAATCCATCACGTCGTAAGTGCGTACCTGGTAAATACGAGGATTTTTTTTATGGGCACTGTTAACGTGTTAAACATATGTGGCGTGCGAGAAGGATTGCGGTCATACACAAGACTGGAAACAGTATAACCTACCTACTTAGTTCTCTTTCTCTAAATACTAGAATCGCAGTTTCATACCGTTACCGTTACCGTTACCGTTGTGGTCAATATGGAAAGAAATTTCTGAAATAAATAATTTTGAATTTTGAATTTTGAATATACCTCTAATTGGTTCTCATTTTTTGTTTAAAAGCACCCAATGAATGAATCGTAGTTGCGAATGACTAACGTAACGGAACCAGTAATGGACAATGGACGAATTATCGACACTGATACTTATTTTACAGAAGATAAGCGTTATTTTGTTTTGCAACAATCAATTCCATTATCAATTCCATTATTGTTGCCTTCAGCTAAAAGTGCCCAACATTGATGCCTTTACGTTACTCGTCCTAGGTATGCGTATAAGAAGAAATAATAACTATACGTAGAAGCGAATCTCCTTTGACCAGGCCCCAAATGCCGCGCTTTACATACCTACTTCCCTGTCTTCCGCGCCCAAAGTTAAGGGCTGAATTACTTGCGAAATATTTTAATCGGTTTATGGATGTGGTAAGTATACAAGTTTAGTCACGAATTATTATTAATGTTTTACTTCAACGTGGAAACATTATTGCAAAATGAGTTTTTTACATTTACTTACGTTAAAGTAGGTAATAATACTTTTTGATGATATTAAGATTATCTCATAAAACTCCTTCATTCAATCAATTATTTCTAATTATTTTGCCGTAAATAGTCGTTCACTTTTTAAAACACTACCTTAGTTCAACCATAAACACTAAAATCAACACAAATACGAAAACCAATTCAAGACACAATATCAATATCTTAGTTAATATATATTCCGCGTGTGACGCCCCTGACTGACTAGACACCTCAGGTGTCGCCAGGCGGTAGGTATCTAACGCGCCGAGCGCGCGTCGGGAGCCGGGAGTTTGGCTTCTATGTGTAGTTATTATTTATTGTTATGGTATGCGCGTCTGGTATTTAGTCGATGAGCAAATGTGGAAGTTCATTCAAGAGGTTACTCAGAGCCGTACTAATCTTGACTCGAGATGTCTCGAGACTTCGACAACCCATAGTTTCTGAATAAATACAGAACTTTCGAAGTTATCTCTTTCTATTTACAATAGCGCTATTGAGAAACGAACAAGGCTATAACGTAGGTTGAACTTTAATTTTTATTTTCGCAATCTGCAGTCTCACCGCCGTACGCGGAGACATTTTTTTAGACACAGTAAAATCCTTCCTTTTTCACGCTCAGGTTCACTTTGTCCATATTCCCATTTCGTCCACATTCTCATCTCGGCCACATTCCCAACTCGTCCACGTACCAATCTCAAATTGCCCGCTTCCGGACTCATCCATATTCCCAACTCGCCCGCATTCCCAATTAGTCCACATTCCCAACTCGTCCTCATTCCTAACTCGTCTACAACCTGACTGTAGGGCTGTTCGATATTAATTCGATCACTTGGTTGTTCACTTGTTGTTGGGAATGTGAACGCAATGGGAATGTGGACGAGATAAGAATGGGGACGAGATAGGAATGTGGACGAGATGGAAATGTGAACGAAATGGGAATGAGGACGATAGGGGAATGAGGACGACATGGGAATGTGGCCGAGATGAGAATGTGGACGAGATGGGAATATGGACAAAGTGAAACTGAGCGCTTTTTAAAACTTGTGTATGAAAAATAACTCGTCACAGGAACGACATCGTCAACTGACACTGAGCGCGGCCGTTAAACGCCACGGCTGGCGGAGTTTTGACGCGTCCCACAGACATCGGGAGGTCATGCACAGTGTTATACAAGTCACTAACAAGCTTGGCGTCCACGGCATGAGTGCGGGCTCGACGGGTTAATACTCCATCTCCATGACGACGTTGACGAGGGGGCGCCGCGAGTCGCCTCCGCCACGCGATGGGATAGGTGGGATGGATAACGCGAAAGAGCCCGGCGCGCGATGTTGTCCCGCGCTTGAAGAGAAAAATATGCATTTTGAGTAGCATCAGGACATTACTTTAAAACAATTCGTTTGATTATTCGACGGATACGAATCTGTGAAATATAGTTGTCCCGCGTGCTCCAAGGCACAGGCTTTTTGGTGTCTACCGACAGCAGCTTGTTGGACAACGTAAAATACAACGACAGGTTGGTAGGTACCCAGGTACTAACATCGACAAACTATACATAGACTGACAACCGCCCTACTAAAAGGCGTCCACTGGAGCTCAGGTAGGTACACAAGAGCATATAGGATCACTAAGCGAATCAGACGTGATCAAACCCGAGATAGTTCGTCGATGGTGGGTACTATGGTACCTACTATACTTACTAATAGTTTTTACCACGCCAGGTAACCTAAGGTCACCGCCAGGGTCGAGTTTGCCTAGACTAGAGGAAATTCTGAGGCCGCCGAGGCGACACGAGCCAGTTATTTTTTCTAAAAACAACACGTACTTTCCACTGATGCAGTTCCGATAGTTCTGATCGAAGCTCACAGCCCTCACAGCACACATGTTTCTTTGCACTCTGAATAGGTTGTTTTACGAGTGTTGTACGAATGGAATGGATGAAATCATTAACAAACCAAATATTTTTCGTATATGACAAACTACCAAATATTGCCTAAGCTGTTATGTATTGTCAAATTGCATTGGGCCCATTATAACCTACATCATAAGCAGGGCATCGGAACTGCCTAGGTACTGTAAGAACATGCATCCAGTTTAGTTAAATAGAAACACAGATTTCGTCCCCTAGTCATTACTAAACGATGAAGAGTGAAGGCAACTTACTCGTCAGAAAACGGTGAGTTGTGGTACCCTCCCCACCCGGCGCCGCACGCCTCGCGGTAGCGCGTCACGAAGGACCCGAACCCGACGGCCGGGGACGCGGCTCCACTCTCCGCCTGTTTCCTTTTTTTCCTCAGAGAATTGTGCGTCGGCGGCGGCGGCGGCGGTGCCGGCACTTTCTTGTCTTTCGCGAATTTAGTCTTTCGCGGTTTCACATCTCTGATAGGCCGCCGAAGTGTTAGTAACGTGTCCATTCAGATTTTTTGGTGGTCTTAAATTTATATTGTTTAAGAAATGACAGCGATGTGACTTGTTTTTATTTCACTACTTCATATATTTGACATGGAGGTCGAATAGGCAGGACGTAGACCTACCGGACGCTAATTTTTAAATTGATGGAGAGAGATTGGCCACGATTTTGGGGGATGCAAACAAAAATGCATACCTAGATGTATGGGGCATTATTCTATGCATTTACTTCTACCACCGCTTCGTGATTTTTTTAAGACTACGACTTCAGTTGGACTCAAAGTTGGACTGATCTATTACCATTTGAAATTAAAGCAAGTACCTAATTTATTATTCCTTTTTTGAAGGCGGTTAACTGTTTTTTTTTAATTTATTGATTTTAGTGTTATAACATGCTGATATGTAATCCCACTTCCAATGAATAAGAAACTATAGGCTCGCCGCAAGCAACGCCGCGGGTAAGTCATACAGTGTACCTATTTATATATTTAAACTAGGTATTTAAATCTGCTTCATCAATTTCATCATAGTCGTTCAACTATCTTATCGCCATTCTTGAAATAGGTATCATTGAGGTGTTCCGTTGGCCCTCTCTGTTCTCCATCATCAATGCACTTCACCAAATGCTGGACTTATTGCTTGTCGCTGATATTTAAAGTCACTCAATTCCTCACGGATCCTCGATCACGGATCATGAGATACCCAGTTGGTGCACAGATTATAAGGGTAGGGGTAGGGTACCTATATCTAACTTCATGACAATGGGACCACCGTGAGTGTACATATACCTATCCTATCAAAGAAAGAAAGAATTTTCAAAATCGGTCTTCAATTAACCGAAAAATCGGTGAACATACGAAAAAAAACATACATACCTACAGCCTAAGAAACCTTCTCCTTTTTTGAAGTCGGTTAAAAAATGTTGTCTTATAGTCATGAATTAGATTTGATACTTACCTACAGTAATTTAGCCTGAGGATTTAATAATGCGATACCTATAAGGGTCAACTGATTTGTACTTCTCTCTCTCGTTCTCATAAACGCTCTTATAAGAGTAAATGCGAGTTACTGAATTTACTACGCGAGAGACTTTTTAGCCCTCTTCTCTTTTAAGACCTTCGAAGCTGACGTTGTAGTTCGTCTGTCTGTCTCTCTGTGTCAAGAGCCTTTTCCACTGAAATAGATGAAGCTATCAGGTTGGAATTTTGAATATATATGCAATATTTAGTGGTCCACACAAGTCCTTATCTTTAGAAATGATCAAACTTATGTTTCCGAGAAAAAACACTACTGTGTTGATTGTAAACCATAAATATTTATAAAACAGCCTGCTTCTTCCCCAAAATCCTGTACTCAAGTAAAACTGAAAAAGTGAATACACATGGTATTTTGCCCTAATGGCAAAGAAGGCGGCTAAGTGCAATGATATAGTCGAAGCATTGTATACTCTATTACTAACCACATAAAATTTGAAATGCTTAGAATATTACGATGCCTTCTTTGGCATTACGCCAGTGATAAGTTCGTATTCATCTTTCCGTCGCAGTGAGTTTATCGCAGGGTACTAAACCTGACTTTGAAAGCATGATCAATACTATATTCCGACCTAAAACGATGTCGTCTGTTTATTCACTACATCATCAGTAATAAGTTGTTTAAAAAACCGGCCAAGTGCGAGTCAGAATCGCTCACGAAGGGTTCCGTACCATTATCTATACAACATTAGACACTAACGAAACGGCAAAAAAATCACGTTTGTTGTAAAGGAGCCCCATTTAAATATTTATTTTCTTCTGTTTTTAATATTTGTTGTTATAGTGGCAACAGAAATACATCATCTGTGAAAATTTCAACTGTCTAGCTATCACGGTTCATGACATGAGATACAGGCTACTGACAGACAGACAGACGGACAGTGGAGTCTTAGTAATAGGGTCCCGTTTTTACCCTTTGGTACGGAACCCTAAAAATACGTCGTTGTAGGTTAACACACAATGAAACAGCAATTAAGATGTGCCATCGCTCACTCTTTATTACGCTTGTTAATTTAATATATAAAAACAAAATAATTTATTTTAAAATATCACTGCTCCACGGGCGAGCCCGGTAGGCCAGAGTTACAAAACAACACAAAAACCTTCAAGAATCGACCTAACTGCTAGCAGCGTTAGGTTTAAAATAGATCAAAACATCAAGACTAAAGTAGGTTTTGAAAATCAGCCCTAAATTAAAAGCCAGCATCAAAACGTAACCAAACATGTTTTTTTATTTATTTGTGATATTTACCAATGTGTTACAAAGTATTTTTTGTGATTTTGAAATAATGTAAATTACCTAACAAATGCGGACAAAATGATAATATTTCTTAAAACTCAGAGTTACTCAGATTTAAAAAAAATATTTTCGTATATGTAACACAAAGGGAAAAATTATTTCATAAACCATGTCCCGTTGTGTTACGACCATGACTACTTTAGTCTTCATATTTTGACAGAGAGGCCATCACACCAGTGGTTTCCGCAGGACCGTTCGTAACTTTCGCACAAATAATAATGAGGAAAGATGCTCCTTGTGCGCAAAACACTTCGTATGCTAGCCACCTCAAAATATCTCTGCACCTAATTTTTGTTACAAGAAACAGTTCGAACGATTTAAAATTAGGCTTTCATTTTCTTTTTAAACATGCTGATATATCTTGGAATTTACATGCTTTTCATTTACCTATGATCATACACCAAATTATATGAGAAACAATTCACAAAAAACTATGAATAATTATAGGTAGTTTTTGTTAAATCGTAAAAACTGTTTCGTATTTAAATGGTCAAGCGCAGAGTATGGATCACCGCAGCGGTTTCACGAGCTCCACTGCTCGACAGTGTCTCGAAGCCAACTGGCACCCTCATGGTCGACATGGCCGTGCCGGCGAACATAACCCAAACTAACGTGGTCGCGGTCACTTCGCTAAAGCTTAACTTTTAAAGACCACAAAAAAGTGGACGGCCGATTTTTTTAATGTAATGGTTGTACTCTTAGACTACATGCAGCCTGTCTTTATCCGACCACTTTTTAGGTGGAAAGTTAAGCCTAAAGGTATAATTCTGAATATTGGAAGCAGCTGACGACAGAACACAAACCAAAAGCTGTTAGGAGACCCAAATTAAGGCCGGTTTATAATGCATAGTTTGGTAAAGAAGGATTTGAAGTGACACGTGGAATTACAATGTTCTCAAGTGGCCAATGTTCTCAACCACCACTTTGCAGAAGGGTCTGGTTAAAAATTACATCATGTTACCAATTTTACTCCAAAGAGCACCCTCAGTTTTGCAAAGCAATGTATTTTATCCGAGAAAGAATAACTCTAGAGCTGTCGAATAGCCTTTATTCTTGAAAGTCAGGAACCTAGTCTTTCTGAGTAGTCATCATACTTTAGATACTGGTGAATAGGAACCTGAAGTTTCCTGTCGCAGTTTGCTACGTCAATGTTCAGAATTATAATTCGCGAAGCCGCTTTACTTGTTAGTTGGAAGTGCTAATTAGAAAATGTATACAGTCCAAGGGCCCTGAAGGGCTTCATCGCCACCCAAACCAGGGGCCAACCGGGGAAGCCAAGTTTGCATCACATCAACAAGCTTGTATGTACTTTATATTGCATTATGTCGGAACATCCGCATGCCATGTTTCAGGTATTCAATCCATATTTGGTCGTTTCTTTGAATTATCAAATGTGAAATATATTAAAGCTTAAGGTTCACCCCCCCCTCGGTTGGTCCGACGTTTGTAACGTAGCTCCTAAGGTTTGTTTACGACGAAAGCAACACAGCGCTTCACGAGGCATTTCCGATACCACAATGCGCAAACTATGGGATGTATTAAAATAATTTCAAATAAGGTGATAGTCTCAAGATAGGTCTGAGTCAACATCAAGTCTTAGGCCCGGATAAACTGACGGAGTGAGATGTTTGTCTCAAGAGGCGTCGAAGTAAATACCAAGTCGTAAAAACTAGCATCTCTGACATGTTTTGAGACAGATATGACTAAAAAGATCAGTTTATTAACACTCCAAAGCAAATGGACATTTCTGCCACATCCTGAGACTGCCATTTTTCCATATTCAATGCGTGAAGATTTTTAAGCAAATAGGGCTGCTATTTGCTTAAAAATCTTAACGCACTGAAAAATGTATCGATAAATAATATATGTGTTGCGCATGCGCAGTGCATTTGCCCCGATGTAGCGCCGTGATGGCGTAAACGTAGAATCATGGCTCCACAGGATGCCCCAGGGTGGACGGTCGAGCTATTGTCTTAACTCACTTCACAATTAGTCAACGAATTAACTGGCGAGTTTAAGTTGTCGTGAGCGCAATAACATTTAAATTGGGTGTATTTTGACTTTGGTCGCAGGAGCAATACCACACAGGAAGGCAGGTGGTACTTCTTTGCCTTACGGAACAACTTATAGCTTGGCATAAAACAGTTTTGCAAAAATGGGGATGCTGTTCGTTGGCAATATGATCCAATTTTTCCCCTAAATATTGTTTTCTACCTGTTTCGCCAAGCTATACGCTCGCTATTTAGTAATTCATCGACGTATTAAGAGGTGAGTTAAAGAGAGTAACACCCGTGTCCACAGCCCGGCCATCACGCGGACACCGAAACAAGGGGCGTCGGTGACGCACGAATAAACAACACAATGTAAAGTTAACTTAAGAGCCGGCGTCTGCCTTAAAATTTGTTATACCTACTACATCTAAGTCTGACTTAATCTATCTTACGTCTATACATACAATCTTCGTCCAAGCGATTTTAAAAAAGTCTTAGTACTTTATTTTTATCGTAGGTATTAATTTGTTAAATCGTCTTTATAGTTAAATTCACTGAATCCACTTGCACCACTTTAATCCCGTTTGTAACGTATACGAGTAACAGAAAGTTTAGCCCTGCTAAATAAAACTACGATAACATACAACTAGGGTACAATACAACCGACGCCTGGCGACGAGTCTGCGCTGGGCTCGCTAGCCCGTCTGTCGTCACGACAAAACAACATAACAACCATTCACTTATACAGCGGTTACGCCCTTTTGGATGACGGCAGCTCTACTCTCAAAATCGGGAGCCGGGGTTAGCGAAGGAGGCCGTAGTTTACAAAACTTGCCAAATTTGAGGCAGAGAAAGGGATAGTGGTATGTGACTGCTATTATTCTATCCCTTTCACTAGTTTACGCTGTTTGGCCGGCTTTGGTAGTTTATAGTACGGCCTCATTTCGAATGCTGGTCGATACAGAAAGCTACTGTTGGCTAGTACGGTAGAAAACCATGGTTTGCTAAAGCGACTTTTAGCTAAAGCGTCGAGGGATTTAATAGAAATGCCAGTACGCTCGTGTTAAGTCGGTCTTAAACGTACTCGTAGTTTCGTTTTATTTTTAAAGAACATGTCCAAACGAAGAAGTGAAACTTTGCATTGCAGACTTGCAGTTGAAATGACGAAATAATTTTTGTTTCGGCCCACAATTAAATTGACTCTTTTAAGGTTTCGTACAATAAAAATTAATTGCCCGTAACTTTTTTATTATTAATATTTCTCAACCAAAACTAATTTCCGCCATAAATTTTACTCATCTTTTTAAATTGGCCAATTTTTATCTTTATCCGAGAAAGTATTCGAGAATTAAAAATTCGTTGGTATTCTGACGCGAACGTCCTTCAACGTCTCATAGAACCCTGGCTTTAGCTATATTTCGCTTTAGGATCCCACAAACAGCCACAGCTAGCCACGTGAAGGCGTACCTTTCATCGATCGTGAAAAATACCCTTAAAAAACCAGCGCGAGCGCAAACTCGCTGTCGCACACAATTGACATTTTATTCTGATAAAATATTTTAAAATCTATGATGGAACCACGCTGTCAACTTTGCGGTTCATAAAAACATTTTTACGTGTCGCAAAGTCATTTCGCAGCCGGGGCTCGAGATCAAACCATTATAAAATGGGAGGCGACGCCTCTGCTTCAGTCCCATAGATACCATTCTATCACAACGAGCAAAAAAATATATTTTTGGATGTACCTAGCAATGGCATCGCTAAATTAAAAATTAAATAAATCTTTGTCATAGACTCGCGAAGATCCAGTCTAACGCCGCGAGGGGAGAGGCGGGGGAGAGATCCCTACAGGCAGGAGCCATCAGTCGCGCCCACACCCGACCACGGCTCGCACCGCCCCTCCCCGCGCGACTCACACACGTTCAAATCATTGTAAGTGTCAACATAATGTTCAAAGAACGGTAAACCTTTCAAAAATACTACTTAATGTGACGGTAGTTCTACCTGTAGCGGCGCTGCCGACCCGACGCGGCGCGGAGCCTCCCTACAGTCCCTACCAAATTAAAAGATGTCGTAAAATCAGATACCTAGTACTCCATTTCCAATGTCTCTCTTCACACGGTCACCTCGAGGCATGGCTCTGCCCAGTGTAAGACCCATGCTATTAGGATTCTAAGCCTCGGTTCCTCGTAAAAAATATATATAGACTTTTGGTACTAAAATGCACCAAGGTCTTTTAAACATAGATCGATAATAGGCTTACTAGTTTTTTGAATGGTATTGACTCTAGCCTATTACCAATCACCGCGGTGCCGAAGTGAGTTATAAAACCATGTTCTTTGCAGAAATTATTATGTATACATCGATATTCTACAATATACAGTCTAACATCAAGTACAAAAACGTATTATTTCATAATACGCATATATTTTGGGCATTCCCTTAGTTCGCTGCCTCACCGTTCAGATGAGACATGAACATGATTTTAGTCACGACGTGACGTAGTACAAAACTAGCTGCTTTTATAAAGCATAAGCTGTAGGCTCTCATTAGCCTATAAGTCGTAATTTGAGATGATAAATATGCTACTACGCTAATTATTAGCGGTTTTTAGTAGTATTCTTGATTCGTTTCATTCATTTGTATACCGTCTTAAGACATGTCCGCCATTAGTTAATATTTTGATTAAAATTGCAACGCCATGATTGTTTTTAAGCGCCATTTCTAAGCGAGTAACACAACGGGAGCACTCCGACACGAGTCGTGCCCGCCGTGCCGGCCTCGCGCCGCGTCGAGTCGGCCGCCGTCCGTCGGCGTTACATTATTATAGTCTCGTTAGTTTGTACTTGTATCATTATTGAGTGCAAAAGGAACCGCGTCAGCAATAAGGGTCCGAAATGGTCGCGTACAGTAACAATGATATGGAACGGGGCGGGATGTGGCCGGCGGCGGTAAGTACGGCGGCGCTTACACGGCAACCTGCAACAAGGAGTACCATTACAATTACGGTTACCTAGCTTAAGTCCGAAAAACGTTTGTTCGCTGTTTCGTTTGTCCGAATTTTCATTTGTCCGAAAATCATTTTTCTCTGAAACTGTTGAACTTTCCTGCATTGTTATAAATATTTTCGGACAAATGAAAATTCGGACACACGAAACAGCGAACAAACGTTTTTCGAAACATGGTTCACTAATGTCTTACTTACCAAATCATCATTTGACAAACTAGGTATATCATTTTAACTTTCAATTCGCAAAGACGTACTTGTGATCATTAATCTAACTTATATAATTATAAGGAAGTATTACGTGAGTAAGTAGGTACCTATTATCTGTTTGTGAATATGGATTATTCCATTAATAGAAAGCCAAAATTAAAATCACGACCTGCATAAATGGGATCCACTATCGTGGACCCCCATTTTCATCTCATGGACCCCCATTAATTTTTTCCGCTCACATGTACCCCTTGCATGTCGTCGTCGACCCCTGGGGGTCGATATAGACCACTTGGGGGATCACTGGTTTAGACCGAGCATGAAGCGTTCCTATAGTGTCTGCCTACCCCATCGGGAGACAGGTGTGAAGGTATGTAGTAGGGTACCTGCGCGCGCTATCACCAGCAGAACACGGAGAGCTCGCCGCCGTGCGCGTGCGCGTGCGCGTGCGCGCCGCCCGCGCGCCACGACCGCACGCCGCCCATCTTCAGCTGCAACCAACATTATACTAAATTATTCATTTATTTTAATAATAAATACGCAAAGATCCGTATTTTGTTCCTAGGAGTAAAATAAACGTATAAAAACCCAAATAATAACGATAATTAAATACAAACTCGAAAGGACCAAGAAAAACACAAACAGCCAACTTGTCGATTTTCTATTTTCCAGGCCTATGCAATAAATGTACAATTAGGTACACCCCACGTATTCGAAATAATCTTCTCTCTTCATTTATGAATCCATAGGTGGAGTGAGAAGAATTTACCTACCTAGTCGCAAACATATTTTAAAGGCGGTGTCGCTGATACCCTCGCTACACTCAAAATTTTGCTTTAAAATCTTCTACTTTCTTGGCCCTGGATTAAATATGTGTACTTACTACCTCTGCATTGAACATTTCTTAATTAAAACATTTTTGTGGACTTTGTGATTTTATGCAAGCTAATTAACACGCTTTAAATTAGTCAAGTTAGACTGGTAAGTTTTTTTTATTTTATAGTTTTAAACTCGATGGACCTTGAGCAATGTCACAATAAAAGAAACACCAGCAGCTCGAATATTTTAATATTAATAACAATATTATAAGCTTGTTATAGCACTGAGTTACGAGTGTTTCCGTGTTATATTTACATATCAATTGTATCTACGTTTTTAAAGTACCACGACACCGTAGAGCTAGTCACATTATACATGAAAAAAACAGCGCTTATCATTGCAATAAAGTCTAATTTGCCTCGGCACGTCGTGACGTAATTAACATTTGTTATTGTGTGTTTTTGCGACAATCCGGGTCGATTTGCATTTTAATACAAACGCGTGGAACGTGATGCTTCATGGTAATTAATTACTAAATATAGAGGGTTACCTACTTGTTTATTCGTTCATAATTCATATAATGGGGATACTTATATACATATATTGTATATTATACGTAGTCCAAACAGCCCAATCCAATAGCAGGAGCAGGTTCAAAATTTTAAATAGTCAGACGGACAAACGAACAAACACACCTACTTAAAAAAAGCTTCAAAAGCTTGTTCTGGATCTGGCAATAAATGTCTTTATCTTCTGTAAATATTGATTTCCCCATAAACTTACAAAAAGCTTGCATTATTCGGCTTTCCTCCTAGTCGTAATTATAAGTGTGAATCCTACTTCCTATTCTTTTCGATTCTCTACTTCTAAATAATATTATATTATGATCCATAAATAAATACATGGTGTCCCAAAACTCAACGTTAACCTGCCTAGACCTGATAGAGCACCTAAAAACCTATCGATTTAACCCCTATGTGTGTTCAGCGATTTTTACTAGTTTCTTAAAAACTTAAGAACATATTAATGATTTTTCGTGACATGGACATAAGGGAAAATTACAAATATTCAGATTAAAATGATCAATATCTCCGAAACTAGTAAAAATCGCTGAACATACATAGGGGTTAATCGATAGCTTTTTAGCTGCTCTATCAGCCCTAGGCGGGTAGACGTTCAGTTTTGGGACACCCTGTATAAACTTAATTAAGTAAGTAAAATACGAGTATAATCCAATATATCTGCACGAATTAAGGGGACCTTAATGTTGATCTGTAAAAAATGTTTTTTTAGTTTTCAATAAATCATTTTCGTTGTTTTATGAACGTGGCGGAGTCCGCGGCAGCATCTGTAGAACATAATATCCAACAATGGCGAATTCCCGAGCTTTTGAAAGGTAAAATGTATTATTTTATCGGACCAATACGAGTATTAAGTTTGCAATATTATAGATAGCGATGAACAGCTCAATAAATTTAAACAGTTTAAGCACTAAGATACTTTTTGTCCCGGCAAATTCGATTGGTCCTTCGGAAATGAGGAAATACTAGTAATACTCATGTACATGTTATACGGTATAACTCGCATCAAAAACCCCTGCTGCCAAGAACCTCGCACAAAAACCACAACGCGCCCAGTTCCCATTCCACTGCGCGCTGTATATGGGCACGGGGGCGCGGGGCCGGTCTGCGCGCGCAAGGAATGCCGTCCATTGAGAGCGCCTCAATGGGCCGCCGCCATTCAGGGGTTTCATACGTGCTTGGGATGAGAAAAACTTTCGACGATCTTATAAATTGTAATATAAAGAAGGTGGAGAGTTTATACGCCACACGGAGGAAATGCTCAAGATAGGTAATTTGACTCATATATAATGGATTTTTGTAAGCTTTTTAATTAACTTGTTTCATTTGTATGGCTGTCATTCCTACAATTTGAGGTGGTATAACGTCTCTTAGTCCGCATTTTACAAATTCGGCGCTTAATCTAGGTATAAGACCTTATTCCAGTTTGGTCGAATGCAACCTTAATAAACCACTGAAATGCTAAATCTAGTATAATTTTGAAAAGGACATTTGAATAGTAGAAAACGTCGGGAAAAAGTTGTCCATTTAAAAGAAAATATATGTTTGTTCTCAGTAGGTAGCGGCAGATAGTAAACTGTGTTCAGTTTTCGCCCGCTGGAACTGTTATGTAATTACAATGTTTTTTTTCCTATATTTTTTTTTAAAAGATAACTCGTAAATCTACCACCGCTTCCAAGAGAAGACCACTGCTGAGATTTTTCTCAGCGCCGAATGAAACTCGACGGTCAGTCATTCTTCAACATATTACTTACGACAAGATAATATTAATTAATTAAAGCACCTAGTTGAGCAGAAAAACATGCCAACACAAATAAATCAAAAATTATAATACAAATAGGGTGGTGGAACCAGTAATGGACAAGAACCTAATGATGGACACTTGGTTCTTATTTAACACAAGATAAGGGTTATTCATTTGTTTTGCTACAATAAATTTAGGACCGTATGAAATTTGAATTAAGAGTGAAGTGTCCATTACTGGGGCCTGTCAGCTAAAAGTGTCCAACATTGGTGCCTTCACCCTATGACGGTGCAAAACAGCCACATATTTTTCCTATATAAACCGTGTTCCTTAGACAAGATACAACAATGTTTAGATATTTATTTGACTACATTTTCGAGATACCACTGCAACGATCTACACGTGTGCACGCCGTGGGAAGCGCAGGCACAAGATGCACATCTGTGCATCTAATGTACACTAAAAAAATGTGTTGCTTCTTACACGAACACGATTGTTATTTTTGGGTCTTGATCCCATAATATGAGCCTAACAAGATGTTAGATACGTCAATTAAGTTAAAAATTCACAAATTTTGTCCGTGGGGTCATAACGCTCTTAAGCCTTTTTAAGGAATTGTCAAAGACTCATTGACGTCACTGGAGACCGCAGAGCTGGCAGTTTCCTCGCTCAACGAATAAGCATCTTTGGTACAATGCCGCAGGGACTATTCTTAGATTTCATGCTTTAGTTTAGTTTATTTTTATACGTTTAGTCTTAGATTTAGTCTTATTTAATATTAGTTTTAATTTTCAGTTATAGTTTTATACTTAGTACCAATTTCACCATACTATGTTAACCACTTAACAGACGATTAGAACAGCTGTCAAAATGTATGAACTAACAGTCGTTTAACATTGATTAAATTTAACATCGTATGGTGAAATTGGTAGGTAGGTACTTAATGTATTCATTTATGTCGTTTTTAAATAAATATTTTATTCGTTACTTGCTATTCATTCGTTTATTACCTTATTATGTCCATCCATACAACAAATACTTATTACAACTATTTTTACCCGATTGTATGGTTTTTGTTCATATTTGCGTCGTGAGCGTTACTGGTACTTTAGGTTTAGAGGTATAACATGGATATAAAAGCTTGCTTTATGTTAGATTTTTAAAAAACTACATACATTCAGCGGAAACTTACAAACACTTGATATACATATATATTAAAATCAAAACATTATTCAATTTCATAAAAAAAAAACTATATGTGTGCAAATTTTGTCATGTATGTCTACTGTTAAAAAAAAACATCACGTAAAACATAAAAACCCATACAAAAATAACGCCATAAATATTCATCCTGGAGCCCCTCAATCTAAACCACAGCCCATGTTGAATTAAAAACAAACAATGTTAATTAAAATCAAGATAGCCGCTATCAGGCATCTCGCACACGAGTCGACAAATTACGCGGCGCACGCGCCGATGCGGACGTGACGATACGACACAAGATTCAAGGTTTTGGGAAACCAGATATGGAATAGGGACTACTCCACATTGTACAATGCGTTTCTATTTGGTAGTGACCCTGCTTATACTCCGTTCATTCTTATTATACTTGTCTGATATAGTAAACAACTTTCTAACCTCAAAATGAACCTTTGTTGCCTAAACCAGCTATTTTAAATAAAATATCTCAATCACAGACAATTTATTACACTGACCAAGTGATGTGCAAAATGTTTACTCAGTTTACTTCATTTACAATAAAAGAGCTGTTTTAAAAAAAGGTAATTTTGAGGTTAGAATGTTGTTTAAGTACCTATTAGACAAGTAAAAATGAACACGGTATAGGAAGCTAGCGGTCCTGTGAGGCTAGAAAAGTCGCTTAACACTAACGTAAACGATATTCGAAATCTATAAACACGTTTGGAATTGACGTAGGCGCTCGACGCTACCGTCTGACAGCTCACGTCAATACTAAACATTTTTCATGGTTCTCTGCCTTTTGGCCGAAATACGTTTGGTCGAATGTATCGTATCCCAACCGTTTCATTTGCCAACCCACTTTTATTTCTGTAACTGTAAATATTTCAGGATTTTTATAAAAACTAACCTAACCTAACCTATAGGGTCTACACGAAGGTACAGAAATAAATCCTGAAATATTTACAGTTACAGAAATAAAAGTGGGTTGGCAAATGAAACGATACATTCGACCAAACGTATTTCGGCCAAAAGGCAGGATACCATTTTTCATAACGATAACGAACGCCGAATGCATCTTGTCTAGAGCCTCAGGTTTGGGCAAATATTCATAAACCCTAGAGACAACAAAAGGAGAGCCAGGTAGTTCAGGTGAGTTGCGTTGGGAGGATGGACTCCCAAAAGGTTGGCGAAGGACAACAAGGACCGAGTAACGTGGGAAATGGAGGAATTGGAGGCCTATGTCCAAGAGACAACCTGAGGATGCTGTCGTCAGCAAACATTTATTCAAAACTAGATTAGGAAACTGAAAAGTCGGAGAATAAAGACTATTTTATTTTATCTACTGGCAAATGTTTGAGTGATGATTACGAGTATTTGCTTCTGTTTTGGGGGTTTTCCATGTATATAAGCTTATGTGTATGTATGTAAGCTTATCGTTGTCTTGTACCCATAGTGCAGCCTAGAGCTTAGCTTGGGACTAGGTCAATTCAATTGGTGAGAGATCCTCATCAAATTGACGTAATGACAGCTCTTATTCACTTCACAGTAAGAGCTGCACCGTGTTATTACGATATCGAAACAAGATGGGCTAATCGAATTTGGTCTTTCTAAAAAAAACGAGCTAATCAGCCCATCCATCTAGGAGCTACGATGTCACGATACAAATAGGGGTTACCTTCGTTTCGGCGAAATATATTATATAAATTGTATCGTTTCCCAACCAGCTTTGTTTGTTTTCTGTAACCGTAAATATTTCAGGATTTTATAAAACTAACCTAACCTAACCTATAGGGTTCTCACGATGGTACTGAAATAAATCCTGAAATATTTACAGTTACAGGAAAAAAATAGATTGGCAAATGAAACGGTTGGGAAACGACACCTTTTGGCAAAAATATTTCGGCCAAACGGCAGGCTCCGTAGAAATAGAAACACAGATACAATATTTAAACTTGTAAGACAACTCTGTTTGCTTTGAGGATAATTATAATTACCCCTAATAATCTCATTGGGTTGACTACTTATGCATATTTACAAAGAAAAACTATCACACTGAAATCACATCATCACAATGAAAGCATAGGTCTACTTTCGATCACGATCACACTTTCCGGGAAATAACGATTTCCTGGATGCCTGTTATTAATTAGAATTAACAGCCGTACTCGCTTCGATAGGGATAATTAATTAATTAGTTATTGACGTAATGACAGCTCTTGTTCACTCACAGTAAGAGCTGCACCGTGTTATTACGATATCGAAACAAGATGGGCTGATCGAAATTGGTCTTTCTAACAAAACGAGCCAATCAGCCCATCCATCTAGGAGCTACGATGTTACAATACAAATAGGGGTTACCGTTGTTTCGGCGAAATATATTTGCCAAATTGTATCGTTTCCCAACCCGCTTTGTTTTCTGTAACGGTAAATATTTCAGGATATTATTAAACTAACCTAACCTATAGGGTTCTCACGATGGTACTGAAATAAATCCTGAAATATTTACAGTACAAGAAAAAAAATGGGTTGGGAAATTAAACGGTTGGGAAACGACACATTTTTGGGCCAAACGGCAGGCTCCCTACAAATAGACACATAGATACAATTTTTAAACTTATTATAATACCACTCTGTTTGCTTTGAGGATAGCTAGTTATGCATATTTATAAAGAAAAACTATCACACTGAAATCACATCATCACAATTATAGGTCTACTTTCGACCACGATCACACTTTCCGGGAAGTAACGCTTTCCTGGATGCCTATTATTAATTAGAACTAACCGCCGTACTCGCTTCGATAGGGATAATTCATTAATTAGTAACTGTTTATAGTAAATTGAGATTATATTATAATGAATAAATAGGTGATAAGCGCGATAGTTTAAAAAACCGGCCAAGTGCGAGTTTAACTCGCGTGGAGGGGGGAGTGGTCAATTTTCGTCTTCTTTCATGAATAAAGTCAAAACTATTTATTTTACAATAATAACAAAAATATATTTGAGATCCTCATAACGATCCCTTTCATTTGATATACCTATGACACAAGAAGGTTAGCAAAACTTTTTTTTTTTAAATTTCTAATTTGTCCCCCGAAAATGACCCTTTAAAAAATATTTATTTACTTTGCACATCCGTGTTTGGGTCATCAATTTACATATATGTACCAAATTTCAACTCAATCGGTCCAGTACTTTCAGAGCAAATTGGCTGTAATAGACGGACCGACAGACAGACGCACGAGTGATCCTATAAGGGTTCCATTTTTTCATTTTTTGTACGGAACCCTAAAAAAGTGATAGGTTAAGCTTTGGCAGACTTGAGTCGAAAGACCAAATGATGTTTGTTACCTTTCCCGTTAGAATGCCGCTATAACGTGTTTGCACCTCCGGTTCCAAACCGGGCGAGGGTAGGTGCTATAAGTTTGAAGGCCGTATGTACGGTCGGTCAAAAAAGTGGTCTACCAGTTTTGACAAAAGTTTCTGTGAGATCCAATTATTGCTAAGGTTGACACTTGTCATTGTCGTAATATTATTGCGAGGGAAAATCGAACTTGTTGTATCATGATGTGCAAATGAACTTCAACTGTGGGGTGGTAGACCACATTTTTGGCCGACTGTACGTATGGACCGATTTCAAAGGGTATTTTCAAATTAACAGATAGTTTAATTGGGAAAGTCCTTGGATAGATTTGATGGAAATCAGCTGGGCTGTTGAAGAGTCATCTGCTTTCATCGCAAGGGTCGCAAATTGCAATTAAGGCAAGAGTTTTTAATCTATTTTGAAAATTACTTTTTAGTAATTACGTTTGGAACGATCTGTCAACACCCTTACGAGCAAAGGGTGTTATGCTCCCACGCGACAACTCGGCTGCGACGACATTTGACGACATTAAGTGACGCGTCGATTAACATAACGCGCGGGATGCGATTACGGCGATCGAGTTACCGAAGCCGAGAATTGGATTGGGATATCTAATATTTTGGGGAGATTATCATCGCAACCGAATTTTGTTTTTACTGCTGCTTTTAGTAGCGTACGTAGAAGAGTAATGAATGCTTCATAGCCAGAGCATTCGACTGGAATAAGGCATGTTATCTAAAAGTTGCAGAAAATTCCTGAAATTTAGTAAGTGTTTTCAAGAAATTATTGAGAACATTATCGGGAACATTTGCAAGCATTGAAAATTTTGTATTTTCATACAAAAATTAAGAATATTCCAAGGAGTTATCGAGAAATTTTTATAGGACAGTTGCACAATTTGAAAAGTTTCTTGTCAGCACAATCCTAGTTATGGCTCGTTAAAAGCGTTCAAACGTCCACTCTCTCAGATTTGTAGTTACGGCGCGGGCCCTAATTTGAGAATCGGAGCCTGAAGTTACGTCAGCTTCATCTCTTTCCTACCGATTTATTCAAGAGTGACGAATAAAAGGAAAGGAGCAACAGAGGTATCGAATTTAGCGCTCTCATCTCACACGTCATACCGTGCGCAGATGACGAATGCTCAGCTCGCTGCATGAAACGAACCACGGTATCTATCACCTATTTTTTCATCTTCATCATCTGTCTTAACACGAATCTCGGACCGGACTATTAGTACGGCCCCGGCGTGTCGAGCGTCATGATGAGGTCCCGGTTACCTGCTGCATCTTATCGAAGTCTAGCGCGGGTCGGTGGCGGCGCGGCGGCGGCAGCGCGGCGCGGCGCCGGCGCGGGGAGGGCGGCGCGCACGCGCACCCCGCGCCCGCCCCCGCGCCCGCGCCCGCGCCCGCGCCCGCGCCCGCGCCCGCGCGCCGCGGCTTCAGCGCCTCCAGCGGCGGCGACGTGCGGAACCGCACCGGGGTCTCCACCTGCAACGGGAGAACATGCCGGTGAGAGGAGAGCTGGAGAGACTTCACATTTTTACGGTGGTTCGACGTTAGGAGAGGTCCCGACCTCAACCTTTTGCGAGGTTCGTAAAGATCGCTACCGTCATCTTACTCGCTCATCTCGAAACGGCAGTATTCGCAGATTCGTGTTTCAGTTTGGAAGTAAAATAGCCAGTGAAATGACTAGCGACGATCTTGTTTTTAGAGTTAGCAAATCATTTGCAACCTCGGGTTTACGACTGTCCATGATCTCCGGAACCATCAGATGGCTGTATGCTTCTTTAACGAAACAACTTGAAATACCTACCGATACATTTAGAGGTGTTGAAAAAGCAGAACTTCCACTATCAGTATCAGATCAGACACGAGGAGTACTCACAGGAGGTATATTTGTGCTATTCATTTCATTACACTTATTTCTAAAGGATAAACAGAACTCGACATTAAATCGGAGCTGGCTCCCGGTTCCAAAAATCCTGTCTTAAATACGGAAAGATTAGTTCAAGTTTTATTAATCTGTCTCTCAAGATAGACCGAGTGACATTTACTAAGCTAAGATCACTTGATACCCAGACATATTAAACAATGATATGAATACTTGATGATCCTGTCAGGTGGTTTCTGCGGACATGGCGTCAGAATACACTACAAAGACGAAATGTACAGATGAAGCTACCGACCTTCGTATCGTCATCGTCGGAGCTGGGAGCCCTCGCAGGTTCGTCATAAGGCTGCGCGGGCCACTTGCGCTTCTCGGGCGCCGCGGGGGGCGGGGAGGAGGCCCCGCGCCGCCGCGACTCGCCCGGCGGACTGGGCGCTCCGTTGATCACCTGGACATGCGGGAAGGTGATGGACTGATGGCCGAAGGTGTGGTGTGAGTGCTAATGGTTAGATTTTTTGGAAGGGGAGTACAATACTTCAAAGAAAATATTCAGCAGTTTAGTGTCTTGTCACTCATAATGAACTTTGAACCAAGCAATTACCAGTAGAATTTAACTAGTCATAGTTACGTATATAATGACATGGTTCAAAAAAATATTTGCTTATAATAAATAAGTAGACATGACTGCAGGTCACCGACCAGCAACAGTTCTTGGTGTATGAATCCAGAAATGATACGAAGGCGGTTCAAAAGAATGTTTAAAGATCTCAAGCTCAGATATATGCTTCAAACGGCTATATATGTATATACTGAGCCTTTTACTGGTCCACACGTCCGAACTTACTCGTGTGAACGTAAAGTCGTGCATAGACTTGTACAAACCAGTAGGGACTAGCTAACTCACACAAGTTACGATAAGGCGATACGCGATACGCAGTCATGTTTGGAATATTTTACTGTTAAATAGGTACTACTGAGATGTTTTGTTCAAAACCGAATACACATTGGTAAGTTGGTAACTGACTGATGATTCACTGTTCAGACCAATTCGTTACCTTGAATAAATCAGCATCATCTGACAGTATGACTATTCCCATTTAAAAAATATTTCTTTTTCTATTGGAGTTATTAACAAATTAAATGATTTAATTTTTTAATATTTCCGAAATAAAAATTAGTCTACTTTTGTTATGGTTAATGGCTTTAATGACCTTCGGCCATAGCATGCAGAACAAAGCAAAGTGTATTGTATCTAGAGCTCAATGGAGAAGTTCAGATATAAAGTCGACTTAGGACCCTTTTACTGTCTGTTAATTACACAAAAGCGGCATACCTTCCTATGGATTTCCGAAAGATGCCGTGATGACAATGCATCAGGCCTAACCATGAAGCAATCTACCAACTCTTGAATTCGGGTTGACTAAACACCAAAACAAAGGAAATAGGCAAACAGCTAAAGGCGCAATATGCTAGAGAATTCTCAAAAATTACACCATTGCTAAAGGTGTTTTTCCACCGATGAGGCGAGGCGAGTCGAGGCGAGACGAGAATTTAAAAGGGAATGCCCACCGGCCATACAAGGAAATGCCTGTTATGTACAAGAACCAATCATACATTAAAATACGTTAAAAAAATTGGTTTCGAAGGTCCATCAAAAATTATTTAAAAACCTGGGATTTTGCTATTACTCGTATTAAGATTTTTCTTTGCAATGAAAGAGGTTATGTTGACATAAAAAAACTACAATAGATGTCGCTAAGATATACTCGTATGTGAATGTTAAGATGTGACATAAGAACGATTTAACTTGACCTTTTTTGTTCACCAAGACAAACTAATGACAATTATCATGCATTAATAGTACTTTTTGCGTGAGTGATAGCAGAAAATCTTCATTATTTGTTTTGTTAATATAAAGTGGCATCTTGACGTAACCAATGATAAAATGGCGAAGGCAACGGATGTTCCAGTAATATACTAATTAATTAGTGTTTGTTTCTCCGGAGTTTAGCAGACTTCTATTTAATCTGTTTAGTTATATTCAATTACGACATTTTTTTTTGAAATATTGGACGTCTTTGTACATTCCAGGCATTATTTGGGCATTCTCCTTTGTATTTGTAAATTTTACTTCCCCTCTCGTGCATATTTTGTCCAATTTTAGTTTTAAATCCACGTTCTTGCTTCTATTGTTGATTTATTTTACTTTATTATCTCAGTTTATTTCCAACTTCAATAAGGTTATGTCATCGTTAAGGAGTGTCATTATTCCAACTATGTTGCATAAGAGGTTAGTTAGCTATAACTAACCTGCCCCAAGCGTGCGCGCAGCCGTGGTGCAATCTCGCGGCCTCGCTATTGTGATAGCCTTATTATAACTAAGTCGCGTCAGCGCATCCCACATCATTAGGAATTATCACTTTATTAGCTAGCTCTGTAGGACGTATTTATATTTATAAATCTATACCGTTACTTACTAACTGCATGGATAGACAATGCAGAGGCCGTTCAGTGGGAAATGTGGCATTCGTATTGTAGTAATGAGCTAATGCATCAAAAACTTCTGTAAGAAATGAGGACAACGCACTATTCCTACACTAATTCGAGCAAATCCTCTACTTGTCCATATAATGTTTGCCGATGTAAGGACAATAAATATACGCAGAAAGTAAAATTATAATTCTAGTGATAAACAATATACCTAATATGAAAAATGCAATCTTCTTGCATCTATAAAATAAATAAATAAAACGAAAGATAGTGAATTGATCTACAAAATAATCGACTAGAACCTAAAAATAGTCTTCAGATTACTGATCTTAACTTATCTCAAGTTTAAAATTTAAAATAAATGCTTCAGCAGACAGTTTTATCCCGTAGCTAATTGCCAACAAGATACATCGGATGCCTGAACAATATTAACATCGGCGTGGACTTTTTCTCGGCGCCGGAACAGGGAAGCTGTTGTTTATCTTTCGTTACCCGATGCCTGCAATTATGGGAGACGGCAGACAAAAGAATTTCTAATTTAGAGCAAAGCACGACAAAATGCAGGCGGGGAAAAATGTGTTCGGTGAACAAACTGCAACAAGGGCTGTTACTGACGCCGTGGGGTTGGTAACTGACTATTAATTAATAATCTGTCCAGGATTGAAAGGATAGAAAGGTAATAAACTAAGTACATTTAGGCACGTAGAACATGATTAAATATGCATTCAAAGGATGCTTTATTAAATTTAACGGAAACAATATCACAATTTAAACTATCAACGTCATTCTAGCTCGTGAACGTAAGAGAAATTGCAGGAACATTGCCGAGTGTTAAGAAATGGATGGGAAGATAGAAAAACCAAAAGATTCTGCCAAATTTACCAACATTAAAACGGTCATTAGAAGTCTGGATTGTTGGCATAAAATACCTAGAAATGGGAGCTGTAATTTACAGCTAAGCTCAGCAGCCGACAAATGAGACCGCATTTAATATCGATGAAGTGCCTGCCCTCTTCAAAGAATTTAGGATTGTAGAAAAGTAACAAAAATAGATGACTGTGCCAGAATACACTCAGACGAGGTGGCAATTTGACAAGTTTCTGCAGTTGTCAATTTAAAAATAATTACCATTGGCATTGATTTGATTGTTTACTTTGAGGTTTAGAGTCTGCGCTTTAATACATTTTCGCCAAGTTCATAAATAATATAAAAGTCACATACACAACATAGCGCAAAGCTTTACAAGTTTCTTTCAAAATAAACCTGAACGACATCGCTCGACCCCTATAAAGTGTCTTCCAAAACCTCAGCATATTTTTATACAAATTTCGAGAGCACGCTCCCCAAATTAATTTGCACTTCGTCAAATTATGCAGCTGCCCTAAAAGCATGGTGAAAGGGATTGGATTCGTTTGCATGCTGGTTCCCGAGCCGCGGACGGTAAGGCTCGACTTGAACAATGAGGCGGCAAGCACCGTTTTATCTGACACACGTATCTATGAGGGTTCCAGACAGTAAAAGTTCGCTAGGTGTAGCTACTGTCACGTCCGGCCTGTCAAGTATTTTAGTCACTAGACGAAAATATATACAGAGCCTTGAAAACAATGACGTCTTCATCCAGCAGAAACTTAAATAAAAAGCTAAGAGAAAAGGGTACCATTATCTAGGAAAAGGACCACTTTGTCGATTGTCGCGTAAGACCTTCTTTTTAGTTTTATCATGCTAGTGTGCCGTAGGGTGTAAGCGAGAAGCGTGGAAAAGAAAAAGTTATGTATTCAATCGTCTTCGAGAGCGTTGAACTGAATTAATTTGAGGCTGTATGTATCTTTCCTATGCAACCACGTCATCTATGAGAGAACACAAATCAGGAAGCTAAGTTTGACTTTGTATCTGTCGTGTTAGATAAGATATAAGTTCTTCAAACCAACGATTACATTCGAAAATTTCTAAACTAACATTTTGAAACGGTGAAAGGTTCTGATTTTTAAAATTTGAAAGAGGAATTCCGTACATCTCTGTCTGTGACGCAAAAGAAAGTTACCTCATACAGATCAAAACCATTTAGCAGTGTCTACCGTCTATTAATTATACTATCTTAACTGTTAGTCAAATCTTGGCTAGCGACCTTGGTCTCGCGTCCGCTTGCACCTCAGAGGTCGCCATTTTGCCGGCTCGGTCGTTCACCCGGTAATCTCTTTATGCAGCTGCACCGCGTTATGTCATGCTACGTCATTAGAGCTTTACGTGTTTTTGGGAAATTGCCGAGCGTTCTCTAGAACCTAAACATGACGAGAATTCTCGCAAATAACGTTTATATTAAACGGCATGGAGAATTGCAACAGAAAGTTTAGAGAGACACGAATTATGCACAGATGCTTCTCGCGTAAGGTTGGGTGTATACCTAATGCAATGGTTGGGAATGATGATTGATGACATATCGACTTTACTGACATTGACAACGACTCATAATAAAAAACCAATTCTATCCCTAATAAATACCTACCTATCTAAATTACCCTATCTAGATTCACGTCATCGAGAATGTTAATGCCTTTTACCAAAAGCTAGAGATAATGTCTGCGTCGGAGGTAGACGCTGCAGACAGCGGCGGCTAGGTGTAGGTATGGGTTGTCACTTGTCAAAATCCCCCGTGGCAGGGAGGCAGCGGCAGGGAGGCGTGGGGTGCGTCATATTAGTGTATTCATCTTCAGTTTAGTAACAGCGTTAAATTTGATTTGGGTAGAAACTTCAACGTTGTTTATTGACAACACTACGACTATTTTCTGGGGTAATAAATAAGCTTTATATTGATTGAGTCTAGTGGGCCTAGAATGGTTGCGTTTATCGCGTGATAAAATGTGGATAAAGCATCCGTCATTCTCGTACTATATATGTCAAAAAGAGACGGATGTTTTATCAATATTTTGTCACGCGATAAACGCAGCCATATTAGGCCCCTAGGGTGAGATATGGGTACATCGATGCACAAAGGTAAATTTTGTTACTTTATAAAGTAAATCCGGCAGTATGTGTGTTAATGAATACGCATTTCAAGATTTTTCTAACAGGTTTTAGAATTTGGACAATTTGAGATTGAAAATCAAGAACCTAATTTGTCGAATGTTTCTAAATCTACTGTACTTTACTGTTATGTTTTCCCGGGAACAAATAAAATATTAAAACCATGTCGTTTATATCCATTTAGAAATAAGAATTACACAACAAGGATCGTCTTCAATGTCTCTTAACGTTGTACATCACTAACTTAGCTCCGAGCTCGTCCGACCGCCCGTTCTGTCGAATTTCCGTCACACGCGTAATGGCCCGGAACAAGTGCGCACAAGCACGCAGAACACAGGCTATTACAGACGTTCTAGTGCCGTAGACGATACACGACAGACAGTAACAGGAATTCACAGGAACCAATTATAAACTTCGGGTTACAATTCTACAAGTTCTACGACAAAACGCTAGTAGGTACTGCGCCTCTATTAAACACCGTAAAAACAATATCGTATTTGATCTATTATCGTATTGTCAACTTTTTGATAGCTCTTATTTTCTTGACAGTAATGGCGGATGACGTCATAAAACTACCATAACAGGCAAACTACGATGTCGTTTTTACCGCCTACAATACCGGCCCTGAAATTATTCAGGTGACAGTAGTTATCGTATAGTTTAGAAAAAGAGTTTTTTTAAATTTGCCAGTGCCATATTCTGAGCTGTTTAAAGTTTCATGCCTGTAGCTCATCGGGAAGTTTTTTATAGATTAATATTTAAACCTCAGAGCTAGGAAAGCGTGTCATTTTTATTTGATTCTGTCTGTACCATGGAAAAAAGAGGGAGGCGTTCTTCCAATATCCATTTTAAATAAAGTATTTACGTAATTTTATAAATACGATCTCGTCACTGAATTACATTCTAGTGAAACGCCCAAATAAATAATTGTCGGGGCTCTGGTTAATGAAGCGAACCTTCTGTAGTCGTCCACTCTGTGCTATCACTGTCCATGTGAAGTAATGAGAATAGGCCATTACGGACCATTACCCCAAATGTACTGCTGGGCCGCTCTACGATCCTCTAAACACGAGTCAAGGAAACATCCTAATGTAGGGACCTGCACGTACAATAATCATTGCGTGTAATAAAAACAAAGCGAATACGGGTAAATAAGTATTATATAAGTTCACACATTCACAAAACATATTTTGATTAAATTTTATTCATTTTCATAATTAGTCTTGGCGTATCACAAGGCCTATACCTAGGCCCTTTACTATAATAGTTAGGTAGTTTAACAACCGCGTTAAATCTCAATAAATTAATTTTAACCTGCAAATACAATGAGCAATTTGTGTGTAAGTTTAACAAATTGAAAGGAGATTTCATTGAACGAACCGTCATATTTATTTCTGCATGTATCTATCGTTTATTCTATTTGGACATGTTAGGCTATGAAGCACATGGTTAAGCTTTGATCTCTGTAAATGCGCTTAAAGCATGGATAAATCTTTTGAAGCCATAATCTGTTTATTCATTCAATATTGCATCGACGTACTTTGTTCTAAGTTGTAAAATCAATAAATATTATGCCATAACATATTTTCTTAGCCTCAGACAAGTTTAAGGGCGAAACTGAATGTGTGCAAAAAACGGAATTATCTATTTACTAAAGCTAATTTAAAACTGATAATTATTATTTAGGTTTTGTACGTTTATCACGTTCTTACAGTTTGTTTAATCTTATTATATGTTTTCTCATTTAATTAAGAATCAATCAAAGACGCATTAACGTCATTTGATTTTTTTCCTTAGCAACAGTATTTTCTCGAATTTCAGTTGGAACACTTGAAATTACCTGCGTCTAATGAGGCACTGACAAAATCGTCAATTAGTGCGATTCGTCCGGGTCGAGACAATTTGGCTGAGTTGTTTACTCCGCAGGGACAGCTCAGGACTCGGCACCAGACACGAATCGCAAGAAACACAAGACGTTTTAAAAACTTGCCAAATTTTAGTCAGTGATAAGGATAAAGTTCTTTAAGTCTTGTCTCTGTCCCTTTCAATTCCTGAAATTTGAAAGGCTTTGTCAGTTCCGAATACGGTCCTCGAATAGATTTTTTCCAAGAGTTATTTGAGATATAGTAGTGGTTATTTGAGATATAGCTAGAGATGATGTAGATTCTGTATTTCACCATAAAATTGTATTTACGTTATAGCATTATTTTTGTACTTACTAGTGATATTACGAGTTGATCCTCACCCCTTTCTAGAAGGCTACTTGCACAAATGAAATACTATAATTTGATATTTGAAATTTTAGATTTGTATCGTATTTATTATTTACGAGAGTAATATCAGCTGAAGAAAATTCACAAATAAGATCAGTCTATAGAACAGCCCGATAGGTGGACCCAACTTCCTAGCTCCCTTGTGCATTTTTCAGACAGTCCGAGAAGTTTATCTTAAGTTAATATCGTCACCTCCCCTAGAGCTCTAGTGTTATTCGTTAGCTAGCATAACTTGCATTCTCTTGTCTTGTCACTTAGAACTATAAGAGAGCAAGTTGTACTTGTATTTATGGTAGATGGCGTTAGTATTATATACACGGCATAGCAGCGCTAGTAACGCGATCTGTTGACACATACCTCTAACTCCTCTTCTGAGGAATGGTGGTCATACAGCTGATCTGGTTCAGGATCGGGGAGCGCACGAGGCGCAGGCGCGCATGCGCACGCGTCTCCGCCCATACCTGGGAAAGAAGCAGGTTTATAATACAGCAATAAAGCATTACATTACGCCATTTGATTTTGACGAAACTGTTTAGTGGATACATATCTCCCAAAATGAATACGTAAAAATATTTCCATTCAGGAGTACTCAATGAATTGTTATTTTCAGTGTTGACATCTCGAGAGCGAGAGCCAGGGCCCGTATTATGGTCGCCTTTATCGCGGTGGATAAAGCTTCCGTCACTCTCGCACTTACATACTGGTCAGAAAGTGACAGATGTTTTATCTACGCTTATCTACGTCGATAAACACGACCATAATTGGCCCGCAGGTCTTCAAAGCTTGCTTAATGTTGGACTAGTTCATGGATTTAATTCTTGAGAGCGATACACTATCAGAACTTGGTGGATTGATCTTTTAATTAGCATTTTCTAAACTGAAATTGTCTCTCCTATTCGATGTGGTCATATTATAATTGAATGAGCGGCAACGCATGACCGCAGATAATCCGAGAATTTTGAATTTGCCATCATCATACAAAGTTGCGCCATACATGCGAAAGGAATCTTAGTTTTTTAGGCTACAGGGGTTACACACGAAAACAGAAGTTATCACCTCCGCCCATGGACACCCGTAACATCAGGAGAGGAATCGCAGATTGCTTTGTTCTGAGAAAAGAGTACTTATCTTGAAGATACCGTTCGTGAAATACCTCCTCAATAAGCTGCTTCCATAGAACTGTCACTTTATACACCTCCGCTGTCACCGCACAATACCTGTCGTCCGTCAGTTATCCTAAAGGTCAAGGGTGTTACAGATGTGCATTATCGAGATAAAAGGCTATTCCAGCTGCACTCGATTATTAGCGTCTATTGTTGTATTTATTACTAGAATGGAACAAAACACTACTAACACAATATTGCTAGCACAATATGAGGCAATATTGATTGGACGCAGTGTCTGGGTTAGATTGGATGGATTCGATGGAAGTTTATCAAATATTAGAGGATGTTATTTGATAAATTGCTATGCAAATAATTGCTAAAAGTAGGTTCTAATTAGACAAATATCAGGGCTACCAGGAGGAATGCAAACAGATATTTCGTAAAGAAGTTTCCGCTAGAAATTAGTTTCAAGTTAAAAACCATTATTCATATTAAATTATTTGACTTTTTTCAGGATATAAGTAATTATTTTAATATAATTTTAATATTTTTAATATGGACACTAATCAAGGCCACATTTTCGGTTAAGTTTTTTGTAGGGTTTCCTCAAAAACAAAATTACATTCAAAATTCAGATCATTTATTTAGTAAATTGGTCATACCAGGGTCCTTTTCAACAACGGGTAAAAGGAATAAATCTAGAAACGTTTCGGATAAGGTCATTATTTATGTATAATTATGCTTTATTGTACAAAACGCAAAAACCATACAATGTTTACAAAATAGGGATCGCTGCTGAGAAGCGCCGCAAGAAACGCAGTGACAATAACGGCTGTGAAAATGTATGGACTAACACCCGTTTTAGATTTAACGTCTGTTAAATGTTAAATTGTATGTTGGAGCTCGGGATTATACTGAAAGGTTTCGTGCGGCCTAAGTATAGAATAAAGTTCAACATTCATATATAAACTTGCCGTCTATTTTAATTTGTCGTCCGGAGTTAAAGCTTATTTGCGGCTAACGATTTTTACCTTATTTATACCGGCCTGCGCCATTGCAGCCTCAGATGCATATAACATGAGACTTGCTACCGTATATAACTTTTAATTCCCACAGCAACCTAGTTAGTCTCTTGAATTTAAAATACGATTAGTTCAGAGTTTCCACCTGCTTTTGTAGCTTTATGGTGGCTCTCCCAGAAGATACACGTGAATTCATATGCTCTGACGTTAAACGTGAATTCAAAGAGATAGACTTACTAAACAACTAGCTTTTGCCCGCGACTTCGTCCGCGTAGATTTTGAGTATCGTTGTTGCCTCGGGAACTTAATTTTTTTCCGGGATGCAAATAGTATGTAATTCAAATCCGTACAGCTGTTGCAGCGTGAAGGAGTTACAAAACTAACACACAAACTTTCGCATTTATAATATTAGTAGGATATAGTAGAATTGATAACTAATATCGCAAACATGGTTCGAGGAAACTGACTAATATAGAAATTCTTTAGCATAACTTACTCGTATTTAACTTGTACCTTTCTAACAAGTCCACAAACGAAAAGGACGCACTGAGCAACAAGAAAATAGCACTATGTTTTCTCTTATATATTGAAAACCCATGAATGCAATACCGTGTCAATTTTATATGGAATCCAGACAGCTTGGCACTTATTAAGCTAAACAAACATCAAATTATCCGCACAGGGCGACGCACTAGTGAGTCGAAACTAACTCACACAGATCCTATCTTACTACCCTAACGAAACTGCACAAAGTTCAAATTCCTTTAACCAAAGTATCAAGAGTGTTTTCTGTTGAGGTGGACTAAAAAGTCTAAAGATAAGGTTGAAATTAGCGTGGCATGTGACAAAATGTTGGTAAGGATTCTGAGGTGACGGACCAGTCACGACTCGTCAGTTAGTGCGGTGGCCATATTTTAAGAAATTGCAAGACTAGTGCTTTTTATATATTAAAATAATGTACACTGAACATTGTTAACACTGATCACATTACATTAAGATAACGATACCTACAGCTGTAGTGTCAAAAGCACCTTTTTGGGAACAGCTTTGTTTTCTGACTGTATTTTGCCGACCTTTCGAACTCAATGTCGTGTTTCGACTTTGATTGAACCAACAAGATCGTCAATATTTTTTCCATCAGACAAACCAAGACCATTCATCTTTCGAAATCATAAAGCAAATAAACTTCATAAAAATCGGTGTGTGTAGACGAAATAAATCAAGTCAGCCGAGCCGATAACCTTGCCTTTATTGCCTTGCCTGAAAATAGCACCACTAATACTGGAGACGTTACGCCGTCCGTCTATTACGAAATTACTGTTACGTTTCTTGCGACACTTCTTCTCTACAGTGGTCTCCTTTTAGGTAGCGTTGGTAGACTCATCCCCAACTCCCTAATCTCCACCGAGTCTTCAGAAACCTTGAAGTCATGTGGAGGGACCGTCCGGATCTGTACCACCATCTTACTCTTTAATCTACCGCCAAGTGTTTGCATTGTTGTTGGATAAGACAACCGGTGAAATTACTAGGATAGAGGCATTCCATCTTAGTCCTCAGGATTAGGCAATTCATTTGGGATCTGAGTATTGCAGTTTTGAGATTGTAGTCTAAAGAATTAAATTTTCTATGATAGATAGCCCGTGTACACGTTTGAATTCTCCTTCCCATAAAAAAATGGTTGTTTAAAGTGTCCTTGCGGTTTAGTACTGCTTGCGTAGTAAAGTTCAATATTCATTATGTTCAAGAGTTTAAAGAGCTACTTGAAGGAAAAACTGTAGACTTCACAATGTTATCGGTTTCTACGTCACCAGCAAACTACCATAACGTTGATAAACGACAATGTACTCGCGTTTTTATTGCTTTTGCTATTGCGCAGTTGCGCAGGTCAGTTTCATGGGTTTACTGCGTACGTGGAGTTCTTTTCTACATTTTAATGCTTACACTAAACAGATACCAGAGGCCGTATCTGTCGATTCACTTTCAACGCCTAGAGTTATAGCCATTCCGAGATTCCCTCTATACTCGTATATCCCCTCTACTGACGAGAACTTGCCAGTTTATCATAGTTAATAATACTGCTTCAGGGAGGTCTTCCTGAGGAACTCACCGACAGTGACGAGTCTTAATTGACTCGGAGCGCGTAAAAACTAAGGGTGTTTCCAGTCTCGACTTGATTAATGCGATGCTCGCTTCGTCTTGCCTACCTACCCCAAGTTCTTAGCTATCGCCGTATAATGCTCACGGGCGCACGGGCTAAGTTATGATAGGCTCAGTTAATAAAAGTAAGAAGTAGTAAGAATGTTCCTAGGCCAAAACTAGATACATAGAGCCTACTCTTTTTAACTGTCTGTTTTTGACGGCTTTTGACAGGTTTTGACAGCCTTATTAAATACAGACTGTCCCGGAACAAGCTTGGTCACAGCAATGCAAATATGGCCAGGTCGAGTGCGCGTGCGTGGGCCCGACCGCCCGGCCACTCGCGCGCAGCCACGTTTACGTTTCAAATGTTCGAATGGAGTAAATACGAAAAATCACAAATGTATTCGTCCATATTTGTCCAATCTAGTATAGTTTATCTACGTAAAAGTATTTTATTCAGTGCGTGTCTTTCGTTGTGAACTAATTAGAGAAGGACGTACTTTGCTATGTGCGTGACAAAGAACACTTTGTCCTTAGGCCCCTGTAAAAAGGAATTATAATCACCACGTCTCAGCAGGACTGCTTTTAGTGACATCTAGGCCTTATCAAAGATTGCAAAGATGATCTCTTTAAATGAAAAACCCCGCAGCGTAGATATCTTTAAACGAACGTCCATGGTTCATGAGTACACCTCGTAACTAGTAAAAAAACATCGTCACTTCTCATCCCAAGTCTAATGGACTCAATATTCCAAGATGGATGTTTGTCCATTCTATTCCGACGCGTGCGACTATGGCTTAGGCGCTCTGTCAAGCCGTGGCCCGAGAGACACAGATCGCACAATGGGAGGTGTTAAAAACGACGTTAGCACTTTAACGTACGTTTCAGATTTTAAAATGATGCTTAGTATGTTTAACAAGTTTGTAGAGTATCCTTCTATGTATACTTTACTGTCTATTTTTCTGTTGTACCCAGAGAGGAAGAGAGGAATTATGAACTTGCTCAAGTCCTTGATCTTGTTGGCAGAAATGCTTGCAATAAAAGATTTTGCTATCTTATGAATGAATTTAACTTAACTAAGAGTATAATAGGTGCTCTATTTGATTAAGAAATTTACTTTAAAATACTTGTTTTTCTGCTTAAAAGCCAGACTTCCTGAATTCCCTACAAAAATGACTCAATATTGGGTACATGGCATTAAATGTGAAGGTATTCGATATCAATGAGAGCTTTCTAATGCTAGAGTACAATAGTAAAACTATCTTATCTCCAGACGATCTTATCAGAAATAATAGGTTTCCGGTCACATGCTATCGCGAATACCTTTCCTATCTAAGAATATAAGGATGTAAGGTTTTCCATTAGAATTATTGCCTGTGTGCTCCTTCGCTTTCACAATGCCATTAAAAAAAACTAGACTACTATACTAACTAACAGCCACACTAAGAGTCAGTTAACGACGATGTTCCTTAGTGACGATGATTGCTCATACAAGTTTGAAAAAGGAACGAAATTATTGTCTATAAAATGTGTCTGAGAACGGCGGATAGAAAAGATAAGAAAACGTTCGATATTCGAATCTCATCGAGTGAAAAGTTTTTAAATTAAATGCATTGTTAGAGTTAGTTCTAGTCAGTGACGCATCAACCAATAATTACGAGAAGATGAAACAGAGGTGACAATGCTCACATGAAGTGCGAACACTTATAAGGACCGTATTAAGAAATTAATTTTGAGTGAGATGCTCGTCTCACTTCAGACAAGTCAAACTAAATGTCAAGTCATAGAAAATCATCAGCTCTGACGTGCCTTAGGACAGGCACCTCACATAAGTTGATTTATACGGCCACTTGTAGGCAGTCAATCTCGATCACGATCCGTGATCAAAATCAATGATCACGATCCAGATAGATTGTATATGAAGTCGATTAACTAATTAATTCATCTGATTACAAAACATCGTGCGATCGATCATACGGCCCCTGTGTAGATGTAATACTCGTGAGCTGCCGTACATGACCGAAAACCAACATAATCACCAGACTGGTGGGCGCGTGGATATTGCCTCGCCTTGGCCGCGGCAGCGAGCAAGGCCAAGGCCAGCCCCCCTCCTTTTTTGCGCAGTGATGTAATTCGCATTTCGGCGCGGGCGCAACATGGCGGCGTCACGCTCGGATAAACAATTGAATTTCTTTTGCGACTTGAGTTATTGCGATGATGTTACATTTTGGAAGACGTCAGTTCGAAACTATCTTTCCTGTTTTGGTTTGAGAATTATCAACTGTAGATATTTTATTTGTTAGTGAATTGAAGAACGCTATTATCATCTTATATCTTAATAAACCCCACCTTTTTCTGTCTAGCCTTAGCCTGCCTGAGACTCGTATACGCCCCCAGACTAACAGTCGGACTGACAAGCCGAGAGGAACGAAGCTATATACTAAAATGAGAAAGTTATACGTCTCTGTTCTAATACGACAGACCAAAATCGAAAAAGATAGGTGGTCAAAATTGAAAACTCGCATTGTAGGCAATTGTATGGGAAAAACGCAAGCGTCCCTAATTATGTGGCCACCGCTGTATGTAAAATACTTTATTGTACGAACAGGAACACAACTAACAACAAAATAGACAGAAATACCAAAGCTATGTACAAAGGCGAACTTATTCCTTTAAGGGATCGCTTCCAGTTAACCTTTGAGCGACTGTTAGTCTGTGTTCCCCATTAAAAGCGATTCACGCCCCGCCGTAGAATTTTGTATGAATGGGAATGAAAAGTAGTCAACCCAATGTTTATGTTTCGCCTTTCCTAGGTTGCCAAATTACGCGTTATTAACTTCAAAGTTTCGTGCGTGCAACCAACGATGTCGCGAATCGCGATGCACGAAACCTCGACGTCTTAAGAAGACTGAAATGCGACAAAATCACGACACTGTACAGGAATCTCTACTTTTGTTTTCCGCGCAGTCCCGCCGCGCGACTCCGGCGCAGCCGCAACTTCACGACCAATTACACACACGCTGACACCTCATTAGGCATGTAACACGCATCTAGGATTCTCTCCATACTTCCGACCACGATGCGATTACAGTGATTAGATTCTACAGCGTTTTGTCTTTTGTTACTACGAGTAGTTACTTGCAGCGTTGGCCACATAATTAGGGTGGTTTTACCATACATTGCCTACAAATAGGACTTACACATTTTGAAATCCAATCAAAAAGTTATTGACCAATTTTATAGTTACACTTATCGTTAACTAATCAACCATAGTTTTAAATGAATTAAAATTAATCTCTGTTAGAAACTTGAAAAGTCAATCTCTTCAGAGTTCATACAAAGTTGAAATATTAGGTGTGGACGAATCAGCACTTTTTATTTAAATCCCTATAAAATAAAAGGTCCGTTTTGCAATACTTAACCAAACCTTTTATTTACATAGAAAATATATCGACGTACTCGTAAAACGTATGAAACTTTGAACGGGGCATGGCCTCTATTAACCTCGGTAAAACCATATTCCTATTTGACGTATTGTTTTAAGTTGGCCGCCATTACTATCAAGTAAATAAGAGCTAATAAAACGTTGACAATACAGAAACACGTCAACACAAATATTTTTTGACACCAGTAAAATAGACGTTTCCTATAGAACCCGGCAAGCCTCTCCAGATCAATTTAAAATCAAATCGTGTGTGCACCGATCACCCGTCAGTCTATATAGAGACGTTATTTGTCAGGGAGGCATCGGACCTTGCCTCGCTATTTCCGTGTGAATGGCTACTAGCTTCCTGGCAACACTGCCAAACTACAACCGAATCTATTCAGCCCTGCGTCTGCTCACGTATGTGCGAGCTTATAGAAACGGATGACGATCGTATCTCACACAAACACCGAGACATGTGGGCGTGAATTTTGCTCTAAATTGTTGTTGTGTTGGTAAACCACTACAATCGAAGACCGCGTGTCTCAAGTGATTTGCTTGTTCAACCGGCTAGCTTGGTATAATTGGCCATAAAGACGCTTCAGGAAACAATATCGAGGACTCTTTGGAGTAGGAATTTGAAATGATACGCCAATTAAATTTATTTAACAATGTTGCATTGGCGAGGAACTTAACCACTAGCTGAAACGCAGTTGGAGGGGTTCAAGGAAACGTCGATAGAAGAGGGAATTATACTTTTGTCTCTAAGATACAGTTCGGTCTCTTCAGGTTATCATTATAAGTAAATTACTTCTTGAGTGCAGGGAACACATTAATAATACAAAACAAAATCGAGAACAAACATCTCGGCGCTTGACTGATGGAGAAGGCAACAGTGATATTGTAATCATATTGTAGACGTTATGATAACTCTTATTTATTTGAAAGTAAGAGCGTCATAACGCCAACTGTGTGTTTACCATATTGAAACGAGACGGGATAAGCCAAAGTAGAATGAAGGTCCAGGCCACTCATGGTCCAAATGCGTTGCCAACCCTGAGGACTAAGATGGATGCCTCCATGCTAGTAATTTCACACCCACCGAAATACAACAGAGCAAAAAATGCTACATGGCAGTGGCTGCTACAGAGGGGCTATGCAGTCCCAAGATTGTAGTCTTGAGAATTCAAAATGTCTCTGGGTCTCGGATCCCAATTACCATCAGGTGAAAAAAAACAGAAAGCATATAACACCGTATCAGATATTTTGAACGCATAGTAGGATAATACATTATTGTTGATGACTGTACATGCGTATACAACTTTTTATTCAACGTACGCGAACGCAAGAATAAAGTGATTCAGTGTTAAGTTTGTCAAGTTGGTAGTAATGATCGATCCGGTCCGCCCACGCCGGGTGCGCCCACGCAGCTCGTACTATAGTAGTACGCCGGCGGACGGTGCCAACTTGCATGCCCAACGTTTCGTCTTTATATTTATAAAATTATTGACGCTAGATTACCAGATCAAAGCCATTGAGGTTCATTTAAAAATGGGTACCTAAAATGGTTTTTTTTTAATGGTGGTAATAATCAGAATGCTAATTCGGTAGATGAGCGAAAACAAAATGTTATACTCGAAAAAAGTAGAGATTAACAGCCTTGGAAAGACATATGCGGAAAAATTGAAATTTCTTCCGAACCACAACAAACATTCAATAATGTTATTAAAGGGATACAATGGCGATAAAAAAACCGGCCAAGCCACACCAAGGTTTCCTTAAAGTCGGTGTCAATTAAAATGGACAAGAATGTTTTAAAACATTTTCTATTATTGTCTTTTAAAGCGGCAATAGAAATACACTCTGCGAAAATGTCAACCGTCTGCTTACCTACGGTTCATGAGATACCCATGAGAAGCCAGCTGATAGACAGACAGACGGACAGACAGCGGAAAGGGTTTCGTGGACACCCCTTGGATACGAAACCGAGAAAAACTAAAACTATAGTAAATAATTGTATATGAAAAAGTGCACTTACTTATATCAGTGACGTCGTCCCACTTCATGATAACGTCAGTACAAAAATCACCTGCAACAAAGTAAACATCTCGTTAATAATCGTTTACCCGTTCGGAAACAGTCCAAGTTTCCAAATGAAAAGCGTCCAACATCCATTATTAGAACATTTAGAACACCAAGTAATTCTCCGCTGTAATCTTTCATCAGCATCATCGTATCAGCGGAAAAACGTAATTTTGTTGGACACAGCTCCCGCTACACACGTGGGTGTACCTACTGTGTACGTAGTTGGAATCCACAAGTAATTGTTAATTTGATAATAAATCGTATCATGTTGATCTTGCCACTTTATGACATGGAGAAGGCAAGCGAACACAGGGACCACCTGATGGTACGGCTCAGAAGACTAAAGACAATAATGTGCCAACTCAAAACTGCAATGTATGATACCCCCGGACTGATACGGTATGGTCTATGATCTCATAGTTCACCCCTCCAAAACTATTTGGATGGTAACTGGTAATACATAATTTTTCGAATTTCATATCATCAATTGTACCATTTCATCGAACGCTATCTTCTGCTTAAACCACGATGTTTCCAGGATATCGTCAACATTAATTACGTAGGTTAGGTTAGGTTAGGTTAGGTTAGGTTAGATTAGAGACTACCAAAAAAAAAACTAATGAGGCGGGAAATGCCTTTCGAAAAAATGAAAATTCTGACTAATGTTATGTTCGTTGAAAGGTGTTACGATAAAATAATAGGTACCCTATTTATATTACCAATTACATTTTGTATTAATTCCAACAGTTTTACTAAAATGTACACTCTTATTTGTTAGGGAAGTATTAATGGATGACCTCACTATTTTAGATTTTGTACGGTTCCATTAAAATGAATTTTAGTAATGAAAAACGGAGTAATTGCCTCAAACGCGGCAGCGCGCAGACTTTAAACCCGTAATAACTTAATAAGCGGAGCATGTCATTTCTATTTTAAAATGCAAAATATTATCATACAATGAATTTTTCGTTGCGACGTGGGAATGGGAATCAATGGCTTCCTATAATTGAGCGTAAGAGGTGAAACAGGCTGCAGCAAGTGTATGTCGAGCCGCGCACGCAGGGTTCGACGATATCTGCTCTTGTTGTGTTATGTATGGCTCGGCTAATGAGAGGTTTAGTGGTGGCAGGACCTCGCGCAGGGTCCGTCCGGATCGCTATCACCATCTATAATCTTATCTTTATTCTGTATTTTTTTTTCCATACAATAGGAATAATTTAGCTCCGGGCGGTAACGGTTCTACCCCTAAATCAATTCCGATTTCATCATTATATTTGCTTATAATATAATCAAGTAGCAAACAAGCGTACGCAATTACGCATCCCTCCCCACTTAGGGTCTCCCCAGAAAGAAAAGAAAGAAAAGAAAGAAAGAAAGTTTCATGTCCATGCAATAAGAGCGAAAACGACGTCGCTCGGCTCGGCTCGGCTCGAGTCGGCGTTGCGAACGGAACGACGTCGTTTTCGCTCTTATTGCATGGACATAAAACTTTTTGTTACCGGCTCAAGCCGATTCCGCGTCGAAAGATCTGGGGAGACCAGTGGCGGTACTGCCATACAAGCCCAAAAGCCGGGCTTGCCTTACAAAATATAACAACGATCAAAAATCAAAGGTCACGATCACGAACTATTTCAATTCGCGCTCTCATTAAAATGTTCAAATAATGCAACAGCAGCGTAGTACCGAATTTGATCGCGCTCCGCCGCCGCACGGCGGGCAGCACTGCTGCGCGCTGAGACGACCCGAACTCGCTTGAGACACGGCGAGTCATCCCGCTCGCACGCGATGGCTTGCAGGGGGGCTTCTATCTTAACCGGTATATCTCTTTCTTACGCATTAGAACTGCCTTATAATGAGATATAACTATTCATAGGTTCATATAGCAAATAGTACGAGATTTTAAGCCCGGCTTGCGTCTGAAGTTGTACCCGAGTCGAGTAAAATGCGAAATTCGCGCATGCGCGTGTTGAGCCGCGTTGACGGCCGACTTCACTTCTATTTATTTGCTTGCTTACTTACTTCAATAATTTTACTTGTTTTGTTTGTTGTGAATTGTGAATTGTTTTGTTTGAGTCAACTGCGGTCACTAAGTATTTTGTTTGTTGTGTTGTTCAATTGGATTGGCAGTGGAGGAAGCATTCCCTTGTGAATCTTGTGATTATGATTATTTAAACTGTGCACAAATTTTGCTTGGCGAGTGAAAGGTAAACTCTTTAAACTTTGCTGATAAAACATCAGATTTTCAGTACCTATTTCTCATTTCTCGCATAAGTAAAATACGGTTTAATGTTTAATACCTAGATCAGTGTAAAAAACACAATATTGCTGCTGTTGTAGTGTAGGTATATTATTATCGAACGACAAAAAGTTTGGAATATACCTATCTGATTATGAAAAATCAAATAACTTAGCTGACACGATTAAAAGGCATATGAATTTTATTTGCAATAAGACACGAACGATTTTGGTAATTTTGGTAAAGAGCGAATTGAGACATTTATCCGCAATAACTTTAAAAACTACAAAACATATCTCTCGGCTTGCCCTATCCTGAAATCCTAGGCACGCCACTGGGGGAGACCCTTAGATAGTAATTCGCTCGGCTGTAAGTTTCTCGAATGAACAACACCCCAGCCGTGGCTCTGTCATTCCTCCAGTTTGCCTAAGGACCCCTAAAAGAATCATGCTGCATACAATGCGCATTGGTCGAGCGGAGCTAACTGTCGCGGGCGGCACGCACATGGAGATAACTCGCATGCTAACAATGCCTTAGGAACCGGTACATTAGCACCTATTCAAAACCAGGTTTAACCCCCAGACGCAAAACAGGGATGTTATAAGTTTAAAGCAAGTTTAATCATTGATTTATACAACTAGATCGTGCGAACATAAATGTTTGGCCAAGCAACAATAGCGCCATGTTTCAGATTTCTTACAATCTAAATAGCACTGGTTCGCAGTTTTTAAAACAAGACAATTCACCATTTTGCATTTCGCGGGTTCAGTGACATCACGGAGTCACACTATAGTTTTCAGTGTGTTCACACCTTTGAGGTGTCCAGATTAATTGTACTAAAAGCAAGTAAGTCCTAAAGGATTTGGCCAGACCTCTCCCAGGATTGGGCTAGCTATCCAGAGAGGTAATGCAGCCAGGGTCATGGGGACCATGCCGCGAGCGGACCTGCTATTATTTATATCTTTAATATTTGAGTAGCATAGTTTTATTTTAATTTAAATACGTTTATCTTTAATTTTAAATAGTATTAATGTGGTAAGTCCATACATCCATAGCATTTGGATGCTTGTTACTCAATCACGCCAGAACGGCTGAAAGGATTCCGACGAAATTTGGCACGGAGATAGAAAATAGTCTGGGATAGCACATAGGTTACTTTTTATCCCGAAAAATGTACGGTTCCCGTGGGATGACAAATTTACGAATTCTACGCGGACGAAGTCGTTGGCAGAAGCTAGTTTATTTATACATAATGGCTTCATCGTGTTCTATTATATTATTTCTATTGATACTAGTTAAAAGTCTGACCTCTGTATGTAACCTGTAGTGTAAGATCATCGATTCATCATCCTAGAAGCACGGCAGGCACCACGATCACGCGTATGTCATTGCAATATCAGTATCAGCTGAGTACCTACTAGACACTGATAATGATAATGTGGATTTGTCACTCAAATCAGCTAGGAGGGTCATGTCTTTTCGTCCTTTCAAAGCTGAACTACCCGATTTCGACAAACAAGGTGTGATTCGTCTTAGCAGCGACGCGGTTGTCAACGGGTATTAACTTTCTCTATACAAATAAAATTCTTTATACTATATTATCTCTATTATACGAGGGGTGATCAATAAGTTTTAGAATCGGTATGAACCAGCCTCGTAATGATATTATTTTAATGTGGACTATACCATGGCACTAATCAACGTTAAATTAGAGAAAAAATAAATAACATTATTCAATTATTTTTCTGTGATAGCTAAACAAAAAACATCTGTATGAACAATTTTACAAGACGGGTAAAATAAGAGTTAGTTTTATATTTATTTGGAGCGGTGTGGAGAAAGTCCTGATGCCCTAATAAAAAAAAATGTTATTGAAACTGAAACATTGGTTTATCATTATGATTTTAAGAATAAACAAGCTATCTTTGCAGTGGACTTTTTTATTTCCAGCTCGGTCACCAACATTTAGGGTGGCTTTTTCGGCCTTTTGCGGGATTATTGAGGCCTACAAATAAATACTGTGATATTAGCTTTTAGCAATTATCAAATAACCTAGGAGAGTTATATAACATTATTCTGCCGTATAGTTAAGGAAAAAATTAATAAAAAAGTGCTGATTTTTTTTTACGTATATTCAGCAGGAATTATTCTTCAGAGCCATCTAATTCACAAGGATGCTGCTCTCCGACCTAAGTTCAGAACTGATAACCGCTCCCCCTGTTATTTAGCCCTAACTTTTGACTACTACTTCTCATTCACCAATGTTCAAAAACAACTACATAAAAATCACAAGCTGATGATGACTTAGTTAAGGTACAAAATTTGACCTCCAAAAGTAAAAATATTTTTATAGTGGTAAAATAAAACATTTAAATGACGTTAATAAATGTTTGTAAATATAGAAAGTGTGCATATTCCAATTAAAATATAACGATTTACATATCTCCCATTTTTTATACCGATTCTAAAAACTTATTGATCAACCCTCGTACTTTCCACTATACTAAACTCTCTATACTAGGTTTAGATGTGGAAAGGAGGCAGACGAGCAAGCGAGCCACCTGATGGTCAGTGATCATCGCGACCCATGAACACCCGCCACACCAGAGGAATCTCGAGGAATATTTAGATGAAATTTTAAAGCTTACATTTTTCATACTTGTTAAAAATAATCCTGGGCTGTAAGTTAAGTATTCAGCCAAATATCTTTATAACAATGAACCTAGAAGAGCAAATAAACCACGCCTAATCCGACCTACTTCCCGGCCGCCGCGCTCATCCCACTTGCTAATTCAGGGTTCAATTAAAACCTAATCCCTGAAACTCGGATGCCACTGAACTCTGTTCCCACTGGTGGGGAGCGGGGTTATCTTAGATATTGTAGACACGATGTAAAGGTTAATGAATCTGAATAATTAGTCCGTAAAGGCCGACGGTAACTCTGCCATACTCTATTTATCAAACAAAAAGATACTTTTTAAAAAGTAATGAACAAGGACCTATGATGGACACTTGATTTTTATGTAACAGAAGATAAGTGTTATACATTGGTTTAGAAACAGTCCATTTGTAACCTTATAATCTTTGAGTTAATAATTAAGTGTCCATTATTGGTGTTGATTTTAGAGTCCCCTTCGAAGGTCATTTAATTAAGGTAAGCGCGTAGGTACTATAGTAATACGGTAATACCTACAAACAGCCAACGTATTCTTGTGGCCTTGGCCAGCCTATTATGCAATCCCCTCGTCTGTCCTTCCTCAGCCGGCAGTGTTTTCTTAACATCTATTATTTTGTATGTATTGATGATTTTATTATACAAACATTAATATGCTCACTTTACGGATATAGATTTAAATTTATTGGTGAAACTAAAATTCTTACTATACAAAAACTCTTTACTGAGCAATCCACACAGCAAGGAAAAGTCTCTTCACTTATTCTGTATGGAATCTTTTTATTGTATCGAAAACGTACATATCTAATAAATAGCAAAAAAAAACTCTATGAGTAATCCATTCCAAGTTACTACAACTACAAGACGGAAAGACACGTGTTATTTTTTCCCCCAGCAGTTAAAATTTAAATTAGTCAAGCATCGACTCCCGCGCAGCGCGCTGGCGGCCTTGAGCAGTGCAACGGATCTATTATTACACATCACGGATCGACGGTAAATCTGATTAGATGTTTTATATCGCAAAAAGGCACCAGCATTTCACCATGTTGACAATGATAGGTGACAATTCGGTATACATTGTTAACTAGTGTCCACATCAGTGGCATTCACGTAAGCAACGCCATGTATACTGAAATGTCACCTGTCACCTGTCCTTGTCAGGATGGTCCAATAGGGGGCTGATCGTAAGTGGGCTCTGAGCCCCTTGACATTCGCTTTCTCTGCAAAACTGCAAATGCGTTGCCATTGTTGCCAATCCTTTTTTTTTTTGTAAAGCTGTCAAAGAGCAACAAGCAGACTGGCCACCCTGGTCACCCGGTGAACAGTCATTGTCGCCCAATAACTTCATCAACGCCAGGGTCACAGCCAAGTTGCTACCTTTCAGTGAATACTCTTTGCTGCATTTAACATGGCCAAGTTATGATGCTGAAGAAATGCCGTGGAGGGAAGGAAGGCTATAGTGTGTACGAACACACTATAGCCTTAGTCCTTAGACTAAGATAGAATGCTTCTATTATGATAGTAATTTCCTTGGGTATCTTACGGCCACAAGAGAACACAACAATGCAACCACTGCAGCGTCAAATATATCTATACTTGCAGCTTGGCAGCTGGTTTAAGGGTAAGATGATGGTAGCGATCCTAGGTTGAGCCCTAGAATCGCTACCATCATCTTACCCTAGAGTAGTAGAACAGAGATTCGACTCAAAAATCTATATTTTGTCAACGTTATGTTATGGCAACTCTAATTTACTTGACGGTACTAGCAGAGTTAAACACAATACAATATGTTGAAAGCCATTATTTGTAACCCATTTTTTATCGAATTTCACTTCATTGAATTTCATTTTATCGAACGCTATTTTCCGCAGAAACCATGGTATTTTCAGGATATCTTAAACATTAATAAAATTACTTATACGTTAGGTTAGACTTGTGACCACCAATAAAAATAACTCATGCGACGAGAAATGTCTTTCGATGATTTGAAAACTCTGCGTACTGATACGATCGTTGAAAGGTGTTTCGGTAAATTATTGGGTACCATTAAAAGTATTGAGGAAAGAAAGGCATTAAAAAGCGTAGGTTTGGCGTCGGTAAGTCAAATAAACCGGTACAATCAGTTGCACGCGGAGGTTCAGAGATCTACACGGAGGGATAGAGATGTACACATCAACAAAATTTGCGAGGAAATTGAGGTTCATGCTGACAAATCACAAACGAAGGACCTGTTTTTGAAAGTGAAACCACTAACAGGCACTTTCAAACCGAAGAGTTGGGTAGTTGATGACAACGAAGGTAACACCTTGACAGAGCTGAGTCAAGTTTTGGAAGAGGGAGGAATTATTGTTATGAACTATATCGGGATGAAGTGGGACTGACTATGGAAAGGAAATGGGATGATTGCTCCAAAGAACCTGACATATTGCTTTCTGAGGTTCAGGATGCCATTATAAAATTAAAGCATAAGGCGGTGGGCCCTGATGGCGTATCGGCAGCGATGCTCCAGCATCTAGGAGCCAAGGGTACACAAATGATCCATTCAATTTGTATGAAGATCTGGAGGACAGGCCAGTGGCCTGTTGATTGGACTCAATCCGCCGTCATCCCACTTCACAAAAAAGGGTCTACAAATAAATGTGAGAATTATTGTACGCTGTCTCTCATGTCTCATGCAAGCAAGATCCTCCTGCGCATCTTAAACAGTCGACTTTCATCTTTTACTGATCACCAGATACCGAGGGAACAGTCCGGCTTTGTGGCGGGGAAGGGAACTCGCGAGCAAATCTTGAACGTCCGTATGCTTATTGAGAAGTGTCGCGAATTTAATAAGCCGCTGGTACTGTGCTTTATAGATTACGCTAAGGCGTTCGATTGCGTGCAGTGGTCGAAGATGTTTGAGGTGCTGCGGGAGATGGGTGTACCTCCGCACCTCACTTTCCTGATATAGAATCTGTACCTTGATGGAACAAGCTTTGTGAAATTGGAAAACCAGAGTTCTAAGTCTTTCCATACCGAACGTGGTGTCCGTCAGGGCTGCATTTTGTCGCCAAAATTATTTAATTTGTATGGTGAATACATCATGAGGAAGGCACTAGACAGCTGGGAGGGAGGTGTCGCTGTATGTGGTCACAAGATTTCCAACCTAAGGTACGCGGACGATACAACTATAGTCGCGTCGACGGAAATTAAGATGGCAAGTCTGCTAAAGAAAATTGAGGAGGAAAGTGCAAAGCTCGGTTTGAAGATCAACCATTCAAAAACTAAAATAATGGTGGTAGATAGAGCGCATGTACTCCCTCTCACCGACGCACTTTAAGGCTATGAAAAGGTCAGCGAATTTGTGTACCTTGGGTCAATGATCACAAATGAAGGCAGTTGCACGGAAGAAATCCGACGAAGATCCGGTATGGCTAAAAGTGCGATGGCTAACCTCGATAAAGTGTGGAAAAATCGTAGTATTCGTCGTGCGACTAAAGTGCGCTTGGTTCGTGCTCTGGTCTTCTCCATCTACCTTTACGGTGCCGAGACGTGGTGTGTAAAAAGCCGTGATAGCGCTAAAATCGATGCCTTCGAAATGTGGTGTTGGCGGAGACTGCTTCGTATACCCTGGACTGCCATGAGAACCAACGAGTCCATACTGCACGAGTTAGGCATCACCAAGCGGCTTTCTGCTATCTGCAAAGAGCGCGCCCTCCGCTTCTTCGGTCACATCGTGCATTCTTCGAAGCACAGTCTGGAGAAGCTAATAATTTTGGGCCAGATTGATGGAAAGCGTGCTCAAGGCAGAGCACCAGCAAGATGGTCTGACGTCATTAGGAAGGCGGTGGGCGGCAGTATGCACCGGGCGGCCCACTCGGCGTACAATCGCACAGACTGGCGTAACATAACCTGTGGTCGCGATCCTCAGCAGTGAGGGACCGAGATAGAAGAGAGAAAAGTATTATGGATTTCTCGAATATAATAGAACCGCTGATCTCTATCGCGCCATGAGCCAGGTATAACATGTACCGACTTGTACTACAGCAGCGGAAGCGAGATAAGCCTATAATTAATATTATGAATAAGCACCGCCGAGCACCGGCCCGATGCAGATGATTTGGCGAAGGAACGCTGCCAAATGACGGGACTCTGCTAATAGGTACATGGGTGGAAAGTTTTGGAAAATTATATTTTAATTGCTTCTTGAATCGTATTTTGACATTTATATATAGGTCCGAAGAGTCATAATTCCAAATTGATCAAAATTCCGAATTTTAATCATTTTTTTTGATAACGCGTATAAAACTATGCATTTAATCTAAAATAGCTCCAGCATAACATAGCTTTCGGAAAACTGAAAATTCGGACAAGTGAATATTCGGAATAAATTAATTCAGTTAGTGGTAAGTAATCAGACACCAGGTCACCACCGAGTCCTATAAAACTTAACAATACCATATCAATTTGCTCCCAACTTAATTATATCTCAGATATCCCTTTATAACTAGTCCACAATTCTCTGTAAATAATAAATTTTTGAGATAAGCTTTTTTTGCAATATTCAACTACGAGACCAATATAACGAGGTCAAACTCGATGAGTCTACGTTAAATACAGCGGAGGTCCTATTGCCACTTTCGATTCCATCAACCCAGCTTGTGCTAGCTGCTCAGTGGAATAGCAAATGAGGGAAGAGGAGGCTTCCTTTAAAAGGCCGGAAACTTAGTTTGACAAGCCTCACGAATGGCCCCGAAGCACACCCGAAGGCACAGAGCAAAAAATTCGCGAGCGAGCATCACCCAAAAAACTAAAAAATCCTCAATACAATCTAAGCCAACCAACGCTACCCAAACGCTTGCCTTTCCAAGTTTTTTCTTTGGCCAAAGACAACGTAATCAAATCACTTGAGCAAGTTGCCGTATCGGGAGAACCGGTTCCAAACACGAGCAAACAAACCGCGACGCTCAGCGATATTTATTGAAATGTAAATATTAAGTAGCGGTTACGAGTTTACTAAATGTTATATAACTTGTTACTAATTAAGTGGCATTTTGTGTCCCGTTGTGACTAGCATATAATAAATAAATATCAGCGGAAAATCTAACAGACTCGTAAATTGACTTAAGTATAGTATAAAATAAAGTTTCTTCCCAGAGCCGTCTGTCCCTCTGTATGTTCGCTTAGATCTTTTAAACTTCGCAACGGATTTTAATGCGGTTACTTTAATAGATAGAGCGATTCAAGAGGAAGGTTCTCATGTACTATCGCGATCGTTAATTTGTGACCCATTTCAAGAAAAATAGGCTTGAAGTCGTCAATGTCATTACTGTCATTAGACTCATTAGAGATGCCAAATCATTTGTAACTTATAGGAGACTCAACCTTATTGTTGTAGAATGTCAGAATGATTTTGGACCTAAAGTGGGTCCCATATTTAAGTTCGTGACTGTACAATAAATTCTGGTTTACAGAAAACTGGTGTACAGGTGTTACAGAAAGAATAAACCGAAGCAAAGCGCGGGCGTGTCGCCAGTATTAGAAAATATCGAAATCAGTGACGAAGTTAAGATAAAAAGCGATAAGTAAGCGACAATGTAAGATTGTGGTATTAGGTTGGTATTAGATTCATGGATGATGCAATTTGCATTGCAAAACAAGTTAGATTCTTTTTATATCATTATGTGCCCAAAGCACTACTACTTTAGCCTTTTGATGATAGCGTTTTTTCTATTTTCTCCGCAACACTGTATAAATTAGCTTCTGTTTGATTTACTGTATTTTAACTGTTTGTTGAACCTTAATCTTTCATTGGGAAAAGCGTGGATTTTGTTTGGTAAAGGTTCTGCGAAATTATGAATAGTTCCTCAATGAGAAAGGAAATGACAAAATGACAAACTAAATTGTTGTATTGTAATTGTGGTGTGTGTTGTTAAATTGTTGAAAATCTTCAATTTCAAGTTTTGATATACCTCGGAGTTACTATACAAAAAACCTAACCTACCTGAACATAAATAAGTCGTAAACATCAGAGAGATCAATAAAGTGTTTAGTGGCTTATCGAACGGAGTGAGAATCGTGAGGCTGCATTTATCAGGCTGTTATTATTGTGCGGTCACGGGCTTTAATTGTAATTTTATTAAGAACCTCGTCGCACACAGGCGAGGATGATGTTGGACATAACTTCTCACTTGATTATTATGAGTTACGTCAGGACGACAGGGTAACGTAACTTGGTGGGTAGATATAATAGTTGAAGACGAATAGCATCATTGTGTATTTTCAAAAAGTGTAGGCCTAATAGAACCTTGAGCAGACTTCGCCCGGAACGCTGCCACCATAATATCTTATACATTAACCCACCGCCATGCAGCAGTGTCCGCATTGTTGTGTCCCGGTGTGGGGATAAGACAACCGATGAAATTGGAAGCCTGCCGTTTGGCCGAAATATGTTTTTGCCAAATGTATCGTTTCCCGACCTTTTCATTTGGCAACATTTTTTTTCCTGTTACTGTAAATATTTCAGGATTTATTTCATTACCATCGTGTAGAACCCATTAGGTTAGGTTAGGTTAGTTTTTACAAAATCCTGAAATATTTACGGTTACAGAAAACAAAGCGGGTTGGCAAATGAAACGGTTGGGAAACGATACATTTGGCAAACATATTTCGCCGAAACAAAGGTAACCCGATGAAATTTCTAGCTTACAGGCATTTCATCTTAGTCCTCAGGGTTGGTAACGAATATCAAGTTTTAGGATTGCAGTCTTGTGCAGTGCTGTTTTTTTTGGGTACCAACCAAAGTAACCTTAAACCTGAGATTCCAGACGTCAGTCATCTTAACAATGCGTTTCCTTCTCTTCGGTTTAATTGTGACGCCTCATTTAAAACCTAATTAGGTGGCGATGGAGCTGCGACCAAGCTGTTGAACATTCATAGAACCCTGTCATTGTGAATGTCTTTGTCATTGCCATGTTTGTCATTCGATGTTCAGTTTGAAATTTGTTATGACAAGGTTGGACTGTTAATTTCCTGTTAATTTAACGGTTCAAGTTTTCAACGTAATCCAAACTTTAGTACGACGTTAGAAAGTTTTTACGTCTAATAAAGTCTTCCACATAGTTTCTGTTTAATTTGGTGACAATATAATTTCCCATTTTATTCAAGAAGATTCTTTTGGGTTCGAAATTGAGACTCGTTACAATAATTGTGCTGGACATCATCATTTAAAAAAAAACAAGTAATATAATATACATATTCTCAATTAGACCCAAACCATTTTATCAATTGGAACTAACCCCTTTTTTCGTAATCGTCATTCCAATCCAAACCTGGGTCCTAACTAGATTATGTCAGAAAAAAACATTTCGTATCTACATGTCCTGATTTTTGCTGTCACTATAAATCTAATAATCCTTAATAATACGTAATTTATATTCAAGTGTGTTTCGATATCTCGTCATCGACGTATCGACGTCGGAACAGATCGAGAAGATAGTTCCAACCATAGGGTAGGTTTTATTATAGAGCGATGTTATGCGCCGATGGGCCGGTGTAGGTTGGATGAGAGAAGCTGAAGATCGGGAGCTGTGGCATGCGTTGGGAGAGGCCTTTGTCCAGCAGTGGGTTAATACGGGCTGATGACAATGATGATTTATGTTCTATCCTTTTACTTTATAGTTGTATCGATTAAAATGTTCGATTATATTTGTTGTGTTGCAGTGTGTTTTTGTCAAACAAATGGTGTGAGTTTGATAATGAACTTCTCTACGCACTACCACGGAGTCGTGCATGGACAAAAGCTATACGTCGTTTTTATCACATTAGCTTCATAAAGATAAAATTGCCACACATTTGCTTTAATAACGCAAATAATACTGAAAAATCGATCCACGTATTTTTAATTCTTGTTATTAATTTAGTAGAAGATACTATTGTATTTGCCGTCTAATTTTGACGTCATTAAGGGGGAAAACTTGTGCATAATAACCGTCCTATATTGTAATCAAAAGTAAATGTCTTCGGGCATCAGATCATATTAAAAAAACTATAGCCTAAATAAGCATGTTCAGTGCATGTGCTAGTCAAACCGCATCCCTTTCTAAAGTGCGCTTCGAATATTTTTTCCGTCGGCGTAACCCCGACGACCTGAATTCGGTTCAGAGGTGAACGCCCGCGCGGCAACACTGGCGGCCGACTCGTAGCTATGCTAGTATGCTCTACGGCTGCTCTCTTTTGGGTGTAGATGGCGTTACTGGATTTAAAATGGGCTTGCAACCTGTCACTAATACGCTGTTACACATCAGCCTAATTGTGCAACATGTGGTTACAGAATGATCAACAAATTTTTAGAGTTTTTGGTAATTCTGTAGCTCTGCCTACCCCACTCTGGGAATGAAGGTATGGTAAAGTTTGTTCCTATTCAGACTGCCAATGACAATAACAAGTATACCTGACTGTAATTGTCTTTAGACAGAGGATGAAATAGTAATGAGAATAATGTTACCTCTAATTAGTTTATTAAAAAAGGTTGAATATATTCATCATCATTATCGTATTATTATGCTGGGTGCAACAGAGACGAAAACCTCACTTATCAATCAAATCTATCAAACCTCACTACATTTTCAGTGTCAGAAATAGTTCGAAAAAAAATATATATCTTTATGACAAGACTCTGTCAGTGTAATGGTGTTTTCAGCGAATGTGCTATTCATCAAAAAATACAATATTAAATAGAGATTACTACCTTAAAATGGACATGAAAACAATGATAAAGTGTATAAATAAATAATATGACTAGGCTCAACCTTCAAAAGTACGCAAATATGGAGTTATAATGGTAAATTGATTTGTTTATAAGAGTGATGGAACGAATAGGAACAGCCTTTATGTATGTACGAGGGGTGATCCAAAAGTTTTGAGAATTAGTAAGAACCATCTACATAATGATATTCTTTGAATGTGGACTATACCATGGCACTAATGAAACTTAAATTAGAGAAAAAAAATGTAAACATTATTAATTTGTTTCCCGGTGATAGCTAAACAAAAAACATCTGTATTAACAATTTTACAAGACGGCAAAAATAAGAGTTAGTTTTATAATAATTTGGAGTTGTGTGGAAAAAGTTTTGGTACACTAATAAAAAATATTGTTATTGAAAATGAAACTTTGATTTATCATTATAATTTAAAGGATAAATAAGTTATCATTGCAGTGGATTTTTCTATCTCCAGCTCTGTCACCAAAATTTAGGGTGGTTTTTTCGGCCTTTTCCAGGATTATTGAGGCCTACAAATAAATACTGCGACATTCTTTATTAGCAATTGAGTTCAAATAATCTAGGAGAGTTATATAACATTATTGTATCCTAATTATGGCAAAATAATAAAAATAAGCTAAAGAAAAAAAATTACAAATTTTCGGCAGGAATTGTGCTTCAGAGCCTTCTAATTGATAAGGGTGCTGCTCGTCGACCAAAGATCAGAACTGATAACCGCTCTCCCCGTTATTTAGCCCTAACTTTCGACTACTATTTCTCATTCACTAATGTTCAAAAACAACTACATAAAAATCACGAGCTGGTGATGACATAGTGAAGGTACAAAATTTGGCCTCCAAAAGTAAAATTATTTCTATAAAACAATTGAATGACGTTAATAAGTGTTCGGAAATATAGAAAGTGTGCTCATTCCAATTAAAAAAAAACGATTTACATATCTCCCATTTTTTATACCGATTATCAAAACTTTTGGATCACCCCTCGTATGTATGTATGACTATATAGTTGGTTTTCTAATAAGTTGAAAATAACTATTAGATACACCTCCGATATAATGGCGACCTTTCAGAACTCATATCTCTTATATATACGGCCGAAGCGATTTTCATGAAACCTAGCTAAGAACCACCGCTAGAAAATCTGCTTTCAAATAAAAAAATCCGCGTTCATATCGATTCATCCGTTTAAGAGCTACGGTGACACTGAAATACACACACGCACGTAGGTGTCAAAATTATAACATCCCTCTTTTTGCGTTAGGGGTCAAAAAACTTTTTTAATAACTCACTTTATTGCCTTGAACACACTATTAAGTTAGTCAAATGACTCCTAACTCGACGCATGTCGGCGGTGTCGCAGTGACATTATAAAAGAATTTGCTTGAAACTTCTTACGACTTCAATCATAACGTCACTGTGACACGGTTCTATGGTGGGTCAGAGTTCCATTGGGCTGATTACTTCTATCTACGTGTCATAATAAGAAAGATAATTTGGTTCCTTGGCGCTTTTTAACATCAGCTTTGATCTGACAGCCATAATAGTTAAACGAAAATAAAGACTGGGCCCCTATTTCTACTTTGTTTTACCTCAATTGCAATCTTATTCAATTAGTGGTCCGCCTTTACCACCAAGTTAACAAGAGCTATATCGTAACTTTAACAATACAATAACAACAGAGGACCCTGCCAAGATGCACTTCGCTAACTAGCGTTTCTATTCGTTTCGTGACTTTTCGTATCACGTCATCTACCAGTGACGCGATTGGTTTAAAAACGAAACGAATAAAAACGCTAGTTAGCGAAGTGCATCTTGGCAGGGTCCTCAGTAAGGCAAAGTAGGGCCCTGTGGGGCTGGTCAAGTAGTAGTATAACGCTAAGTTAGCCATTTTCGAAAACTGTCAAATAAATGCTTGACATAAGTGCTTGCAGTGCTAGGCGCTACATTTCCGATAACGAAAACATTTGCAGAATGTATGTTTTCCAAGCCCACTGATCATCCGATGATACGACTCCTACAAAATTCAGGTTACTCAATCTGATTCCTCATTCTAAACACCTCAACACCGAAAGGGCCCAAGCGACGCTCGCCCAAAACCCCGTCCCTACGTTTTATCTTTACACAATGGATTCGGTTATCGTCCACGAAGATAAGGATAGGTATGTAGGTCGGTGACCTCCGCGGAACAGCTGATGCGAGCGAGCTGAATTATTCGAATCGCTTTGAATACAGCGATTGTGTTGCGGAGTTTATTATTTGTACACTTAAGACCGTGACTTTGTTTGCTTAGAACTGGTTTAATGTCCGTCCAAATCTATATAAAAAAATCCAAGTTTGCTAAACTTATTTACATTAGAGATAAACAAATGCAATTGACATTTCTTACAGAATTTAGATACGCAATTAGATATTTTTCAAAAGTACTTCTAAAACTGATATAAAAATATGTATCAAAAGACCAGTCTCATCAGTCCAAACTCACCAGATCTGCTACGTGCCATTGTGGAGTTCCTATGGCCACCTTCCTTTCGCCACCATACCGATTCGATGGTGCCATTTTATATTATCTTACAGATGGGCCCTTTCGGATACACTTCGACCCTTTAGGATCTCATGTGCCCTTACACACTCAGCTGTTCGAATGTGCAGGTTTCCTCACGACGTCTTTCCTTCACCGTAAGAGCATCGGGTAATGCACTTAAGTTAGAAAAACTCATTGGTACATGGTGACCGCGGGGGTTCGAGCTCGATGGTGCCCTATTGTATTGTCATCGGAATTGCATAAGCATGCAAAATTTCAATTAGTAGTGTCACATTGTTCAGTAGTTACAATTACAAAAATTGAAGTTAGAAAAAGACAGAAAAAATGTGTTTCTTGCTCTAGAACTAAAGTTAAAGTAGGACAGCATTCAATTTCTGCCATTTGTCTAATTCGTGCTTAAGCGTCTTAAAACAGACACTCGGATATATCTTACTGGTTAACTGCTGCCGAAACATAAGTAAATGGATTTTGACACTACGGTGCGATGGATCTTGGAAGAACCGGTCTAACTTGTTTATAGGCATATTTTGATTTCAATAAAACAGTTAAAGTAGCGCCTTTGCAACAAATTAAATAAGTAACGAGCAGCTGCCGCTGTGACCGCAAACCAATATGAAAACGCTGCTAAACGTAAATTAAATTAGGTTCAAAACAAACCTTAGCAAGTAAATCAGTAAGGTACATTTTGCAACTTATTCAATTTGTTAGTTCCGCGTTAGTATCATCGACGTAAAGTTTCTGTGGCCCTTGACAAGATGTATTGCGAGATCGTTATCGTTATCGAAAACGTATAGGATTGACGTAAGCTGTCGGACGGTCGCGTCAAGCGCTTGTGTCTACTCCATAAACTTTGACCGTTTTCGAAAAGTTTTTACGATAGCGTAAAGCATCTTGTTGGCGATGTTGGGCCTCTCTCTTTGCGACAGAGTCCGAAATACGGAGATCCGGAGATGAACAAGGCTCACCGATATAGCCAAAGTAATCACTTTAAGGAAGTGTAAGTGGGCTGGACACATATGCCGCAGAGATGATGGAAGATGAGGGAAGGCTGTGGTTGAGTGGAGACCCAGAACCGGGCGAAGAAAAGTTAGCAGATAGGAAATGAGGTGAATCAATCTGGTCAAGGTGGCAGGAAGGTGCTGGTTGAGGAGAGCACTGGACCGAAATGGGTGGCGACTGGCGAGCAATGCAGGATGCCTACACTCAGCATTGGGTGGCTATAGGCTGAAGAAGACAGAGCATCTTGTTTCTGGCCTCCGTTTTGCTATCGACTAGGTATAATGTATGGAGTTGATAGCGGTCGACCCGATCTGTCATTAGTTTACGTCAATCCAATTCATTTTGTCGAATTTTGAAAATCGCTAGCTTAGAAACACTCCCTAGATGAAGAACTTCTAACTGAAAAGCATTTCCTGACAGCATATAACTATTAAATATGTAAAACATAATGTATTCTACATACATACATACATAATCTCACGCCTTCGTTCCCAGAGTGGGGTAGGTAGAGCTACAGAATTACAAACATCTCTAAAAACTTGTTGATAATTCTATAACCACAATTTGCACAATTAGGCTTAGATGTTTACCAGCGTATTAGTGACAGGTTGCAAGCCCATCGCCTAACAGTACTACAAGCCTTTATTCCCTTAGTCGTCTCTTACGACATCCACGGGAAGACATGGAGTGGCACTATTCTAACTCGGCAACCACACGAGGATGATCTATAATGTATTCTATTCTATTATATTCTAAATATCGTTGCTTAAATACAATAGACACACAAATCAAAAACAGATATAGTTTGATTTAAAACTTAAAGTCTAGAATAAATGCAACACAAGCACATTTTGATTTGTGTCCGTTTTGTATTTAAGCAACGATATATAAAAACCCCAGGTATAATGGCGACCCCTTCTTTGAGATCTGATATCTGTTAAACGGCCTGACTGATTTTCATAAAACCTAGCTAAGACCAGTCCTGATTAGACTAGCTTTCTTTAAAAAAAAAACACCATTTCAGAGATACGATGCCACAGACTGACACACTCATACACAGAAAACACGCTAAACTTATAACATCCCTCTTTTTATATCGGGGGTTAAAAATTCATCATCGTCATCATCATCATCATCATCATCATCATCATCATCATCATCATCATCATCAATCATTAGCCATAGGATCTGTGACCAGAACACCCGAAACCCGCCGGAATTAGTTAACATTGATATTCGACGTAAGGGAGCTCATTATTGGTATTGCCCTACTAAAGGTCTCATTAATCCTGAACTACCATGGCATGTTTTATTTTATTACTGAGAGGAAAGAGTCCAATCTGCGTTACTTGTAAGTTGGAGATGTGTTCTTTTAGATAGGATGGTAGTGTAGTACTCGCTCGTAAAAACCGGACAGGGAACCGGTCCGGTGAACCGGTGGGACGACGCCAGGGCTGCCACGTTTGATATCTTTGAGCGATATGGTTAAGTGGCTGTTTCTAAATGGTTTTATTTTATGCTTTTCTTCCCTTTTGGAATGCAAGATACAGACAAATTACAGCCATATTTGGTTAAGGTTTTTTTTTATCAATAATGACTTTGAGCTCAGTCTCACCTGATGTTAAGCGACGATGAGGTCAAAGGAGGTACACGCCATTAAGGTCAATAAATATGGTAACTTTAAATTAAATGCGTCATAGTACCTAAGTATATAACTAAGACTAGGTAAGCTATAAAATTGGTTCCTCATACCTCACCATACTCTTGCAGGTTACAAATAAGTTTAGGGTATATATTATTTTATCGAAACACCTTTCAACGAACGTATCATTAATTACGCAGAATTTTAATTTCATCGAGAGGAATTTTTAGTCTAACCTAAGTAACTACTAAGCTAACTAATTAGCGTTTAAGGGTTACCTATCGGAAACACGAAAAAACGTTTGCCAGCTGTTTCATTTGCCATAATTTTCATTTGTCCGAAAGTCATTTTTCTCTGAAACCGTTTAATTTTCATGAATTGTTATAAAATAAACCTAACCTAACCTACAGGTTCTGTAAGTATATCTCATTAAACATTTTGAATAGTTATTGGGTTCACCATAAAATGAAAATTATGGCAAATGAAACAGCTGGCAAATGTTTTTAGTGTTTGCGATAGGATACCTACATAGATAGGATAGGATATATTATGATTTCGTGTACTACATCATGCTGACATAGTCTATAGAGGTCTAAGCACTAATTGGTTGACTGTACTTGTGATATCATCTTAATTAAATTGTAATTTTAAAATACTTTATTTTAAGAGTTATCATTCTGTAAGCAAAAGCTTGTAAAGGAAAGAAAAAGAAAGTAGTAATTTCTCCGGTTGTCTAATCTCGACAACAATGCGAACACTTTAGCGGTAAGACTATGCATAAGGTCCTACCACCACTGAAATAAAATGGCTTAAAATGGCTGTCTCTAAATTAAACCCCGAACCAACTTGTGGCAGGCAACCCTAAAGACACGAGACATTCACAGAACCCACTACAAGAAGTGTTCCCGGAAATCACGTACGCCATTGCTCCGTAAAAACGTTTATTGTCAATGATCTTATTGATGGCGCCAATAAATCCAGCTAATATTACGAGAATCAATGCGAAGGGTTTGTTTCTTATGTCTAAACATGGCGGAATGGTGATCTTGCAGAAAGATAGTTGAAGACATGCGCTATGTTTTAACTGCACAAGGAACTGTTTTTTGTGTTTGAGGGAGACAAAATAGACCGTCAGAGATAATGATGATAATGATGATGCTGAAACGATTAAAGTAATACTAGTTAACAGTTTATCAACGGATTTAGATTTAGAGGAACAAATGAATAAGTCTCTGGATTGGTCACAAAACTAGCTAAGTATAATAGCTTGTCAGTGGAGCAAGCAAGTAACATGTCGTAGCAGCTAAAAATGCATCTGAATTTTAAAATAAACTTTAATATAACTTCTATAAACTTGAAACAAAACTAAGTATACTCATTATTTAAATACTAATGTAAAAAAAGGATATATATGACTAGACGCAGACTGTGATAATTTTACAAAGCAGGTGTTATGTTTGTCTAAACATTTTCCCACCAAATTGAATTTTCACGAATCATGTACTACGATATCTATGATCGAAGCTAGATATAGCAAAGTGACTGAGAATAGTTTTATGTTTATTTTCCATTATGCACAGCTTACAGCAGTTCCGCTAAACTAAAAACGAAACAAAACCTCAGATTGTGCCCGTTACGTTATCAAAAACGAAAGATAAAATTAACGTCTATGCTATGACTGATGGCACAAAACATTAGATAAGAAAAAGGGAAAGTAAATTATAGGCAAAAACCTCAAGTTACGCAATGTGGCATCTCACAGTTAGACAGGCTGGCATTACGGTTGGGACAAGCTAAATTGATATCCATCAACTTAATGTAAGTGTAACTTCTATGAAAGTAAATAACATCTTGAAGAAACAAGACCGCATCGTTATATTTTATTGTCAGTATTACGACTACTATGAGTTAAATTGAGTTGGTCTTGAGGGTTCGTTATAAAAAAATCTCCAAGTAGAAAATGACGATGAACAAATATTCATACAACCAACTGCTGGGTAGAACGAAGAACTAGCCAAGGGCAAGTCCGAACCGACTCGCACACGCAGTACCACGTCGAAAAACACGTTGCTTGTATGAAGACCCCCTTAAATTAACTTTATATTATGTTCATCACTTGTTGTTATAGCGGCTATAGTTCTTCAAACTTTGTGAAAATATCAAGTCCCTTACTAAAACAGTTCAGACGGCGGAGGCTTAGTAATAGGGTCCCCTTAGTTAAGGAACCCTAAAAAGGTTCATCTTAACTCGTGCAATTGCTTTTGTCTAGATTTATACAAAACCAGCGAATCAATTGTGCCATCATTATTCAAACGACTTGGTCTGCTGTAAACTGCCCACGCTCAACACAATGCCGTTTTAAAGTCAATTAAGAGGATGATGGTTAGCAGTAAACTATTTCATTCAATAATGGATTATAGGTTTATATGAATACGTAATGGGTTAAGCATATCGGAATTGCTTCTTGCAATCTGTTCCTTATTAGCTTCTTTAATATCTTTTATATCATTAAAATCTTAAAGTCTTAATTCCTTATTGATGATGGCTTTTGAACCACTACCATCACTTGTTTCAACAAAAAGGTCGAGGCAACTTACAATAAGTTTCCCTATAATACGATGTCCGCATAAAGCTGGGCATTCACGGGCGCGTCGTTTGTCTCGGCGGCAGATGGAGTGTATACAACTGGATGGGCGTAATATTTTGACCACATACACGGGCGCGCCACGCCACGCCTCAACGGTGCGACATCACGGAGCAGACTGATTAGAGTGATTAGAAAATAGCAGCCAAAGAACGCGTTCACGATGACGGACGCCATTTGGCTTGGTGTTTCAACGTTGAATATCGACATTCACGATAGTTCCATTCGGATTGCGCGTTGGCGCGTTCGCTGGGTTTCCGTCCATTTGGAAATCCAACGGACCGCGCCAAGTACTTTTAAACGCTACAGTTTTGATATTCACGGGTCGATTTTGGCGCGTCGCTGCTCTATTCGGCTTGTTGGAGCGGTCGTGAATTTCCAGCTTTAAACACCATCAAAAATGTAATTCTTCGTCTTTTCGACTACTACTGAGTGTGTTCGTCCTTAATTCACGTCAAACGGAACAATGAATCGAAGCGAGCAAATAAACTATTTATTTTCGATTATCAACAGAAAAATACTAAATTGATTATTCGCGAATTTAGTCTTAAAATTCGGAAACGAAAGGTAGTCTTGAACGTATGTCTACCTCTCCTATACGACGTTGCGTTGACTCAACCCATTCCAATACATATTAAGGACTAGAGATCAAATCTGAAACCTAATGCGTATACGCAACAAGTCTTGCTCTATCGTACTTGATGTATTAAGAACCTTATGTGGTTAAAATAAGGTTCATTGGTTTCAATTGGCAAGTAAAGCTTTATGGAAAGCCAGTTTTATCGACTGGCCTTTACGATCAGCTGATTAGCATCACGACCGGGCGATGCTGAGCGCTGATTCGCTGGCGGTTTTACGATGGACGACTTGGTTGCGCATGCGACGTTTCTTAGGGATTTGTCGGGAGTTGTGGCCGTTAAGATGTTAATAGTAAAGCATTTCTAAAAAGTATTACAGGTATTGAATTTGACGTGTTGTTAGTATCAATAATATATGTAAAACTTTATTGCGAAATGTATTAAGATGTTTACAAACATGGCGTTCCGTCTAGATACGAGCATTTCATACCATGTGGAATGTAGTTTAAAGTGTACGCTTGAATACTGTCTTTCCTATCTCATTAATTTTTCTTGACTTATTATTGTTGCCCTTACTTTATACAATTTCTTAAGAGTGTTCCACAGGGCTCATTTTAGGCCCAGCATTATTTAACAGCTACAACACATCATGCGTATTATACATATTAAAGAATAAAATGATTCATAAACAAGCAAAAACATTAATTTACTTACTACCACCGTCACTGCTTCATTAGCGCCGTGACCATTAGCTGAATCATTTGTGCTAGCTGCTATAGCTGGTTGATCTTTTTTTCTTTGTAGTCTAGTTTTTTGTGTAAATTTTTATACTTATGGGCGTTAACGTTTTTTTTCAAATTATAGCTTCCAAAACGAAAGTATTCATTGATGACTTCAGATCAGCACAACACGATGACCCAACGGTGTCACGCCGTCATTGTCTGGGAGACATTACAAAATATTGACACGCACTGTTTGGTTGTTTATATGTGGGTAGCCGGACGCGAGCATCGCCACTCGATACTTTCAAACAAGATTATTCGGATAATCTGTTGGCGGAGTGACTTCAATTCTAAGCATTGAAGCCTTTTACTTAGAATTTGTTAACAAGTTATGGTTATAGGTATCTTGAAGAAACTGTTGTAGATGATAATTATGTGTTATCTTTATTTTTGATGCGTTCCTCGTTATCTTTTACAAGTCGAGAAAATCGATCCATTATCTTTCTACTGTCTTCAGATTTTTCTGTTTTCGACAACCCTGCACTAGTTATTAAATGTAAACAACGTAGTATGTAGCATACAGTCATTGGTCTAGAATACAAGAAAATATTAAAGAGCAAACTAAAGCTACACGTGAGCAATGAAGTACATAAACTGATCGTTAAAATCAAGAGCAAGAATTCAAGACAAATATCGATATAATTATTCAATTTCTCGAATCAAACCCTGACGTGTATCTTTGGTTCTTTGTTCATTTTTAAAGGTGGCCTTTCATCGAACGTAGTGTCATCAGATCCGTCTTCATCAGTCGCGTGTGTATTTAGAGTTAGTTCAGGTTTAAAGTTGACTGCACCGCTCTCGGACCCGACCTTTGCTCTTTAGGCTCAATTTAGTTTGGATTAGAGAGCTTGGCACCAAATGCTTGCTAACCACACGTTTATATTAGCATGCGGAGTTTAGTTTCAGATTGGTTACTATTACCAGTTTACGAGCCAGTCGGACAGGTTCGGCTAGCAAGACTTGCATTTTCTAACTTATCAGTGCGTCTCTTACGGTTTAGACAGGTTAGAGAAGGACATGTTGAGCGATAAATTATGCCAGCTCCCTGGATTTCATAAGTTTAACGACTGCTTTACTAAGGTAAGGTTTTTAACAAATTTATTAAATATAAGAAGAAATCAATCCCCGTTTTATTGCTTTCGGGTTTAGCTAAAATATAATTTGAACGATTAAACTAAATTAATTAATTTTGTTTGACACATAGCTTTGTCACGAAACAGACATTAAACTACAAAATTGCTGATTACCTAACTCTTGGCCATCTTAACCGATTTCTATTAAACATTTTCTGACTAAGCTTGCCACATTGAAAACGACTCAACTAATTGGAAGTTAAAAAAAGACGGGTCAGTCTTTTTGGTAAGGGGGAAATCAAAGCGACTTATGTTCTCAACTGAGCAAGTAGCGACGTTACCCGCGCCGCTCCTCGTCCCCACTCGCCGTCGCCTGCGCACAATGGCCGCTTTTTCCCGGCGAGCTGCGCCGGCGTCGTTTTTGCGCCGGCGCAGGGAGCCCATTCACCGCGCAAATGCCAATTGATGGTGCAAAATATCGATAGGGCTGAACCATTGAGAAAGTAGAAAAACTGAAAATTAATAATATTTTGTGCGGATGTCACTTCAATCAACGAACCAAGTGAGCGCTTACGCTTATCTCTGTGTTACGGCGGATGGCGGAACTAAACCTGTGCAGTATTTGCCAATGATCCAGCATCTCTCACATTTAATACCGAATAGAGGTAACGAAAATATTTGACAAATAAAATAACAGGCAAGTGAACCTCAGTTCATCTAAGTAGTAAGCATTACACGCACGCAGCATTATCCGTCCATATGAGTTCTGGGTGAGGATTTGAGGAACCATAAAGACTTTGCAGGTGAGTAACTTTTGAGCAGAGAAATCAAAGTAAGTACATGTATCATTTAACAACTTCTTTTGACTAACTAACTCGTGCCTGTTATAAGGACTCCCTTGGGCCACTCCTATCTCAAGACCCTTCATTGTATGACAGTCGCATAAATAACTATGATAACTACTAGAAGAAGAAGAATGTGGTGTTATTCGGCAGTTTTCGTTGTTACTGGTGTTAGTCGGTAGCCCTACCTCTCCCGTTCATACCTTCGGAGAAGCCATTACTTCGTCCATGTTCGGCGACAAATCCAGTTCGGTGAATATAAATAACGACTACATACGACCAAATCACTGATGAATGTGCCATTTTATAGCTAAAACAAGCTTCCTTTCTCTAAAAACGAAGAATTATCAAATGAAACGTGTTCCTCGTACATCAAAGAACTTCAATCTGGAATAAATACCTACTACAATCCACATAGGTACTCTATGTGTAAGTAATTAGTACCGATACAAATACAAATACTCCATTCGTGACCGATGTTAAATATCACGAATCACTAAAGAAAATCTACGGAAGGTACAATAAACATAACAAAACATCAAAGTGTTCGCACTCCAAGTCGGCAAACAAGAGAATCTATAGTGCGAACTAAAGAAAAACTATGCAAACGCAGAGACGAGTCGCTTTAAAAACCACTTCAATTTTGAACTTCGTCCGTCCGTGTTAAAGTTTGTTTTAACGGGATGTTATAGCGACTTACGTCTGTTTGCTAAACTGCGCGAGTGCCGGTCAAGTGCTACCGCTCAACAAGACTCACCTGAGTCAATACATTGTTCAAACAGCCATCATGACACTTCTCAAGGCCATGGATGTTTTGCATAAGTATAATCACACTTTAGACCGGTGGTAATTCATAACTCAATCTTTCGTTAGTTTAGTCTCTGACAATACCACGTATAGCTTAGCAAAAAAGTGTTTGACGTGATGACAGGCACAATTCAGTCTCGAAATTAAAACCTTAAGAAACTGATGAATGTTTATAAACTCACAAAATTCTAATGCTGGCACAGAATAAATAATAGTACAAGATGCTGGCAACACAGCATGCCTATTAAAAATCATCACAACAGAAACAGCAAACAATACGGAGATAACGGGCTGGCAATCCGCCGGCAAACATAAAACTGTAAACAACGATAACATAATAATTAGAGACACTGATAAAATCGGCTTTTGATTCAGAAGCCTTGTGCGCAAATGATTGATAAATTTTGTTAATCTTTGACATTTACAAATCATTGAACTATTCATGTTGCCAATCTAAAGAGGCTGGTATGGTACACGATCAACTTTCACGTCAATGTGTGACCGGCAACTATTGCCGTCTTATTCTTACTTCGATTATAGCAAGACGCCCATAGTTGCCCGACACACATTGCCGTAAAATTTTTGCTCGTCTAAACGACCCTTTAGGAATACAAATTTGGTGGGTGTGTTCAAATGTTGACTACAATGTAAATTCTGTGATCAACTTCAGCTTCAGGCAAATAGACACCATATAGCTAACATCGCATTTCCACGGAACAAAATTTCTGGTTTGAAACTGGTTTTAATTGAACAGTACTAGGAAGCATCGATCCTTGGATCCCTCTTAGTACTTGTATATACTAAGAGGGTTCTTTAGCACAACTTTCCCAGACTAAGTGTTTGCCGCGCATAACGTCTCCTCAAAAGATCAAAATAATGATAACGGCCAGCAACTTCCAATTTAAATAGAAACAGAACCGTAGGTAGTGTCCATTGAAGTCCAAAGAAAATTGTTGATCCGACAATGTCTGTAATGTCTTTTGAAAGAAGAGTCGACGATATTGGAAAACTTTAATAAAATCTAACCAGTCAACAGTAAAAAAGATAAACTTACAATTAGTGATGAGAAAATACAAGTTGTGATTTGTGATAGAAATAGTAGTAAAGATAAGCGGTGAGCCTGAACACGCCGCTACAGATTGGAGTCGGACTAGGAAAGAAGAATAGCAGTGAGGAGCTTATCATTCCTTTACTCTGTCATGCCTGTCCTGAAGAATTTGTTTTTTGTTTTATGGTATAGAGAAGGCAAACGAGCACAGACCTGATGGTAAGTGGGATCTGAAACCCAAAGACATTAGCATTCTCAAGACTACAATCGTTTAAGAATGCAAATGCGTTGTAAACCCTCTGTTCCGCACTTTATAAATAAATTGTAAAAACTATGGTATTATGTATTAAATCCAAGACTTTGTTCTTGAACCGGTGCATTTATTTGCTTTCGATAAACGGCAATCTTGCCCCAAGGCCGACTTCACGCCTGTACCCACACGAAATGGATTACAATGTATATTGACGACTTGGTTCGCATTCAAAATGGTCTCACTTTTTATATGCGATTCTTTAAACCAATTGAGCAGAAAAATATTTCTCGCATTGTTTGCTCAACGCCATTTTAAAAATGTTTTTCAGGAAGTCTTTAAGTGTCTTGGTAAAGCCAAGCGTGACGTCGCGTCGGTGGTACTGGCTTAAGAGTGTCGTGCTCATTCGAGCCGCAGCCGTCGTCATGCAACAATGAGTTTTTCTAACTTAAGTAAAGGGCATTGGGTAAATTTGTTTGAAAAATATTGTCATTTTTTTTTCAGCGGCCACGGATGATTTTTACATAGTTATTTAGAGGACCTCGAATCGAAATACACATAGATATACATAATTTATGGCGTTTAATAATATCGGAGCCGAGAAATTAAAGATTTAAGTATTCAGTTTTGATACTAAAAGTGTACTAAAGGTATGAATATTTAAATATCTCGGCTCCGATGCACTTAAGATTACATAACAAAATATGTTTATTTTTAATAATTCTATCATAATTTACCACTTTTACGAATGGCCGCTCACCTTGCAAATGTATGACATTTACAAATGGCAACACTTTTACCCAAACCTCTTTACGGTGAAAACATTTCGAAGAAACCTGCACATTAGAAAAGCTGAATATGTAAGAGGGTAAACTCTGAAGTATTTAAGTGTATTCGGAAGGGCACATTCGTTCAAAGATAAGATAAGATAAGATAGTGGTAAGCCACCACAATGATCCAGAATTAACTTTACACACACTTATGTAAAATTGATTATCCGCTGCGATCAGGACCCAAATCTACCGACGGACGGAAATTCCCCTCCAACCCCGGAATTTCAGCCTTCTTATCAGGTAACAGCAAAAATATTAAACTGATTTTTTAAAATTATACAAGTAAAATGAAGAAATTAAAATGTATTACATTTATTGAGCACTTTGAGTAGTTAAAAGTTTATTTACCTCAAGTATAACATTCCCAAAATACAGCCAAGCCAGTTTGCAAATATTTTTTTGGGTCTATTAAGCCCTATACTTGTGTGGGATAGATTGTGAGTCACGATTGTCGTGTATTGTACATGCTGACGCACACAGAACAAACCGCAAAGCAGAGCTGAAACTAGCTGTACAGCCAAAAACTCAAACTTGAAACCCACCTTAGGAGTCAATCTGACATTCTACAACAATAATGTTGAGTTTCCTATAAGTTACAAAAAAAATGACTTGGCATCTCTAAAGATATTGCCGACTGCAAGCATATTTTTTTTTAAAGTGTCACAAATTAACGTTCGTGACGTTTAATTTGACGCCATTTTTTAAAACCCAGTGCCACGATTTGCATATAAAAGTGACACTTAAGTACTTACTCTTTAATTTATCCAATCAACGCAACGCAAACAGACAATAAACATAATTAAAGTAACATAATATTATAAAAACAAAGCTGGTCTAATCAGTAGGTACTTAGTCGTGGAAAAATTTATAAGTAGATAACAGTTTCAAAGGAGATCGATACTTTTGTGGAGTGGAGTAAATACGATAACGGCGCAGCGTGTAGGTGACATAGCGTGGGGCAGACTGCGCGCCGGCAGATAGCGCGTGAGCGGAGCGTGGAGCGTTCTTTAACGAGTCAAGGGCGAGTTCGTCGACGAGCGCTGCTAATATATAAATAGGCGCTTGCATTTGTGTGTAAATAAACATTAACTAACCGATGACAGTTTCAATTGACATTTCTAGCACAAGCGTTGCGGCGTTTGTGATAATCTAGTTCTGGATTACTGAAGTATGAGCTTTTAAAACTACATGCGACAGAATTCTTCTCATCTTTTACAGATGGACCTTTTCGATGCGTTCAAGATGTTTAATATAATTACCCTTCTCATACACCTAGTTCACCGACGCTCTTCCGTTTCTAGCATCAGTATCCAAAAAAACAAAAAAAACACATGAAACTTAAGGGTGTGATAGCATTTGGTACCGTTGAAATACGGTGAAGTCAGGTGAGCTAGCGTCAATTTACAGTCACTAAAATCAATCTGAGTGGTCACGATCAACTAAAGAATCGATGAAAGACATAGAACTAACCTAACTTCAAACTCCAAATCGCAAAAATCGATATCAATTGAATAAGCAGCCAACCGGAAATTTAAAACGAATGCCTATTATCCATAAAGTCGAGCAAACGCAAAGTTACTGTCCGGACTTTTCAAATTATCTGAATAATACAGTTGGTTCGCGTGCAGTGTGGTAACCTGGTAACCTGCAGGTCTTGCAAGTGTTGCAACCTTCAAACCTAAATAAACACGCAGTGATGTGTTAAAGGTTTGATTATGAAGCGTGGTTAATAAGCGGTAATCGGACTTATTGGCTCATTGAAGAGGAACGAAAAGAAAACGAAGGGACTGCCAAGGTCCGAGCTAACGATCACGGAAATGTATAAGAGTACCACCATAGAGCCCTGTCGGGGTGACATGTAACGTCACTCAAACTGAGTGATGTGGCGTTTTATTCGTCACCGAATCGCGACATGGTTCCACAGTGGTATGCGGATACATAGACTTGACTATGTGGAAGAAACCTGTAACTAAATGAGTTTTTATCAAATACTTTTTGTACATTGTACTTCTTTGATCAGTTACATATGCTATCGAGACCAAACTAATGAGTCCATACTCGGTCTACGTTAAGTACAGCGGTGATTCTGTTGCCAGCTTAGAACTTTATCAGATTAACTGTTAGAAACTATAATATTACACTGTCATCGGGTGTACACATTGTATTCCATATTTCAGCCCATTCCATTAACGAGAACTGGCTCAAAATTGACTTCCAAGATTTGAACCAAACACAAACACGTAAAGTTACATAGGGCCGTATTAATAAACTCATCTTGGTTGAGATGACAATCACAAGACACATCAAAATTGACAGCTTTCTATGGGTTGACATTTACTTTGACGTCTCTCGAGATGGGCATCTCATCATCAAACTCATCTTGGCCGAGATGCCGTTCACAAAATACGTCAAAGTAAACTTCAAACCATAGAACACTCATTTTTGACGCATCTCGAGACGAGCATTAGAGTTGAGATTAGTTTATTAATACGGCCCTAATACGTCCAATAAAACTTGAACCTTGTAAATCTTGTAATCTTGTAATTTGGTATTCTTAATAGATAACCTGCTTGATGATTGCTATCGTCGAAATAACAAACAACAGAGTGATTTGATCAAATGTGATAAGGTTAAGAAGGAACACGCGTGTGGCATCTGTTTTTTTTTAAAGTTGTTTTGGGAGCGGAATAGGGCTGATATCTCCGATGGTTTCCCTTCGCTATCCATCCATATCTGTATGAGCCCATTCATTAATTATATATAAATGCGAAGTATCTCCGTTTGTTTGTTTGTTTGTTACGCTTTCACAGCTACACCGATTTTACTGAAATTTGGGACGGAGAAAGATTGAACCCTGTGGAAGGACTAGGTTATTTTTTAACCGACTTCAAAAAAAGGAGAAGGTTCTCAATTCGACTGCTTTTTTTTTTATGTATGTTCCCCGATTACTCGAAGACCACGGGACCGATTTGAAAAAATTTTTAGTTGTTTGAATGGGTATACTTTTTAGTTGGTCCTATTGTCAACATGTCAGGATCTGATGATGGGATCTTGGAGAAATCAAGAGAACTCCTCAAATATTATAGGCACACCTATAGCGATTTTGGTATTTTTCACTGTAACTCATGCATTTCCTTTTGAAAAGTACTATATGGTGAAGTGGAACTGATGATGAAGACCACAGATGGCCACCGGAACTCCTTAACGGTACCTATTTCAAGGGTGGCGATAAGATATTTCGATAAAGGTAGTTGAGCGACTATGACGAAGCACATTTAGGTTTAAATATGACTATGACATTCCCGCGGCGTTGTCTGCGGCGAGCTTGAAATGTTCTATAGTTTCTCATTAATATTTAGAAGTGGAGCTACGTAACAGTATAAATAGGATCACTAAAAAGTACAAAATAAAATAAATGTTTAAAAAAACAAAAACCCGCCTTCAAAAATGCAAAAAATAACTTCTTTTAAAATGGTAGGTCAGTCCAACTGCATTCGTGTTTGTTTTTTTAAACATTTATTTTATTTCCCGAAAAATTGGACAGTTCCCGAACGAGTTCTACGCGGACGAAGTCCCAGGCAACAGCTAGTAAGTAATATAACGAACCCGGAAATACAAAAACTATTAGTGTAACTAAATCTTTTCGCTAAGTTTTTGCAATTCTACCAAGATACTCACAATCATAAGATAAGCAAAATAATGAAGGAAGCGGCGTTATCACCACTACATATAATGTGCCATTAACGGAACAGAAAGGTCTTGGCACCTTCAATCTGGGTGTGATCGTAGCATCCGTGTAGTTGAGCCAAATAGGCTCCCTAAGGTCGAACGACGGGTCTGCCAAGGAACAGACACGCTAGACTTAGCTTGGGGAGTGGTAAACACTGCAATTGACAACACTAGCTTTTTTAAAATGTGTTCTAAAAAAACATGCTTCAGGTTCGTCTCAAAAGCATACAATTATTTTTTATTATTTACTGAGAAAGTAATGAAATCTGGCAATGGCTAAATAGCTTAAACGCCACATGGTCTTTTCTACGTCGCAGCTAGTACCAGACTTATAAAACAAAACGCGGTTACAAACAAAATGACGTCATTCCGACCACTGTTCCAAAGCGGGCTTAGCAAACTGACAATTCTCTTTTTTCCCCTCAGTAGATCATCACCAAAAAAATATGTATATAATATATATATAGATATATAGAAATTTTTTTTTGTTTCTTTCGAAGATAGGTACATTTTCTTGGGAAGGAAAACGTACAGACCTACCGTTTAAGGGGAGAAAAACGCTATCGGATTTTGTAGGGAAATTTTTAGCTTCACAATCCTCTTGAATGAATTCACTAATGTTACTCTATGTATATTATGTTAATGTTTAAATTTTTTATTTATGTTAAACTCCTGTACTACACTACCGAATTGGGCTGACCTGTAATGGAAGATGTAATATGTAAAAAAAAGATGTCTCAGACTTACATATCGCACATTCAGAACAATAGTGACCTAATTCAGAAATTTTAAATTTCGAGTTAGGTCTCTATAACAATAAGTTTATGACTTGAAGTTTGAAAGCTGAAATTTTGAATTAGGTCACTATTGTTCTGAAGGTGCGATGTTGTTTAGATCATTGTAACCACAGTAAGATTGAACCTCTAGAACCCGCTTTGTTATGATTAGTGTCATGACTCATGTCGACAATAATAATAACGATGATGGCTATAGTTAAAAGAAGTGTATGAGAATAACGCTTTAAAATATTCGTAGGCAAGAAAAATCTAATTAAAATATTCATAGCCAAGAAAAATCTAAGGCCGGTTATAACCGGCCGATTTGTACGCGCTACTGTTTTATTCAGGTTTCGTGATGATTGATACCATCTTTAGGGAAAGCCTATCTCAAGTCATTGGGTTAGTCTGTAAGATGCCATGAAATCGAGATTTTCCTCCCTCACAGAACAGGATTTTTCCTCATAGGTTCGGATTTTTCAACCACCTTTTCGGGACAATTTAATACAAAAAATTTAAGAGGCAACGCTGAATACCTCAATGAGAGGCCCTCAAGGTGCTTTTCCACCGGCGAGACGAAACGAGACAATGCGAGACGAGATTTGAAATTTGTATTGAAAAAAGTCAATTCTCCTCGCGCATCTTCGGTGGAAATGAATTTTAAATACAAATTAAAATTCTTGCGCCGCCTCTTCTCACCGGTGGAAAAGCAGCTTCATGGTCCCAATGGGTCTTACCCCAATGGACTCAAGACTAGTTGGAGATTTCGTGATGAAAACCAAGCAGCAGTACTTTCGACAGTATTACACGTCTTTTTTGAAAACGTTTTGTTTTATTAAACCCTAGACCAAAGAGGAGGGGAGTTATACATTTGTCGTCCATGTAACAGTCTGTGACTTCACTTATTTAACAGCTAACTCGGCCTGTGACGCGCAAGCGCTGCTCAACTGTACATGCATATTTGCGACTATGTTGACGATATCACGTGGCACAGTTTTTTATCGCGTGTATTTTTAAATACGTGTACCTAACAGCTGTTATCAGCGTTTTCGGTTCGGCCGAGAAGTGATAAAACTGCGATAATGTTTATGATTTATTCGGCTTGGATTTGTGCGCCGGCGTAAAGTTAGGATGTTATTCTTTTAGAGCACAGATTTGGCTAGAGCTGTGACCTCATGCTCGAAACAATCGCAAGGTACAGAGTTCCATGCAGTGGTCGGTGTGTCAATGAATTAACCTAACACTAACTCAGGACGTACAATGCGTTTCATCACGGAAAAAAATACAGTTCCCGAGGATAGCGATAATCAACTCTAAAACAGCAGCGAGCAAAAACTGCCAGTATAAGTAAACATATAATACCTATTATATGTTTACTACGCGTGTGTTTAAAAATCAAGTCCCGTGCCAAAGCTAATATGAATAAGCAATTTGCATTCGTTTGATTCTTGTTTATCAAGTAGCCCATATAGGTATGTTTATGTATTCCGTAACCATCTCGAGTGTAGGTGTAAGACTAATACATAAATAAACAAGGTAAATCAAAAGCTACATAAAAAACGCGTAGTGTTGATCGAAGGTTATGACAGTGTTTACCCAGACGGGCACATTGTTAAAATCGGTTATGTAGATCTCAATAACCATACCATAAAGACTAGGTATCTGTTCTTTGGATATACTCGTATTAACCTTGATTGTTTTTTGTTGAATATTTTAAACGTGTAGTTTTAACACGATTAATGACAAAACAAACAAAATGATTCTTGTCGAATCTTCGAAACCCTTCAGTATTTAAGGTTGATTTGTAATACGTACCACAGTTTAGCACTATAACTTCTTAATTCTGGTAGAGTTTTTTTTTTAAATAAATGCCTTTGTCTTATAGTAAACAGACGTAGCTATCGAGCAGAACATGCAAACTATATCTATCCATCTGACGTTCTTAAAGGTGTGTGGAGAGACGACGACGTGTGACGCGTTATGTTCTGTTTCATCAAGTTTATGTCAACCCGGAATCCGCGTTAGCTGCCCTAGGTTTACCATAACTTGTTTCTATAACTTGGAAAAGTTACAATCATAACCCTCCTTTTGCTGTTCTGTAGTTGGGTAAGATCTTGACACGCTGATGGGTGGAACTAATTTTTTCAAGTGACTACCGTTTTATTCATCGATAGCTATTGGGTGAATTCAATTGCCAATATTCTAGGAAGCCAAGCTATTAAATAAATTGACGATCGCCATTTATAGCTTCTGCGTCTTTGTCCATTCGACTAGCAGGTACCTAGTGATAATTTGCAAATGGAGAAAGCCGCTGCCGCCGCTCGAAGCTAGACGTGCGTATGCTGTCCTGGTGTAACAAGAGTCCATATGCGGCGGCGAATAGGTTATTTCTACCAGGACCCTGGCCTCGTTTGCCTCCTCCAGCATAAAAAAGCATCCACTGCAGGGTACACAGGATAGGTGAGTTACGTGGACGACAGGATCATTACAATGAATAATGAACTTTATCCTGTAAGTAGCGCGGGTACTTACACAAGTGATCCTAGTTTTATGAGCGGATGAAGGGGAAAATGCCCCTCTAGGACTAGTTCATCTTTTATTTTTACGCTTGCCATTGCACCAAAGCACGGGAGGACCCTGATTATGTGGGACTCAACGACCGTAAGCTGCTGGGTCTCCTAAAAACCCATTTAGTTAGGTGCCACGCGATCACAAGCAAGCGTATTCGGTAGTTGCACTTCGACTCTATCGTCTATGTTTTTTTATGGGTGGGAATGTCCGACTTGCACGGACTAAAATCCGGGGTTTTCGGCCAATCACTTGGAGACGAGGCTACGGAACTGCTATAACGCCAAAACGTAGCCCCCCAATAGCGCGTTGCCCTTTAGACTCACCATCGGGATGCAACTAGCCCCCTCGCCTGCTCCAATCTTCTTTAGTAGGCTAACCCTAAATGAAGGAAATGAGACCTGATGTTCAGACAGGTCTGACTTAGGTTTCTTATTATGCTAGAGAACAAACGAGTCAGCGCGAAAAGTGATCATCGTCGCTCATGGACACCAGCAACACCAAGAGAGGAATCGTAGATAATCGTAGGTAGGTACCTACGTTGCAATAGTACACTTTTTGGTTATATAGGTAAAACCACCTAGGTTTACCAGCGCTACGCAAGAATAGAGACCATTCTGTTGAGTTGAGAAGCGCCGCAAGAAATTCATTCAGGTACTTAGCTACCTCTATTTATTGTGCTATCGGCTACGCAGGAACAGGAACCGAAAAAATTAATTGTATTTTATTTATACAGGAAAGGGAGTGGGTATGTATCCATATCTGATTATTTGTGATTTTCTGCAGATAACGAATTGATGAATTTAAGTGCGGTGTATTGTTGGATTGGTTCATTTCCCAACTTGAAATAGGCAGGTAATGTTGCTATTAACAAGAATAGTCAAACGATAAAGATGCGCGCCATAGATCTACCATTAATTGAATTTTATTGATTGCAGGTAAGTTCTGAAGGTTATTTTAGGAAGTCACATTAAAGGTAGGCTACTACCTAGATGTGGATAAGGTAGGCAATATGGTAAATTCATCAAGTTTTCTTATTTCCTGTCTGCCGAATAACTCGTTAATAATTTTAGTAAAATCTTCATAAGCTAGTAAAAATACAGCTAAATTAGTAAGGAAACCTTGCATTAAAGAAACGCCTATTTATATGACGTTTGCTGAAACCAACTGGGCCACATTTTGGACGTAATCGTGCTTACCGAGATCAAGCCTAGTGCCGGTTCATTTTCAAGGTGTGTCCCGAACCTAGCGTCACGGACACACCTCCGCATCCAATATCGCAGTTTCAAGGTCGCCATCCAAGGTCAGCCGATAACAGCCGACTTACCATTAAAAATACGCTTACGATCGTCCAATAAGACTCCAATACGAATGCGCTTGTTTTTACTTTTTACGCACGAGCACAGCTGATCAATGTTAAAGTATAGTATAGGTGGATGTAGTATAGGTGTGTTCGAGTGTTTGTTAGCCAGCCGGCGACTCACCGGTGTCTCCTCGCTCGGCCTCGTCGTCAGATTCCGTGCCGGAGTCGCGCTCCTCGACCTGCAAAAACAACAACACTCAGCACTCGATCAATCGCTTTGCCGACTTTTGCTTCACACACAGCTCGCCCCGGGCCGCTTTTGCATAGTAATTGTAGCTAGAAACATTCTAGGTTCATTGTAGAATGTGAACACAGTGATTTGAGGCGAATGGTACGCGCAGCGGCCCGGTGCCGGCGAGCGTTCCGCTTCTTTGTTCTCGCTCGGGCCGCCATTTTCTGGTGGCGTGACCTTCAAACGAGCCGGCAGCCGCGGCGACACCCACCTTCTCGGAAACGTTCTCCTCATTCAACGAATGCGTCCGCAACTTGTGGGTCAGGAATTTGAGCATTATTGAGCTTCGCTTCTCCTAGCGTCGACCCGTGCGCCGGCTCGGCTGATTTCGCTACACAACACTGAACAGATTCACGTGTTCGCGAGTATCGTGACGCAGGTACCTACGCCTATGGGGAACGTTCCATAATCATTTTAAGCATCAACGACATATCTACACGCAGCACGCGCGACCGACCGCCTTCTCCGAGCGCCGAACTACTACTGGAGTGGGTAGTAGCCTAGCGTACGACGCAGTCAGCTGAAGTGGGCTTGGCTCATTAATGCCGAAAGGGCCTAAAGACTATCGCGCTAAATACTTTGCTTCCGACGCGAATGGGTTATCGAGCGGACTGATTACAACGCGCGGAGACCGCTGATGCGTTTCCTCACACAACATTAGACTGCTATTTCTAGTAAAAGACTCGTAAGAAGCACTCAAAATGGACTCGCCCGGCGACCCATTGATGACAAAGAACCGGAACACGCGAAGATCCGACGCGATTGGACAAAACATATTACAGAATAGGATCGAAATTTAATGCAACGCGCTGCATCTCGTTCTGGCGCGGGCGTCTCGCTCGCGGCGCGCGCGTGCAAGCGGGACGGCGAGACCGGCTCGGTTATGTAACCGAGTGATAATATATCGCTGATAAAAAGTTGCGCATGTTGAAATAGTATGGACGGGCCCGGCCGGCTATTTACACCCAATCGCTACTGATTATAATTCTCTTTGTTTACGTTCGCTTTGTTCTCTGTACTAGAACTCTTAATAAAATACAAACCTTAATAGGTATGTAATGAAATACTCGACTCGTTTAGATATCTACCTTTAATTGATTAGTGATAAGCAATATCTAATCTAATTTGTCAACTCACTAAATTTTGGCAAATCGATGTTCAAACTTCCAATAGGTACCTATTTGAAGTTGGAGGGGATATGCATAGTATAGCCCACTGATTCAATATAGCTTATCAATAAATTATTATCGTCAAAATCTGAATAATTCGTACACATTTCCATACATGTACTATTCTTAGATAATATTATAGAAGTGGTCTCTGCCTACCCCTCTCGGATTACAGGCGTGATTTAATGTATGTACTATCTATTTGCAAATTTGGTGGGTTCGGGAGTTGATCCTGCCGCAGAATATTGTTGCGTATCTGTTGGATAGGTCTTAGTTATTACTCATGGCAAAGTTCGAAGAGTTTCTTGTTACAATTCAATAAACAAAAATTGCTTACCTGGACCATGTAGTTAGAAAAATAATACGAGCTTCGTAGTGGAAAAGTCATGTCATGGCTCCAGAACATCAACAATAAATACCAGTGGTCGCAAAGGAAAATCCTTTAAAATCACCATAAGAAAAATGTTGCTGATGTATGTTGATTGTAAATAATGTCATTTTATTTGAATCAGGCACATAAATACGTAATGTATTCCTATTTTGTTGCGGAAATCTAATGGACAATAGGCTAATCTGCCGTTGAGCTAAAATAATTTTAATTTTAATAGTTATAGTAAAGCATTAATGACTTTTTGGTAAGTACATTATAAACCAAAAATATTCTGGCCTAATGTCAAGCTTCCGGATAATAAACTGTTATCGTTCATCAAAACTTTAGTATTATTCTTACAATAAGATGTCTTTTTCTTATCTTGATAAAGCTATTCAGTAGTTGACGTGTAAATGTTACCACGTTTCCTCAATGTAATAAATTCGTCGTATCCACAATTCGCTGTCGCGTTGCGCGCGTCACTATATACCCATCTCCGTCGCACGCCGCCATCTTTGCCCGGGTCAATTTGAATTTATTTGTTTTGACAGTTGTTTGTTATTATTATGTATGTGAATGAACAAGGTGTATTATATCAAAAATGTAGCGATATCGCGGTCATCGTCCACAGGAATTCTGTCTAAATACAGTTCAAATCTATACTACCTCGTGTGTTCATAAGTTTTGAGACGAAATAAAATGTTCAAAGATTATTTTTTTGGGTTAATCATAATTAAAAAAAAAACATATTATAATAAGTACCTATACGTTAACCAATAACTACAAACACTTATTACTCAAAATGACAGCCTCTATTCTTTAAACGAGCTCTTTGACGCCTTGTTGGCAAAAATGGAGCGGAATGACACCTTCGTACGAAACACCCCACCATACCATCACACTCGCTGGAAAATGGGAACGTGATACATTTCGTGCTGGAGCTGGAACATCTTTGCTGCTTTTGGCATAAATTTTATTGTTTTGACGGTTGAACTTTTCTTCGAATGTGAAGATGTTCTCATCGGTGAAGAGTATATTTTTCGTAGCGTGTCTCTGAAGTAGCATCGGACAATGTTCGCGTCATAATTTAAGGAAGTGAACTTTCCTAGGATTGTAGGCCTTTACCTTGAGATTGTATTTCAGTATTTCGTTTACCGCAACACGCGAAATGTTAGTCTGCAGAGCACTTTTTTCTGGGTGTGACATGAATTTCGGCGAAGTCGCTCTTTGATCATTTTGATGCTCGCAATCGTCTTTACAGACGGCGGGCGACCACTCCTTTGGCGATCTTTTAGAGAATCAATCTCCTTGTAACGTTTTATGGTGTAATATATAAAGTTGCGGTTAATCCCAAAATATTTTAGGACACGGAAAATATCCATTGGTTTTTTCCCGCCATATGTAGCGAAATGACAGTCGCACGTAATTCTTTTGCTGCCGCGACCACAAAAAAAATTATTGAAATAAATAATAAAAACATACAAATAGAAGACAAACATTCCAAATTCAAAACTGAAAAAAGAATTAGACAGCTGACACACATATTGTTTTATTTTTTAAAGTAAAAGTTCGTCTCGAAACTTATGTACACACGAGGTAATATTATTAATGGTAATATGTGAAATTTTGTTCGTTTGTGTGTTGGGAGTTATCTCTGAAACTACTGGGCCGATTTTAAATTTCTTTCTCGAATAGGAAGCTACTGTGCCTGACTAAAGTAGCCTATTTTTTATTTTGTTTCGAAGCGAGGGTCGGCCGATAGTTAATTATATTTAACAATATAAATGCGAAATTTTGATCCGTCTTCAAGGACGTTTTAACTTATCGATGTGAGAGTTTGTATACAGCTCGAAGAGTAACAGAGTAGTTCTATCGGGATAAAAATCAGGCAGTTTCCGAGGAAAATCCGATAATCAGGCGATAACCAGTGACTTTCTGCAAAGAGTTTAGTATTAAATTTGAAAAATCAGTCCCTAAAATTGTTTCCATTTCAAGTAAAAAATTAATCTCAATTATGTAAACTATTACTCTTATACAATTAAACTCAATTCGGGAACGTTAGGCGAGGTGTTCATTTACAAATGTCAAGGAAAAAAGAAAAGAAACGATTTTTCCAAACGTGTATTTTATGCAAAAAACATCAAAACAGAGTCGTATACCTTAATTATTATATTAACATTACAATCAACTGTTCGCTTCGCACGCGTAGAATAAGTTTCACTGCTACGCCCCATATCCCCTAGAGTTACTACACAGAATATCACATTCGCAAAACATAAGACTAGCCAAACATCATATACGAATAACATCATACTAGCAAAACACGATATTCGCAAAACATGATATTTACAAAAAGTCAGAGGGCCCTGCAAAGATGCACTACGCTAACTAACGTTTCTATTCGATTCGTTTTTAAACCAATCGCGTCACTGGGAGATGACGTGATACGAAAAGTCACGTGGTCTGCCAGTGACGCGATTGGTTTAAAAACGAATCGAATAGAAACGTTAGTTAGCGTAGTGCATCTTTGCAGGGCCCTCAGGTTTGATTATAGAATCGTAGGTAGGTTTAGATGATGTTAGATTTACAGTAGGCCCGGAGGGCGAAACCACCCAGAAATAGATCTGCCTAAGCCTAAGTGGAGCTCCGTCGACACTGTCTAATTCATGTCTTACTAATAATTATGTTTTGCTAATGTGATGTTTAACTAAGTAGGTACTGTGATGATTTGCGAATGTCATGTTTTGCGAATATGATGTTTTGTTTTTATGATATTTTTGAGAATATCATGTTTTGCAAATATGATATCCGACGACGGAGGGGTCCTAACACCGACGATGAGCGATTTGTCTCTTTTATTGACACGAGATCTATATTTTTTGTATCGACCTACTAGTGGAAAGAGTTCTCGCCGACAGTGTGAACAGCTAGCGATCAACTATTAATATGTCTCTATTATTGAAACGGGATTTATATCTTTTGTTCGTTTCTTGAGCAAGAAAATAGTCGATAGCTAATCGATTTCTCGCCGGCAGTGGGACAATTGCCTAAGGAATATTCCCTCTAAATTTCAAGTCTGTCAGTCAGTCACGATAGTTTTATTTGTATTGATAGACTAGAGGACGCCCGCGACTTCGCACGCGTAGAATTAGTTTCCCGCTACTCCACCTATTTCTTCCCGTTGGGGGTCGATTTTCGGAAAATCCTTTGTTAGTGCTCACTTACAATATGAAAGGAACACCTGTACCAAATTTCAAGTTTCTAGGTACGGTTTAGGCTGTGCATTGATATATAAGTCAGTGAGTCAGGTTTGCCTTTTATACAATTATATATAGATAGATGTTTCACATGTAGAAGTTGGCTCTGGAGTGCATTTGAAACTCTCACGCACTAGCAATACAGCGGGGTAATAGGACGTGGAGCGTTTACAGCTGTTAACAATTGCGTTGTGCCGACTTAATATGGCTTATTGGCAGTAGTTCCTTTAGTAAGTTTTAGTATGAAATAGTAGTCATTATTTACTTCCAAAGATGCTGAAAAAAGGAACTACTGCGAAGAATCCCTTTATATTGTTACAGAAAACAAATCCAGACTTTTTTTTTATATTAATTAAATGCCCACCTACCAAGGATTTTAAAGGACAATCAAGTTATTCTAATTACAAAGAGAAGTAGAATGACGGAACCAGTATTGGACAAGGCACCAATAATGGACACCTGATTCTTATTTTCCAGAAGATAAGGGTTGTTCATTTGTTTTGCAACAATCACTTTAGGACCGTATGAAATTTGAATTAAGAGTGAAATGTCCATTACTGGGGCCTGTCAGCTAGAAGTGTCCATCATTGGTGCCGTCACCCTAAAACCACAAAGAAATGTTGAGAACTTTAGTGCTTTGTCAAAATAAACTTTAAACTGGACAAGAATGACGTAGGAATTAGTCAAGCACATTTAAAATGACAAGATTCTCAGCATTCTCAAGATATGGCTACTAATGTGTAATGATATATGGTATAAAAGCTTCAGTGGACCTCTGAAGGGGCTGCACATATTGGTACCTTGTTCCAGTAATGTATTCAAGGGAGATAGGTTTGAATTTAGTAAATCAATAGCTGCGACAAGATACTAAAACGTACAGCCACTTCGGTGTACGACCGTACATCTTTGTATCTGTAATTCATAATCGTATTGTATTTAGCTGGTAAAATCAACTTTATTATAAAGGCGGCACAAACAACTCAACCTAAATTAATCTTAGTGAACTATAGACAACAACAAATATATAAAAATAAGCTTATTTTTACGTTACAAATATACTTTACAAATATGGTGTAAGGCACTTTTTCAGTCATTTGCAATTTATTCTATTGTTCAGATTGTTCAAGTCAGAAGAGTCAGTCATACAACAAAGGTACAAGTATATCTCTATCCTTGTCTGACGTATTCACCTGCGGCCGTGAGATAATCATTTATTTTTACAATCATGACAAGGAATAAGTAGAAAAATATATTAATAAAGCCACGTCCTTCATAAGAAAATATTGTTGACAAAATAAAACTAAAAAACAAAGATTTAAGTTTTTGTAACTATGGTTAGCTTAAAATTTGTACGAGATAAAATCTCATATAATGCGGTGGTAAAAGTTGTGTATACTCGTATGTGTATTTATTATCTAATGATTGTAGTTTTCGTTAGTATAACTTCAAATTTAAAGTAACATTTTAGAAATAACCACCATTATCAATTAAAAATACACTTTTAGGATACAAGAACAGTTGTTAATTTAGCAATGTATCAAACATTAAGTGCACTGAAGTGGATACATAACTATACAAAAAATATTTACACTTATAATATTAAAAGAACACATTTTGTACGTATCAGAAAATTAACAACCGATTGAAAATATAACATAAGATATAACATTCGCACTCATTCGAAGAAACTGGGAACCTATGATCACAATGCCTAAAAAGAAGATTGTCAATGAATGCACAACTAATTAAAATATTGCCCAAAATGCAGTTCGAATAGGTAGTGTCATTTTACGCGCTTTAGACGTTAAGACATTATGTGATTTATTTAGTAGTTTTGTTAATAAAGGCAGTAAAATTTTGAGGCATTGTGATCATAACCCGAAGAAATATGTACACAAATAACATTTTATTTCTAAATTATGCAGAAAAAATGTTTCAAAAAAAACAAGAATGACTATCATATCCATTCATCATGACCGAGTAGTCAGTTCGTACGTCTATTGACAGTCAAATACCTCACTTGGTAGCAACAAACTACCAAAATCACTGGGATAATTATATTTTACAATATCAAAGCAAAATTTATACACATCCAACGAGCAAAAACTATAATTTCCATGTTCAGACACATCTGCACGATTAATTTATAAAAGAGATTACAAAATATACCTATCTTATAAAGAGGTGACCGATTGATTATAAATTCATTCAATTGATTTTAATCATTAACAATATTAAAATGTATTGTCGTCAAAGTCAAAATATAATTTCTTTGAAATATCATATTCTGCTAGTATTCTATAAAATGCTAACGATGTTTCACTCGAGAACACATTTTAAGTTAAACAGTTTTTTTACGTTTTAAATATGAAAATACAACAAATTGTTTATAATATCCGATTAAGAAGAAAGGTAAAACAGATGTATTTACAAAAAAAAAACAATTCGGTTATTATGGTGTATACCTACTAAATGTATTAATCTTGAATTTGGTGTTATTTTATGAGTTCTCTTGCATTGCTGTGGCAGCCGTTGTAGCATAGCGTATATTTTGTAAGTTGATAAGAATGTATGTATCGATCTGTTTCCCAAACTAGTTTTGCAAATTTTCGCATCGTTCCCCTACTTATTATTCTATCTAATCGCATTTTTCCCCAGTTATGATTTTATGGTTTAGTCTTATATTTTCTGGTGTGAATTTCTTTTCGTTGCATCTTTTGTTATTACAATGGAACAGGTTTAGGTTATGTTTTGTAGTAGGCCCGAAGGGTCAAAGTATTCAGAAATAGGAGCTCCGCGAGAGCGTGTACCGGAAGATTTTTAAAAATTGATATCTGCATTAGGCAATTATGTGACTCGAAAAAACTACAATGTAATAAATGTGTGTGGTTAAAATTATGATTGGGGACAATGCGACCGAGCAAAATCACGTATGGGGAAAAACGTGGTTGGAATAAGTGCGCAGAATTATTATTTTTGGAAATATTATGGAATTATTCCTAATAATTTGCGTACTCGATGTAATAGATTTAATGCCTCGGCTGGCATATTTATTAAAAAACGGTATAAGGTATAAAGCTTTTAAACGAATGGACCTCCGTCAAATAGTTTTTTAATCAGAAATTAAGTTTTGCCGGGACGGTTCGGGGCTAAATTCGATAAAAATCGCTCGCATCATCGAAGACTTATCAGTTCCGTAGGCCTAGCCGAGATCCGACGCTATTAACGCTTCTGTTTTCTATCGACTCGAAATGTGTGCAGTCGACATGCGCGATCCGTCATCGGCTCGCGTCAATCCTATTTATAATTATTTTTTAAACCGCTATTTAGGCATTCAGACCGGGCCCTTCTTCAGGAGTTACACGGCGAGTCAAACCTCTAGACGGGTTGCAGGTAGTCGAGCTCGTCCTTGAGATAGTCGGGGCGCCCGCGCACGAAGGCCTGGAGCGCGGCGACGGCGGCCGCCAGGGCCGCGTCCCGCGCGGGCGGCAGGCGCAGGTCCCGCAGCAGCGCGGCGGCGTGCTCGGGCAGCACGTAGCGCCGGTACGCCGCCACCAGCGGGACCAGCTCCGAGTCCAGCGACGATATGCTGAGGGAGGCGGGGACGAACATACCGTCGACATTCTTACTTTTCTAAACCGCTTTCTAACCTTAAAATGCGCCTCTCCAGCGGCTATTTTAAATATAATAAAACGATCACAGACATTGGCCGAGCGATGTCCGAAATGGTTATACCCGAAAATCTAATTTAAGACCGAAATCCTATCCTCAACGGGCGCACGTTCGCTGCGATTACTGCATTTTGATTTAAGTGTAGATATTTTTATCAATAAAACTTAAACTTAACTTAACCCTAATATTACTGATTGCACGAATTCTCATTCATATTTTTATGAAATAATGTTCAAATAACAAAATAATCAAGATGGGAACTGTCAGATTTTAGTCTTTAATTAAATTTTCGAGTATACTCAGTGTTAAGATAAAAGAGCGGGTTCATTTTGAGGTTAGAAAGTTGTTAACTATTTTAGACAAGTAAGAATGAACACAGTATAAAAAGGTTTATTATAATAAAAAAACAAAACAACGTTACTAACAAATTAAATAAGTTACCAAGTGTACCTTCTGACGTGCTCGCTAAATTTATATTTACCCGACTTAAGAAACGTCCTCACTGAAAGCCTGAATATTCAAGTAGTGCGGACGATAAGCCGAGCGTTACAAAACTTACACACCACTAGATGTCGCACCGAATTCTCATTACACGCAAATGCTCTCCGCTCCATGCGTAACTGAGAACTCAACAATCTAATTCCTAGGAACCATGTCATCGATTTTAAAAACAAGGCAAACTAACTGTATTCACACATTCAAAAAACCTATACTCAACCCGGGAATCGTACCCGAACGTTTTGAAAAATAAAACTAACGGTGTTTCCATTTAGATATCGATTGTGTAGATCTTAAGCAGTAAATGTTACTATGAAACACGATATCTAAAATGAATAAAATGTATTGTTTGCAAATGAAAAACATGAAAACAATGCATTTTATTCATTTTAGACATCGTGTTTCATAGTAACATTTATTGCTTAAGACCTACACAATCGATATCTAAATGGAAATAGTGTCATAGTACATTATGCATCAAGGGTAGTATGAAGGGAATTACTAACGAAAGTGTTAGAAGCCCGACGCCGAAGGCAGAGGGCTTTTAATGACTCGAGTTAGTAATCCCCTTACTGCCTGTGATACACACAATGGTTTTAATCACATTTGCGAAGAAAAAAAACAAAGAGAAAACACTTTAACTCTGCAAAATATAAAGAAATAACTTTTGACGAACGGGAACGTAAATGGAAACGATATTTTTTTTGTGACCTCTACCACAGATAATAACTGCCTTTAGTTTCGACCTGGATTCGAACCAGATTTAGCCAATTTGATAAAAATGTATAATTACTAAAATCAATGATAAATGTTGATATAAACTTGAAATAGGTATAAAAATAATGAAGTTTAATGAAGCGTATAGGTTTTGTGTAATGTAAGTTAGTCTATAGCTAATTTTTAAAGATGAAATTAGAAACCGATTTAAATTTTGGCTGATTAAAATTAAACTTCCTTAGTCAGAAATGATGTACGAAAGAGTTGCAAATTTTAAAAAGAAAGTCATTACTCCCTAGGGATGACAAACTCGCCATAATTCCCGCGGGAACAATTTAGGCCATTGTCCTTCTGTATACAGGCATGGAATAACACCATTTACGAGCAAGTGTGATGAAAATTTTATTAATAAACGTCCAGGTTCGATTCCCAAGCTGCGTAACGGTTTTTTTTTGATGTATGAATGCCGTTTTTCTTGTTATTAAAATCGATGACATGATTCCCAAGAAGAGATCTTCGTATGTCTTATAAATTCAGACTTTCCCATACTGACCGATCTAAATGAGCCACCCCGTATATTACACAGGATACGAACTTATTCCACTCCAAATTTTTAACCAAATCTGTCCAGCTGTTTCAATATAAAGGTAACAAAAACACTAACTCACACACACTCACAAAACTTTCGCATTTCTACATTTTCTACATTTAAGTGGAATACTCACGTAGCGATGTAGTATTTGGTGTACTCGGCGTGTTCGTGCGCCGTGTCCCGTATGATACGGAGCGCATACTGCAAAAGTGCATCCGCGTAGTGCGGCGAACGGTACTGCACCACCCGGCCTAGCAGCGGCTCTTGCACTGGAAACAAGATTTAAAAAAATACAATTAATAGTGTACCAATTTCTTTCAGAAACCAAGAAATTACGGCTTGCTAGATTATTTTCCATAAATATTTTCTTCTCTGTGGCAATTTTAGGTTGTGTTAATTTTGCAGCGGCGCCCAGAAATAGGAACTCCGCTAAGCCGGAGCTCCGTTGATGTTATTCAATTGATAGCTGGCCCTATTCTAGGTATCAATTGAATAGTATCAATCTTAGAGCGACAGGAAACAACGCTTTAGGGAAAATCAACTGTTGAGTTTCTTGTGGCGCTTCTTCTCAGCAGTGGTCTCTTGCGAAGCGCTGGTAGATTTTTGATGTGTAAAAGTGCCCGTGCGGCCTACTTACTGAATAAACATCTTTTTCACAACACTGCTCGGAAATATGGCCATATATGGTCTTGTTTGGGGTCACAAAACGTCACTTTTAAGGACAGACCAAGAATGTTTTTGTCGGCGTGTTTGCTGATTGGTCGAGAACATTGTTGTCCAACTTTAAGAACCAATGAAAATCAATCAATCAATTTTTGTGTTAAAATGGAAAATTTATATCGACCAATCAGAACACACCATTTTGTGTCGTAAAATATTAGGTGTATTTTTGCTAAAAGATACACAGACTAAAAACTATGTCACTGCTTTTTTTTAAACCTGGCCCCTAATCTCGAACCACTAGAGATGAAATTACATGGGAGATATGGCGAAACAAATACAATTTTATATGGAGTTAACATCTTCATCTCGCATGTTAGTTTATTAATCTCGAGTGCCACGAGAATAGGGGTCCAGATTAAAAAAAGTTATCTATGGTAAAATTGGCGGTGATCTCACATTAACATGAATTAAAATTTGAGTTTTGAATATGAATTTTTATTTTATTTCCTCTCAGTGTTGTGAAAAGCACTATGTCTGCCTCGGTAGAAAGTGCAATTTATGGACTCGTGCACTAGAGGTCCCCAACTACGTTTCGGCCCTCTTATATGACTCGTCCAAAAATCGCGTACTTTCTATACTCTGCAACAATGTACTATTATCTTTTTTACTAAGAACAACAATTTCTGAAAATGATCTAATTTTTGACGACAGGAGCTTCCTTTGTCTGCGACTCTGGCCACCGGTAGCTTAGCCTTGCCCCGCTGCCGGCGGTGGTATTCGTTAGAGTTGCGCCCGCTCGGTCTTTAAAGCGAGCACTCCGATCTCGGTCAATCGGTCAAAGGAACTAGTTCGTTCTTTTAGTTCCTTTACTTCCTTTAGCTCCGGAGCAAATTTTGAGATCTGAGCAGGACATGTTTTGAAGTAGGTATTATATTGGTCTCGCTCTCGCTTCGCTCTGTTTCGCTCATACGTACAACAATTGACGACAATTCATATGTGCTAAGAGGTAGTAAATTAAAATACCGTTTGTAGATTTTACACTGCTGATTACAGTAAAAATATTGTTGGATTTTTTTATGCAGTAGTTTTTTATATATTTAGGAAAAACAGTTAAAAAAGTTGGATTGTGAATGTTAGGAATACACTTATAGTGCCCTTAGTCCATTTATTACCATAGGAATTAAAAAAATATATATACAACTGTCATGTCAATTTTTTATCTGTCTGACGGATTACTTGATTCTAACGACACGCTTTCGATTCTCGTAATAATATTGTTTTGATATACGCTATTAAAATGAAAGTGACTAACGGATTTGTAAAAGCGGATAGCCGCAATCTGCCCAAAGTCGACGAATTTATGTTGTTACAGTTGTTATTGTTGACAAGTGGCATGACATGACAGACAGTTCTGTTTCTGTTTAAAGTTACTTTTTTTATTTTATATCATGCTAAGATCACGACATCAGTATTCCTAACTTTGTATATACGGTCTTTTTAATTACTATTTCTTTACTAAATTATTAACGATGAATTTAAGTTAAATAAAGAAAAACCGAGAAACACGGGTAGTCTAATTTTTAAGCAGCTATTATAAACTCGAAGATACAATAATGCTTTTTATTTTGAAATGTTGTCAATTGCTACTGACCTAAAGGACCGAAGACGGATTAAGATCATTTACGAAGAACTAGTTCCTTTCGGTCCGTGACGGGAATTCATTCCTTTTAGTTCTTAGTTCCTCACCGACACAAACCTAATATTCGTAAGTTAAGATGGATAATATGTTTTTTTTTTGTATTAATATAATTTTACGAAACGTTTACCCTTGTTAGTGACCATGCAGACGAAGTTAGTGGTTCCGGGTTCGATTTCTGTTATGGGAAATATTTGTGTAACGAGCGCGAGTATTTGTTTCTGACTGTTTGGGTGTTGCCTATGTATTTCTCTATACAGGGTGCAAGGGTACGACGACCGTTAAGTACTACATTTTCCCCCCAATTAACTATGTTAATATTTGTAGCCCTTTTCGAATTACAGCTTGATAAAGTTAAGTGCAAAAACTCGTCGATTTTACCTTGACAGCTGTTATGCTCGATCACCTTTTGTGTCTTTCAATACTTCACACCAAGTGCTTTGGTGAAGTGTTTGATTTCGCAAGCAAGGAGATGATGATCTTCTGGAAAAATTGTCTTTGAATTGTATAAATGGCGAGTATGGCGACTAGTTGGTTTTTATGTTTTCTTCCCGTTATATTTGATATTTCGTTGTAATAACCCCAAAAAAAAAACGATCATGCTTAAGATCAGGAGAGTTTGGCGGCCACGCGATGGACCCACCTCGGCCTATCCACTTGCGTTATCACTATCCTATATCACGATTCACAAGTTTAGGCTGAATAGTAACGAATACTTTTACATTTTTAATAAGTAGCATCTGAAAATCAGTGGCCAGTATTATTGTTGCTGCACCAAGAAGGTTTTCAAGTTTCCATTCTAAATCCGGGGAAAAAAAAAACAAATTTGAATTCATTTGTAGCAATCATCGGTGGTATCTACATTAGAGCAAGAAAATCGGAGTTTGTTTTTATCGGTGCTATTTTTAAGCTTTCGTAGTCGAACTATTCGTTTGTGTGTCACACTTACTTTTTTTCAGAAAGTATCAAAGTTATAGAGCGTTGTAGAGCGCGGCGGCCGCCGGGGTCTGCAGCGGCACCACTTTGAGGTCGCCTGGTGATGTACATGGTATTGTACTTACAGCACAGGTTGTTCTCGTCGAGCGGCGTGTTGTACAGCGCGGCGGCGGCCGGGGTCTGCAGCAGCACCACCTTGAGGTCGCGGCGCGCCAGCTGCTGGCTCAGCCAGGTCATCGGCGCCGGCGCGTACTCCGCCATGCACTCCGGGGAGAATATGTCCAACACCTGCAATAGACAATTACTATCATAAAAGAAGTGTGGCAAGAAAAATCTCGTTCATTTTATTCCTAGCAGAATGTTTCACTTCGCAGAATTTTCATTTAGTCGACAGGCATTTACAAGTGCAGGAGTTATAATTTTTATGGTGGCCACAGGTCTAACCTAACCTACGTAGCCCATGCTTAAGATAACCTAAACACAATAAAGTTTTAGCGGGAATAAACTTTCGATGAAATGAAAATTCGGCAAAATGAAACATTCTATGAAATGACTGTCGGAGATTAAAGGGAATCCCGGCATAAATGTTGACGGTGTATATCTAAATCACCCGCGCTACGCGGACGACATCGTCATCACTGCAGAAAACTCATAGGACTTGTAACTTATGCTGCGAGAATTGCACCACGCATCTCTAAAGATTGGGTTGAAAATGAACATGAAGACAACCTGTACTACGATCTTCAGCCAGCTCTTCTCATTGGCTGCTAGGGATGTCGAAAGCTACCATATCAAGCTTAGCACAATCTTTGAAGCGCAAAATGTGCAACGGATCTCTTTGCGTCCCTGCAGGTGATGCCTAGTATGCCTCGTAGACAACGCATGTGGAATGCGTTCAATCGGCGTTCCTGTTTTGCATGCGTCCCGTACAAGAGTGTGCTCAAAACACATGCTTGGTAAACCAGCATCTTCGTTTTTATCGTGAGATGTTTGTTGTCCCAAGCCCTTGCACGAAGCCTCCCGAACGTAGAAGCCGCTTTGCCAATGCGGGAATCGATCTCTGCATCTAGCAAGGCATTGCTCGACACGAGCGAACCCAAGTAGCAAAACTTGCTGACCACCTCCAGGGGTACGCTGTTAAGCATAATCACTACCGCACCGAACATCCTAGCGCTAAAACTACGGTCTTCTTGGCATTTAAAGACATCGAGAAGAGGTCACCATGATTGCTCTAGCAGTGAAGATTATTTAAATTTAATTTAAAAGAGATTATTACTGTTTACTTGTAAAGCATGCTGTGTCTACTTTTAAGGATTTACGCAATATGTTTCAAGTCCTGTGCACTTTATTTGTTAATGTCCGGTTGTATCATCCAGTTTGTAGACCTATTAATAAAATAAATAAAACAACAAAGGTGATGGCAACATCCGATTTATCCCGAAACGCTGTCGCGCTGAATACCTAATCTTTAAAGCAAGTGTCCAAATATTATATATTAATAGGTATTAATATTATATTTAAATATTGGGGCAGAAGATTAGACACGGACGCGACTCACTGATGTCGGAGATTCAGAGAAAAATACAACTGGGATGGGCTGCTTTTGGCAAACTGCGGAATGTGTTCCAGTCAAAGATACCCCAGTCGCTGAAGACTAAAGTATAAAACCAGTGCATGCTACCTGCCATGACATATGCGTGCGAAACATGGCCACTCGCAGTGCAGATGGTAAAGAAGCTCAAGATCGCACAAAGGGCCATGGAGCGCATCATGCTCGGTATATCTCTTCGCGACAAACTCCGAAACGATACCATTTGCCAACGCACCAGCAGGCCAAATCTGGGGGAGATCCACTGCGAATCGAAACCAGTGGAGGAAAATTGGAGAGGCTTATGCCCAACGGTGGGCGCATATGAAGAAGAGACAGTACAGCAGTCTATCTCTAGTGTGTGTGTGTGTGTGTCTGTGTGTGTGTGTGTGTGTGTATGCGCATGCGTGCGAGTGTGTGTATGTGTGTAATAACTCACTCTTCCCGGGGCGCTAGCTTCCAGCATGTCCTTGAGAGCCACTACAGCGTCCATGGCGGGCGCGCAGTCCTGCGCGTACAGAAGCAGAATGTGGTTCGGTTCTTCTAACTTCAGCGCGCGACCTGCTTTGTACTGGGCGTATCTGGAATACAGTTGGAAATGTTATCATTGTTTAAAGCTCAACAGTATTTTAGGGCTAGAGTACTTGGTAGATAAGAAGTTTTTTTATATATTGGTAATGGCGGTGCTCTTGATAACTCTTGCCCTCGGAGGACGAAGTTTTTGTCGACGATGAAGCGAGCTCAGCCAGGAGATGCCTATTTACCCTAGCTTTAAGTAGGTTCGGATTGTATGCACTGGGAAATACAGACGCCGGAAGCGCATTCCACTCTTCTGCAGTACGCATTATGAAGAATGATGCAAAGCGCTTCGTTCGAAAAGGCGGTTATCAACCAGGTACGGATGGTATCCCTCGGTGCATCTGGAAGTCCGATGGTAGAAAGAGAAGGCAGCAAGGTGCAGCTCTTGTGCACTCTCCCCGAAGTACAGAATGTAGAATATCGAAAAGCAGGCATCTTTTCGACGATGAGCTAGGCTGCAGCTAGCTAAGCTTGAGTCTCTTAGCTCTGCCTTCCACTGAGTAAATCTTGATATGCACATCATGAAGTTTCGGAATATTGACAATGCCATTAAGACTATACCTTCACACGCGCTAGCTGCGGCGGAGAGGACATCAATCATTAGCTCCACCAACTACCCACCACGATACCCTATTTTCCTGGCCTCTTTGTAGTTAGATTACCTCTGCGTCCAGTCCCGCATGGTCCTCTTGTGCAGGTCCCGGAGGATGTGCGAGTGGCAGCCCCACAACACGGCGAGCACCAGGAGGACCAGCAGCGCGGCGCCGCCGCCCCACCACAGCGCGACCGAGCTCGCAGAGGTGATGAGCGCCACCTCGGCGGGTGGGGGGGAACCTGGAGCAACCATCAACAGTAAAAAATTTTTTTTGACAAATACACCACTTTTTAGGGTCCCGAAGAGAGTCCAACGGGACCCTATCAATGCCTACGTTGTCCGTCCGTTCTAACTTTAAACAGCTATTTCTTTTGAACCCTAATAGATAGCGTTTCTTTTTTCACAATGTGTCATTACGGCGGATTTACTAACACATAAAAAAAAATAAGAAGGGGAAATAATAACCGGGATCTCCATTCAAAAAACGTTTTTTTTAGCGTAGTTTTATTTTTGATGCATCGTAAGAACGATGAACCATACAAGCGTCAAATTTGGTATGAGTATAATAGGTACAAACTCTAAAGAAAAACAACAAATCCTAAAAATGGTCAAGTGTGTCATCACGGGTCTGTTTACTAAGTCTTGCCCTTAAAGGACGAAGATTTAAGACTAAAACCTAATAGTTCCTCTACACTATCGGCGATTACAGACGATTACAGGCGAGCACGATAGTTTAGAGGGCATACTCGGCTGTATTCGCCGATCATCGTCTATGATCGCCGATGATGGCCTGCGACCCGTGATTTGTCGGTTTTTCGGGCACGCATCAAAGGGAATCGCCGCGTTGTGCGTTGAGCTGCCCACACTATCGACGATCACCGATTCCCCGGTGGACAGTTAATTAAAAAAAAAAATATATAGAAATTAAACTGTATTATATAGTTATTGTATCTACATACTTCGTTTTATTATGATTAATGCTCAAGCACGACCATCGTCTTTTCATCCGTTTATTAAAATAATAAAGCAGCAACACAATCCACGTCCATCTTGTACGCTTGCTGTTCGAAAACTACTACGGGCGATAGTGTGGAAGCTTGCACGATGATCGTGATGATTATAGACGATCCGACCATCAACGATCATCGCCGATAGTGTAGCGGAGCTATAAAACCGCAAATGCGTTGCCAATCCTGAAAACTAAGATAAGATCGTGTACTCACAGTAGATCATGACGGGTTTGTCCTGGAACAGCGGCCCGCCGCGCCAGGGCGCCAAGTTCCTCAGCGTGGCGCCCACGCACTGCCGCGGCGCCGGCGCGGGGAACCTGCACTCCAGGCTGTACGTCTCGGCCGTGCAATCATCCACAGGGCTCCAGTTCACGTACGACTGCAATTCGAGTTCAAAACCCGGATAACGGACACTCTCAGCGGGTTCGGTCCTGAAGGCTTTACTTGCATTTAGCCTTGGCATTCAAAACGTCTCAGTAATACACTGACCAAGTATGCAAAATGACTTGTTTATCTAATGCCATGGTTACAAAATTGTCTTAGTTTCAGTAAGACTTACTTAGCAAAACGTCTAGGCCGTGAAATGCACAAGTAGGCAGAATTACTCAATTGTGTAAGCTCTTGATTGTTATTAAGGACTATGTAATCAAAAGGTGTTGTTTGTTTAATGTCTTAGTTATAAAATGAGCAAGTGGATGAAACGTTATAATTGCTTAACGACTACGTTGTTAGTACTATGGTGGTGATAATAAAATAATGTGTTTTATTATCACCCAAACGTAGTCGTTACAACCTGGACAAATTGCTACTTAACACATTTTTTATACTTTACGATTTAACTACATAGTCTTTACACTATAAAGACATTCTACAATATTGGACGTGAAGATTATCGAGACCATTTACCTATTAAACATTATGACATTAAGTCGTTTTGCAGCCAAGAGTGTGGCGATGACTTTCCGAAAATCGAATTTTGCTATAAGCGATATTTCCATTCGCAAAATTTACCAGTTTTTTTTCAGTGCCTTATTTTGCCAAAGATTTTTATCTCATTAAAAATAATCCCATTATCATAATTTCCCAATCTGTATTTATCTGAATAGTTATATAATTTTCACAGAGTCGACGGAGTTCCGCTAGCGCGGAGCTCCTTCTTCTGGGTGGTTTGGCCCTCCGGGCCTGCTGCAAAACTAACATAACCTAAACCTACTTACCTATTTCGGCCTACTTACAATGGTGAAATTTGCGACTGGAAAATAACTAGAATGGTAAATATGCGACCAGGAAAAATTAAGAATGGGAAAAAAAGGCATTCGGAAAAATCACGAATCGGAAAAATCGCGACTGGAGAAATTGCTACCAGAAAAAAAAAGATTTTCGGAAAAATATCGCCACACTCAACTAAGGTGCTCTGCTCGCCGAAGCTCAATGCAAGTAAGGCCTTCAGGACCGAACCCCTCTCAGCTAAGAATTATCCCAATTAAACTAGGTTTTCCATGCTAATATTATAAAAGCAAAAGTAACTCTGTCTGTTACGCTGTCACGGCTAAACCGCTGAACCGATCTCTATGACATTTGGTATGGAGATAGCTTAAACTCCGAGGAAGGACATGGGGTCATTTTTACTCGCGATAAACGACTTTACGCAGCAACGACGACGGAGTCGCGGGCAACAGCTAGTTCCTAATATACCTACTGGAACTTCAAAACTTATCATTAAAGTTAAAGATATAGAGACATTTTTTTTAACGTATTGTTCATTAGGTATCCTGCCTTTTGGCCGAAATATGTTTGGCAAAATGTATCGTTTCTCAACCGTTTCATTGGCCAACCCAATTTTTTTCTGTAACCGTAAATACTTCAGGATTTATTTCAGTATCGTGTAGAACCCTATAGGTTAGGTTAGGTTAGTTTTCATGAAAATCCTGAAATATTTACGGTTACAGATAAAAGCGGGTTGGCAAATGAAACGGTTGGGAAACGATACATTTTGATTAAGATATTACAAAGGTAACCCTGTTTATTATATTTACCCAATATTTCGAATCTGGTGTTGGTATCAGGTAATTTGAGTCATATATTTTTAAATTCTAGTATTGAGCGAAGGATCCGCATCCCACTATTGGTGTGAAGAGCTGTACGTACCCGATTTTCGTCAGAGTACGGCGAGATTTCCACAGTGTAGTTCGAGATCGGGATGTAGTTCAGATTCCAGGTGACGGTCAGAATGTTACTGGAAACAGAAAAATATGCATTTTGGGGGTGTTTTTAATGGTGTAGTGAAGGCAAACGAGCACACAGGCCACCTGTTGCTAAATGTACCTACTCTGTAGCACATAGACATTTGCAATCTTACACAATCTTTATTCTTTACACAAATAAAACACATCAGAAACCAAAAAACAAAACATGAAAAGTGCAAAGTTACCTAACAAACAAAATATACTTACACGCGTTAAAACGATACGAATCTAGATATCGACCCCTGTCGTAACCTCTGTATAATCTACCGAACAACCTTGACTGTGTTGGCTCCTCAGGGCCCAGGCAAGCCGATTGCATACATTCGTGACGCGCTCTGGCGCCACGGGCAGTTAAAGCGTCAGCAAAATACACGCCCGGAGTTGATTTCCATAACAAACTTGACACCAAATCGGGACTTGCTACTAAACGTGTTAGGGATTATCCTTGTTAAAATACGAGTCAGTAAATATGGAATATCTAAACATCGTCGAATATTTTGAGGAAAATGTTTACAAAACCCTTCCGATAACCTTTCAGAGCTCGGTAGGGGCTGATAATAAATTACGCGATTAATTAAATTTATTTCAACAGTTAGCTAAATAAATGAGTCACGTAAAATTTCCTTGATACGTAGTTTAATTATTTAACTTTTTCTCCTTTATATTTTACACCTTAGATTGTGTTACCACATGTGTTGTTTTTAAATTTTCTACATGTTTTTTATTTATAAGATTTTATTTAACTTAACATTTTGGTTTGTTTGTAAGAAAGAAAGAATGATAAAGGATCTCTGGCCACAACGTAAATAAACAAAAACCGGCCAAAAGTCGGACTCGAACACGAACGGCTCCATAGCACCGTACCATAGTAAAAGTTCGAACAAAAAGCCTGACACTTTATTATTATTTGTTGTTACAGTGCCTACCTAATACGACAGACGGACAACGGAGGCTTGGAAATAGGGTCTCATTGGCACCTTTTGGGTTCGAAACCACGAAACAACGAAAAAAATATTACACAAAAACGGTGGCGAGAAGGTTTTTGGCTCGGCAACGTCACGAATAACTTCGCAACGCTGATGTTCGCCAGGAGTCAGGGCCTCATGATCTTAAAGCAAATGGGATAGTGGAACCACAAAAAGGGGCATGGTTGTATGTGTCAAGGTGAAGGGATATTTCATATTATTCCATTATAATATTAATATCATCACATCCCCAATCTTCATTTGTATAGAATACTTTCACAATCTGTATTTTTTGCTTACATATAACAACAAAGTATTTTCTCAAGATACGCTAAGAAAAACATTTGTGTTTTATCAAATGAATTAACTCCTGTTTGCACAAAAAATTGTTGAAAAACCAGCGCAAATATTATGACAAAGATGAACGTAGGTGAACTTAATCTCTTTTAGTTAACCTTGGAATACTACGAATTAATCAAACGAGGAAAATGCACGAGTATAAAATATGCGAACAAAAATAAGTTAAAAGTATTTATCGATACAGTTTCGTGTAGTCTCTTGCTCAGGCCCCCTATTCTTCTCCGTAAAACCACCCTGATTTTGACATGTTTTGGTATTGTTTTTAACTCGGCCGCCATTACAGTTAAGTAGATAAGAGCTACGTTGGCAATACGATAACATGTCAGAAGTAATATGGTTTTACCTATTATAATAGAGACCCAGTTAGAGCCGGTACAGACGGACTGCAAAATGGAAGTTCGAGTTCTGATGCTATCCGTCTGTTCCGGCCCTTGGCTGCTCGCACTGACCAATCTCAACCATTCACCCCGTAAACATATTGTTAACGCTATGGTAGTTCGTTAGCCTTAAATACTCTAAATCAGTAAGTGACGACGAGTGTAGCGAGTATGTTAGATTAATTTCCCAAAATATTTTGTACCTCGACGCAAATTTTCAATAAGTTTAATTCGGAAAAAAAACGAATAGAAAGTCTGCTACTAAGGAATAACGATTTTGGGAGATTGATCTAACAAATCTGTTAGATATCTTGTGCGCGACAATAGCTGCGTTTGCGCAGATGTAAAAGACTTAGCTTTCACCCGCGATGTTGCTCGAGTGGACTAGCTTTCACATGTATACCAATACTATAAAGAAGGGAAATTGTTTGTGACTTTATTCGTAGGTGGGTGAATTCCAAAAATGTTGTATGTAGATGAGGATTAAATTAAAAACTCCTTAATTATTAGGGTACCGTACGTAATGCTGAAAAACGGAACCCTTATATGACTTTATTGTCCGCCCGTCCGTCTATCCGTCTGTCTTTCAAGACCTTTTTTCTCTGAAATGGCTAAAGTTAACGAGCTGAAATTCGGAATATTCTTAGTATAAAGTGATCCAAACAAATCGTTATTATCATTAGAAATTTCAAATTCATCGAAATGTATTTTTTTAATTTATTATTCTACTATGTGACATATCATTAGAAAGCTCTTAAGATATGTAGGATAACCATTTTTTTATTTAATAAACTGATGATTTTTTAGATAGAATAGTATAATTTATTATTTTAGACGCTGATAGATACAAATCTCAATAAATAGATAGACTGCGGAATAATATAAATAGTACAGGACAAATAATTATTAATGGTCATTGCACAAAAGATCCTAAAGAGGTCGCTGTGTATCCGAAAGGTTCCATCTGCAAGATAAGACAAGATAAGATAAGAAAAGATAAGCGTCTTTTCACAATCCTTTTCAAATCAATACGATAACACGTCAAAGGCAATATGGTTTTGCCATGTACAGTCTTTACTTTAATTTATGGTACCCACCTTAGGTCCAAAGTCAATCTGACATTCTATAACAATACGGTTGAGTTTCCAAATAATAAGTTGTAATGTTACAAATGACTTGGCATCTCTAATGACATTGACGATTTCAAGCATATTTTTTTTGATATGGTTCACAAATTAACGTCCGTGACCGTGCAATAGCGGCCCAGCTCCATTGACTGCATGGAACTTCAGGTTATGACAGCTCATGATGCGGCCTCTGTACGTCAATCTTGTTCTGAATCATTGTCGGTTTGTGGCATTACTCAACCCCTCTCAAAAGACCGCATAGAGCCATACATGATGAATTCATGATTTACCTTTTAGGTACTATTTGGTCGGGAAAAACCTTCATGCCACCGCCTGTAATCCCAGAGAGAGGTAGGCAGAGCTACATAATTACAACTCTAAAAACTTGTTGATAATTCTGTAACCACATTTTGCACAGTTTGCTAAGATGTTTACCAGCGTAAAAGTGACAGGTTGCAAGCCCATCGCTTAACAATAGCAAGCCTTTATTTCCTTAGTCACGCTACGTTTTACGTTTACAATAATAATTGAGTAGCTTTTGCCATGACACATTCCGCGGAAGAGTCGTATCGCTACTGCCTCGGGAACTGTGCAATTTTCCGGAATAAAAAGTACCCTATGTGGTTTCCCGGAGTTCGAGCTAAGGGTGACTATCCACCAGTGCTGTGCGAGGAGAGGTAACGGAGCGGTGAGCTAAGAAAAATCCACCAATAGGGATACTTCATTTGGTAGTCTTGCTCAGCGCAGCTCTCCAATTCGTGGGATTTTCCTCACACCTTAACTCCATACAAAATTTCATGAAAATCGGTTCAATGGTTTTACTGTGAAAGCATCCCTACCAAACAAAGTGAGTTATAGTTCAGGAAATATGAATTGGCCGTCTGTAATCTTCACTAAGATCTTTTTGTTAATATCAAACAACAAGTTATCGTAAAATTGCCCTCGTTCTTCAAACAGCACAGTGGGTTGGAAGGTTTTGACACTTGGGTCACATTGTCCGGTAAGTCTTAACGCAGAAAAAAGATCGCAAAGTAGATGACAGACGGCCAAATCATATTTCCTGAACTATACATTGGCATTCGCATTAGATTTCGGCCATCGTTATTCCGTCGGTAACTAATATTTTTTCCAGGATGAAAAGTAGCTTATGTGTTAATCCGGGGTATAAGCTATTTCCATTCCAAATTTTATCCAAATCCATCGAGCAAATACGTAGCTAACACACAAACTTTTGTATTTATAATATTAGTAGGACTAGCGACCCGCCCTCGCTTCGCTTCGGTTTATGTGAGTTTTCTGTACCAGTACGTAAACCATGCCTTATTATTATAAAAGGTTCCGTGAAAATCATCTAATTTATGGTGAATACCGCATCAAAATACGTTGCGTGGTTTAGGAGTTAATGAATATACAGACAGACAGACAGACAGACTGATAGATACAGACAGACGCGGAAAGCAAGTTTGTTTTATAGTACGTAATGTAAAGAAGAAGTAAAGGATAAACAAAATAATTAACTTATAATCTCCCACTACGGCCTACTATTTGAAGAGTTTTTGCTTGAACAATAGTTATCAGTCCTTCAATACGACCGGTTTTTAGGGTTCCGCACCAAATACTGAAAAACGGAAGCCATACAAGAAATTGTTTTCTGTCTGTCCGTCACTGTGTCAGGACCCTTTTTCTCTAAAAAGGCTTAAGATATCGGGTTAAAATTTTAAATATTGTATGTATGTCGTATTAAGTGGTCCAATTATCATAAGCAAGCATAAGCAATTTGAACCTTGGAACTATTAAAACTAGGGATCCACTGAAAATCAGTGCGCAACAAATGCTGAATGCTTATGTTATGTTAAGTATCTTATATTTAAGTTAATTAAGTTGAAGAAGGTAGCCTTCGATTCCAAAAAAAAATTCTTTCTAATTGTTTGCAATAAAATAGTAGTTTATGTGGCTGGTGCATAATAAGACGCATTAAAGCACGAGTGTGGTTTTATGAAACGAGCCGAAGGCCACACACACGAATCACACGAATGCCTAATTATATATAGCCACATACATAACTTTATCAACATGCATATCATAAGTTTTCTATAATATGTTCAGATATGGCCTGTATTTTTATTAAGTTAGTGTTACTGTTAACTTGTTTTTAGTACCAAAGCTTAAACAAAAAAACTTTATTTATAATGTACAGATATGGCTTGCATTTTCAAGTTAGTGGTACAGTATTACCGATACTTTAATGTTTAGGTACCGACACTTTAATGTAAACATTACGATGCACTATACTTTAAAGTTAACATTCAGATGCAACCACAGATACAGGTTCCTTAATATAGGCGATTTGCTTATCGCTTCTGAACATATTGTAGGGAACTTATGATATGGATTTAGATAAAGATATGTTTACATATCATATCGACTCGCACTTGATCGGTTTTTCTAAACAATGATTATTCACGACGTGGCGCTAATAAGCATTGTTATATTTTTACGATGCTAATATGATAATGTAATTATGAGGATATGACGGCTCAGACGCGGCGTTATTTACTTACAGCAAATATTGTTGCTAACAAGTAGTTTCTGAAGTTTAGAGATGTTAGAAAACGACTATTACATAGATAAAAACCGCCAATGTAATGGCGACCCCTACTTTTAGAAAGAAAGAAAGAAAGAAGAATTTCAACTTCATTAAACCTTACCGCTCTCCGATTAAACCAACTTGTTTGTTTGTGCCACCAAAGGAAATGGTTAAACAGGGAGTTACATTTTTAAATCTCTATATTTTAACTCAGGAAATACTCTTAAGTCACCTTAACATTTGAACAAAATATGAGATCCGTCAGTAGGACGTCCATGTAAGATTTAGAGAAAAAAAAACAGGTTTAGGGTTAATTTTGTGGTGTTGCGTCTAGGGGGTAGTAATGTGAAGAAACCTTGTAGTGTTCTCTCTACATAAAACATCGTTTGTTCATATAGCTCTTGCAATTTATGATGGCGAGTGGGCTTTACTTGTGGTAGACACATATCTGTATACTTGTCAAATTGTGCGTGAGAGCGAAAGTGGGTATGGTAAGCATAAAAAAATTAAAAGAAAATTATATTCTTCTTGAAGCAAGTGAAAACTTTGGCGACCATTGCTCGTCCCTACAAACAATAAGTGTAAAATAAGATAAAACATTGAAAACAACAAACTATTTATGTTCTTGCCGTGAAAGAAGCCACGCCAAGAAGGTCACCACTACATGCATGACTAAATAGTTCGCATATTTAGTCATGCATGTAGAAGTGACCTTCTTGGTTGCATCTTCTACGAAATTGTGGTACCTCTATCTTGTCGCGAAGATGACATTTGTGATGTCTCCGTATTTTCTCTCCCAAAATTACGTACAATTTTATATTAATTAAAACCTAACTCTAGGTATTGCTTTTATTTCAGAGGGCTTATTATGGCCGTGTTTATCGCGTAACTAAATGTGGATAAAACATCCGTCACTCTTGCACTTATATACTTGTCAGAAAGTGACGAATGTTTTATACACGTTTTGTCACGTAATAAACACGGATAGGCCCACAGTTCTAAATAAATTTACTATTTTTATTTTAGTGTACTTCAAAATAAAAATAGGTTATATCGCTATGAATAACTTAGCGTTTTTTCCGGAGATTAGACATGCTGACGGTACTTCTTGGCAGTTAGCGTCGTGGAAACAATATGCACAAGTGACTCGAGCGACGGCGCGCTTGCGACTGATCGCTCCGTCAGACACGCACACTACCGCAATGTGCATGTACACTTTCAACCACTAATAAAGCCCACTCGCCATCGTGAATTGCAAGAGCTATACTTTGAACTCCAGGTTTTGGAGGCACTTTTTCAAAAGCTATGCCTGTTACTCCGTTTTGAATGCATAATATGTATATGTAAACCCGATGGCAATAACGTGCTGTTCCCTGGGTCTTTATTCCACTTTAATTCAGCCGATCATCTTCGATATCGTAATCACACTCTTGACATAACGTCAGTTCTTACTGAGGTTATAATGATATAACGTCAGATACGACTCCGATATCGAAACCAGATGGGCTAATACAGTGTGAAATAGAAGCCTTTATCGGAACTGGTCATTACTTTTGGCATTAGAGATCGCTATCTAGTTTTAAAACCGCCAGTTGTATCTATAGCTTATAAAAGGTTTATTGGGTTCTGTCAAGGGGTTACAACGGGACCCTAATACTAACGTTTCGCTTTCCGTCTGTCTGTATCTCATAAACAGAGGGCCCTGCCAAGATGCACTACGCTAACTAGCGTTTCTATTCGTTTCGTATTTAAACCAATCGCGTCACTGGTAGATGACGTGATACGAAAAGTCACGTGATCTACCAGTGACGCGATTGGTTAAAAACGAAACGAATAGAAACGTTAGTTAGCGTAGTGCATCTTGGCAGGGCCCTCTGACATAGATTGACAAGTTGAAATTTTCACAGAGTGTGTATATCTATCTATTGCGGCTATAACAACAAATAATAAAAAGGGCCCCATACAAAAAAATTACAAGGGACAATATCACACAAATTAACCTAGTCCCAAACTAAGCTCTAGGCTTGTACTATGGGTACTAGACAACGATAAACATACTTATATAGAGAAATACATACTTAAATACATAGGAAACATCCAAGACGCAGGAACAAATGGTACGGATCCAATCGTGTGCGAATCCGACTCGCGCTTGGCCGATTTTTTCATTGTATTTTCGTGATGTTCATTTGTATTGTAGTATTTAGTGTACTTGCGATGCAACCAATTGTTATTGTAAACAGTTAAATATAATATTACTCGGTCACAGCGGCGAGCTATCAAAAGGAAAACCGGTCACAAACAAACACACGAGCCGTTAATAGCTACGTTTACCTTGAAACGTATTCGGACTCGGAACAGAAGGAGTTGCATATAATATAATAAGAACATTTGTTAGAACATTTGGGATACTAAGATGTAGGTATATAAAAAATACATAAAAAGGTATACAAATATACAAAAAAGTAATACAGTAATATTGCATTGATTTCATTTTTATTTTTTAATTAATATTTGGCAAGGCACCGTTGTCATGGGTTGGTGTTTTTAAGTTATAAGTTATAAGTAATAGATAGATAAATTGTAAAAACCGGCCAAATGTAAGTTAGTGTCGCGGACGGAAGACGAAGGGTTCTTAACTCCTTGCAATTGAGATCGAGCAAAAAACAAGGTTGTTGATTGGGGTATTTTTACGCATTGAATTTTCAACTTGTTTTTGTTCTAGTGGCCATAGTAGTATAGGTGCCTAGACATTATTACGGTTCAAGAGATACAACGATTGTTATGGTTGAGCAAAACGAAAAATCACGATTTTTGTACGGGCACCCCATTTAATTTTTAATTTTGATTATTTGCTGTAATATCTGTAATATAAATATATTTTTATATATATTTATTTAATATTTATTGCACAAAAGAACACACTTGACATACAAAATGCGAACTTAATGCCGTAAGGCATTCTCTACCAGTTGACCTTTGGGCAAAGCAGAGATTGTGGTTGTGGTTGTGTGGTTTTGAAATAAACACTGTGAAAATATCTTTTTAGATTGGTTTTACCACTTTGTCGACAAGACAAATATTCATGCCAAATAACAACTTTCTAGAACTAAGAGTCTCTGAGCTAATAAGTAGGCGGACGGACGGACATGGTTATATTATAGACAAAGTACTAAAGTGTACACATACTCTAGAATTCGACTGTACCTACTTGTTTGTTTTTTCATTGCCTGTGTTCTGTATTTTATAAACATTATGATTGCAATAAAGTATTGAGTATTGAGTATTGAGTATTTAATTTCGAAGTCTAAAGGGCAACTCGGGACTGCACTCCGTCAGCCGATATTGGCCTCTCAGTTTATCGTATTAGAAAACAAACTTCCCGATATTGGCCTGACGATTTCTTTGAACTGCAAGAGCAGGACGCGCAGCGTTGTCGGACGGAAAGTCCGACGCAACACGCCCAAATTCGCTATAAATTAGCGGGCACTGGGCAGGCGGCTTGACGATCGTCGACGCTTGGCGGTCAGTCGAGGTCTAACTGCCATTTGAAAATATAAAACCGAATATCACCGGTAGGCTTGCTTGCATTATTCAATGGATGCGCGTATCAGTTTTAACACCAATTAATTTCCTTTTTTGTGTTAACATTCACCGCGATCCGAAGACACGTTAATCTTATAACACCCTTCTTTTTTCGTCAGGAGTTAAAAATAGACGATCAAGACACAAAAGGGAAAACCAAATAAGCTATACAAGGCGTGCATTATCTGGGTAAAACCAACCACTTTTCATATTTTATTTACTTGACAGTAATGGCCATGCCAAAGTTAAAAACCATACAATGACATGTCAAAAGCAATATCGTTTTACGGAGTATAATAGAGCCCAAGGTATGATGCTAAATGATTTCATTTAATGTGTTAATAATCGAATAATTTTGCACTGACAGGCAGCCTGACACTTGAGACTGCAGGCAATCTATTGGCAAAAGATCTATTTATGTTCAAAAGTGCGTAGTAACATCACGGCGCGGAACCCTGCCTACGAAGCTAGCGGTCCCGGTTTAATGTATATAATGTAATGTATGTATTTGTCTATATAATTAATTATATCGTTACGTAGTACCCATACTACAAGCCTAGAGGTTAGTTTGGGACTAGGTACTATCGCGATCGTTCATTTGTGACCGATTTCAAGGAAAATAGGCTTGAAGTCTTCAATGTCATTAGAGATGCCAAATCATTTGTAACTTATAGGAGACTCAACCTTATTGTTGTAGAATGTCAGAATGACTTTGGACCTAAGGCCTAAGGTGGGTTCCAAATTTAAGTTCGTGACTGCACGTTTTATTTTTTACTTAATTATTTTTATTAAAGCTCATCTTGAAAGAATCATTACAAGAGGAGATAGTGTTGTTTGTGACGCATATAGTTCGCAGCTTGCTGATAATATTGTTTATAGTTTGGTTTTACCGATCCCTAACATGTTCATGGAAAGCGACTTCGCAGTAGTTGGTGGAATTTCCAATACGTGCCATTAACAAAATTTGTACCTCACTCAGATTTTCAAACAGTATCGACATAATAATAGAGGGAAACCCTTTGTATGCAGAGTAGCAACCCTTTGTAAAGAAAAAATACATCTAGTCTCTTCTGATTTTTTTATTTTATTATTATCTGCAAGATTCGTTAGATCAATTTCCCAGAATAGGTTTTTCTTAGAAGCTGTCAGGGCTCCGAAAACTGGTTAATTTTTATAAACAGATCATCAGAAACGCCGCACATTTCAAATAGAGCATTTTAATTTCGATTCCGCTCGAACAGAATCGATATTATTTCGGTTCTGATCAAAGAGCATAATAAAACGGTTAATTTGGAGAGCTAATTTATTTGCTCTGTCCGACACCGCTATCGTTTTCTCGTCTTCCTACGCTATTAGCTAGCTCTTTAGTTACTTTTTACCTTCTCAGCTTAAATTCAAGCCGGCTTTATCATTTTAATCCAAAAAGCTATCCAACTGCAGGAAGAATCAAAAACCAAAAATACCAGGTCAATCCCAGCGATCATAAGTATCATAACGCTCGCGAATCGATTCCGCTCTGAACCGCTCGTTCGCTTTACGAAAAACCTGGATAAAAACCATAATTAACCGATATTTTTCGAATCATTTTTCCTATAGACGCAACTCTAGCGGCCGAGCGGCAATAGGTATCAGAAACTCTTAAAGGGCCAGAGACGAACTTCTTTTCTATTAATACTACAAACTGTTAATGGACCTACGTAAAAAATGTTGATGGACCTACGGTATCCCATTATGAGGAACCGCCAGCAAAAATAAATACTTTGCTTACCACGAGTACAGAACAGTATTCTCCGTACCATATGAAAGGCCCCCTGGTTCTCAAGAACTGACGAGATACACGATCAATGTTCAAAAAAGTGTAACCGAAAAAGAGAGTTACAGTAACTCATTTGTTAAGCGCCTATCTAGGTACATCACAATCCATTAGCAACCTCTTAGAACCTTCCCTCAGTGATAAGAGACTTAAAAGGAAGGATGTTGTGTGAGTGGTCAAGAGAGGCGCTGGCCTCTATAGCATTCAACAAATCAGTTATAGTCTGATCGCCGATATTTTAAGAAGAAAATAAAACGATGCCTAGTCAAGTGACACTCACCCGTCCCTCTCGATGTTGTAGTATATTTTCAGGTCGTTGAACGCGCCCTGCCCGGCGAACCGGTTGGAGACGAGCAGCATGTCCCTGACCACGTGCTGGTTGTGGGCCCCGATGAACACCTGGTTCTCCACCATGTAGCAGCCGGAGAAGACTAGGTCCAGATCGGTGGAGAAACATGTCTGTAGGGCAGAAAACTAAGTTTAATGGTGTGTACGGACTAGGGGCAGCCTCGGGTGAGGCACGCACGGCTCGCTCTGTTTCCTCAAATGCGTACACTTTACTACAGGTAAGTAATTTTCTTTGGCCAATTAAATGACTTCCGATATCAAAATCGCGGAGTGACATCGATCAGCTGTTTAAAACGATCGGCGCCATTTTGATTCACGATTTCACCCGAGGCATGTGCCTCAGCCTCAGCTTGTGGTCTCAATTGTTCTAGCGTGGCCGCCTCGCAACCGGCATGCGTGGCGAGCCTGCATCTAGTCGGTACACATCTTAACATTCATTATTACTAAGGGCATTGGCTATGTTTGTACCGATGAACAAAATCGTGGCTTTTTTCAGCAACTGGGTTCGGATTTTTCCCTTTCAACTGCTATAAGACACGATTCTTGCAAAATTTCATAATTCTAGGTCAAACCTATAGATAATGATTCCCTTGCAAGTGTCAAAATATGCAGCATTAATGTTTGTACCTCCTGATTGCGTCAAGTTAGTAAAATAAAAATTTTCGTTGCTCCGAGAGTTTTCACATTTGAGTATTTGATATTAATTTTAATTTGATACCTCCAAGCATTCCTGAGATAAAGGCTCTTGACAGCCATACAGACGGACAATCCTATAAAGGTTACTTATTTCCTTTTAAGATATGGAACTCTAAAAATGATAACACTTCTAGAGATGCTTATAAACTTAACATTTATAATAAGGTAAACCTGGTATTATTTTTAGCCAAGATTTTGGATCTGATATTTTGGGAATCTGTATTTTCCTGTATTTTGAAATTTTGGAATTTTGGGAATGAGCGTTTTGGAGGGTCAAGTGCCCAACACCAAACCCACATATTATTATCACATGTCAATACTTTCAAATTACCACCTAAATCTGAAGCCAAATTTGTATACTATAAATAAATTTACAAAACATTATTTTAGAAAAGCCAAAGGTTAATAAAGATGCTGTCAAAAAGACAATGCTGATTGAGATGTAAACAACACATACAGACATAGTGAATAAACAAACATCTAGTAGGAACGCAGCCCTCTGGGTGAAGACATTGGATATAATGTAGTTTTATAATTATTGGAATATCTTTTTGTACACATTATAAGTGACTCGACAACTGCCATACGATTAAATAAACATAAAACATCATTATTCATCCGATAAGTTCGAATTTATCTAGCTTTCTCAGTCAGTTTTAGTACCCACTGATAGCTAATTGAGAAAGCAAAAAGAAAATGATGTATGATTAATCTGTACATCTGTATGCTGCTAGTTGACTGCTACGCTGAAGGTCACGTGATTTCAAGTTCCAGGTCATGCCCTTTGTAGAAGATAACTCATTAAGTGCTATGAAACTAAGTCAAAAGGGCGCATGTGCAAAATAACCAATAGCAAATGTAACCTTTTACAGTTATCTATAAGATTCAAGTCATTAAAACATGTAGTAGAGATTTCATACCACATGAAATAAAAATTATTCATTAATAGTAAGGATTGGCAGAGGAAATCCCTGCATTTAGTGGTATAGCAATGCCTTATAATAACAACTACCAATAAAAATATTTTTTTGCAAATAGTTACATGTACAGTCAAGGGCACAAATATGTATACACCCCAAAGTTGGAAAAATATGTACACGGACCTTAATTCTATGGCAATAATGTCTATGTGTACATATTTTGCACTATTGCGCGGATATTAAGAGGCTGCATATGCTGTAGTTGGTGGTGTTCTGGATGTCTATAACCATAATGCCTATGCTGTTCTTTGGATATCAACTTAACTTGATCATTTTTCCTTGAAGCTGTTAAAGTTTTGAACGCTTTACGTCAAATACATGCTTTATGCAAATTTCAAATTAATTTATATGAAACAAAAGTCTCTTTTAAGCTTCTACTTATGTCGGCTGTGGCCCACAGTGGCATTCAAAAGGTTAAACATGAAAACATGACAACTATTTCCTATGTTTTTGGTTACATCTTCAACACCCTTCCATATTAACGCAATTAACTCCAAGTACTCTGATTTCCATTCAAAATGGACCTGAATAGCAGGATGCTGGCAGTGGAAGTGTTGACAATGATTTTTGATTTAGTAGTTTAGTGCTTTAATCCTGGTGAACCATTTTTTGGATAAATATTGTGGTTTTATAGTGAACAGAAAGTATTTGAATTTAACTCTGCAATTTAGATGTGCGAAAACTATCTCCAACTCACATTCTTCACACTTAGGCCCATAAAGCCATCCCTTTTGATTTGGGTGGGGTAGCACAGAGGCCTCATAACAAAATGAAATGAAAGTTTATTATATAGCCTGCAGACCTAAGACAGAAAATTATGATGAACAACTTTTGCATTCATGGTGGTGTAGCCAAAAGCTCACTAAATTGAGTTAGAGTTTTACAAAATTCTAGCATATAACACCAATATTTTCCCTACCATGTGTCAAACCCAGGACACCAGCTTTACAGGCAGTGTTACTACCAACAAGCTCGAACACAACTTTCCCAGCTAATTTGATAATGTGTACATCTTTATCATAACCATACTTACAACATTGCAATCAAAAGTTCCTCCTATTGGATCCTGGACCGTGGAATGAACTGTCGATTGGCTCTTTTTCATCTTATACACGTCCCAAGTAGAAACATTTCTGTTACATTTCTTTGAAGCAATAGTATCAAACTGGAGTTTCCATAACGTCGCATTTTTAGGTACTTTTGAACACCATTCTAAAGTGTAGCGTGCTTCTACGCCGTCCTCGGTGGGCTTAAAAGTTGTGCCAATGTCCGTATTTAAGCCGCATCTTGTTTTATGTATCGCGAAAGTAAAAGACAGTAATGAAAACAGCGACACTATACGCAGCATCGCAATGTCTTATATCAATAAAATTGATCACACAATCCTCATGACGCTAAAGGTTGCGTGTGCACAAAAATGTTATAATATATAATATTACATGTATCGTATTTTAATGAAACCCACGGTCGTAAAATCTAATTATGGCAAAGGTGAATAAATTTGCAAAACAACTAAAAAACCTGTCTGCCTTGATTAGCATTTGACAGAATCACCACAGAATCCACAAAAAATGCGTACTCAATGCGTAGGTAGGGCTGTTCGAGGCAAAATTTTAACAGCCCGATAATATTTCTTCAGGAATACAGGGTACGTAGATATTATTCAGCCGCAATCAGAATAGGAATAGAAAGTACCTACCGACAGCACAGCAGCGATAGAGTCTGGCCACGCTAAGTCTGCAAAAGTCGAAAACCGTTAGGTTTAAAAAAGTTTTATATAGGAACACCTCAACACCACGATTTGAGGGGAAATACTTTAGATATTTCATCCGGCGAAAGCAGGCGGGACATACTTGTGTGAGCAGCTGTAGATGCACGTGCACGTTATTTCTGAGTGCGTAGCTGTACGCCTCAGCGTACAAGTAGGGCCCACCCGCTTTCATGAGTAAACATCGGTATCAACGTTCAGTTTTCATGGCACCCGCTAAGGGTAGCAAAAAAATAAATACCTTCGAATATTTAATGAATAATAACTTTTATTTAACTCGTGTGGTTGCCGAGTTAGAATAGTGCCACTCCATGTCTTCCCGTGGATGTCGTAAGAGACGACTAAGGGAATAAAGGCTTGTAGTACTGTTAGGCGATGGGCTTGCAACCTGTCACTAATACGCTGGTAAACATCTTAGCCTGATTGTGCAAATTGTGGTAACAGAATTAACAACAAGTTTTTAGAGTTGTTGGTAATTGTGTAGCTCTGCCTACCCCACTCTGGGAACGAAGGCGTGAGATTATGTATGTATGTATTTTATTTTATTTTTTAAAACATAATTATGCAGCAGCTAACTGTATCTATATTTATGCTGTACTAATGTTTAAAGAAGTTTATATTCTACATAATTTCATAGAACCTTAATATTTATTTTGCATTCGAAAAAGAATATATGCCAAATAGGTAACGAATGTCAATTTAATTGTCACACCAAATAAATATTAGTCAGTGTGGAAAGGTAATTAAGTCATGTGTACAAAATTTATATGGAATTTACGTCAAATTTCAAATATAGAATGTCGAACGGTTTATACTTACATGGTGTTACATTACAACTACATGCAAGAGGTCATTTACTTAAGTTTTTCACCTATATATTATAAGAGATGTCAAAGGTTAACAGCAAAATCCATGGAATAGATTTTAGTAATTTATTAAACCTTTAATACATTTTTAGCGTCTTTCTTTTTGTTTATAAAAAACATAAGTTCGAAATACTAGATGTAGGTATTTGTTTGTATTTGTTTTTCTGCAAACCGTACTTTGCCATGAAAGTTGAACGTTGATACCGATGTTTATTCATGAGATACCTATGATATTTTTCTGAGTTATTATGAATCACATATAATTTTGATGATCATTGATCTATTTGAGCAAATCAATATTAGAATATGTAAGTTTTATATACTTAGTAAAAAAATAAATTTATTTTAATTTAAAAATGGATAATGAACACTTCATTGAATTGATTTAATTCGATCTTGTTACTTTTTGCACTTCATGTCATTGTATAAAACCCATTATATAGGTTAGGTTTATTTTATAACAATCCCGAAAGTATACGGTTTCAGAAAAAACATCATTATTTATTATGTATGAACATTATGTATGTCACGTACCCGTGTTTTCTTGAAAAAACAAAGGTCTAACAAATCGATCGCAGGTTATGGGGGAGAAGGAAATACTTATCGTTATTAGTATTACCTACTTAAGCCAATTTTTTCAGCATCAGCCATCTTTTACAGGTCATATACCCTGTTCACAAACAAGAGATACGTATTTCATAATTATTTACTTTTTCTAACTTAATCGACTTACTCCCAATATTTTTAACTGAAAAATGACAGTTTACTTCCATATTTACTTGCATTCCCTTCTTGTACAAAAGGACTACTTAGCCTTCATAATAACGTATTCTTCTTGTTCGGCATTAAACGCGCATAATGATCCTTTTTTCTATTTTTACAGGTTTAAACAATAAAAATATTTAAATAAAACACCAAATACTCAACACACCCTTTACTTAAATAAATACACTTCACACTTAAGCCGCCCATTCACATTCCAATCTGTTGCGCCAACACTGCATACATCCCCAATGCGGTTAAACCGATAACAGTCGCGTTAAGCGCTCTTAACGCCAGCAGCGCCCAAGCGCTAAGCGCTAGAAGAGATCCGACAGCGTTTTCTATGAGACTTATATACGGTGACAGAGCGAGAAGGGTCATCACGATAGGCGAGTGTTTCCTAGGAAGGTCAGAGCGAGACCACAGCCAGACTAAGGCTGCGGTGCCGGCGGTTTGTAGTAAGGCGACGTTTGATTCGGCGGCGGAACGGACGTAGCACCAGTCGAATTCGGAGCCCCGCGCTCCTACCCAAAGAGGCACGCTGCGGGTCACTAGCACCTGGAAAATATGAATATGTGGGATGAGGAGATTTACAAAATTATCCTCTTCATTTAAAGGTTCAATCCACAGATATAAATACACATAGATAACGTAAACACATCAATCTGTATGAAAACCAACCGTGTAAATTTTTTCTAACTGGGAAGTACCATGAAAAGAGAATTTTCCGTTTACCGCGCAAAATCGATTGAAAGTCGTCGCTTTTTTGTGCTATTATTGCAGTTTATTATCACGGAACGAGGCATTTTCTTAATTTTCACGGCCGTCCGGCTGCAAAAATAGGCGCGCGGAACGTCAGTATCGACGGCCAACCCCGACGCTTGGTCGGGGTTTAAGTCCGGATTCGGACACGCGAAGTAGATGCATTTACGTTATCTATGTGCATTTATATGTGGGGTACAATCGGTAAGATGCTGCACACTTTAGAACTTTGTCGTTTTAACGCCTTTGAAAGATTAGTGGAGCAGTTCAAACATAACATTAAAGTGAAAAAGCACTAAAGTGTGCAGCTACTTATTAGGCCCAGTCTACACGAAACACTCCCTGATTATGGCAAATTATTTTCTTCTATGATAAAACTCTTAGCAAATAAGTATTAAATAGCCAACAAAGGCGGCGTTTCATAAAAAGCCATCAAGCCAAGGTGCAAACTTGGTGCAACGGCACGGCCGGCGCAGACTGTTTTCTATAAAAATAAATGTTTTAAAAAACAAAAAACCGCCTTCAAAAATGCAAAAAATAACTTCTTTAAAATTGTAGGCACCTAATAGGTTAGTCCAACTGATGTCGGCTTTTTGTTGAAAATGTTGTGGTCGTCGACTTCGAAGAAGTTATTTTTTGCATTTTTGAAGGCGGTTTTTTTGTTTTTTAAAACATTTATTTTATTTTATACTTTTTAGTGATCTTAATACGCTGTTACGTTGTTCCACTTCTTAGTTGAAATGAAACTTTAAGTTATTTCAAACGCGCCGCAAGCAACGCCGCGGGAAAGTCATAGTCATATTTCAATAACCTCCTTTTTTGAAGTCGGTTAACAAGTAAATATTCTTGGTTGTAGTCGCTCAACTATCTTAATCGAGATATCTTATCGCCACCCTTGAAATCGGTACCGTTAAGGAGTTCCGGTGGCCATCTGTGGTCTTCATCATCAGTTCCGCTTCACCAAATGATACTTTCTGAATGCAAATGCTGAACTTGTTACTAAAAATACTAAAATCGCTATATGTTTGCCTACAATATTTGAGGAGTTCCCTCAATTCCTCACGGATCCTCTCATCAGATTCATATTTGGTGACAATGGGACCACCTCGAAAGTATACTCTATCAAGCCAAAAAAAATTTTTTGAAATCGGTCGACAATTGACGGAGTAATCGGTGAACATACATAAAAAAAAATACATACAGTGGAACGTATAACCTCCTCCTTTTTTGAAGTCGGTTAAAAATTGGTCGCACACATTAATAAAATATCAGGAGACAATCTAACACAAAATCTTTTGGAAACTTATGTCTCATTTTAGTGATGTATTTTATTTAATTATGTTAATAAGGGTGGTCTTCCACCTGTCAATATCTTTGTGCAATGTGCATTTGATCAAAGAAATTGGGTGACTCCATCAAATTCACTAGAAACACCGACATTTGATCAAATATTACAAATGATGAAATTACATTTAATTCAAAATGGCTACGCAAATAGTATTAAAACTTGAACCAAGATATTGGATAAGTGAAAATGGCCTCCTTTAAAAATTTTGTTCAAATATTGGATATAGCAATTGGACAAAGATATTGGACAGATGAAATACCACCCTTAGGTACAGTCACGAACTTTAATTTGGGACCCACCTTAGGTCCAAAGTCATTCTGACATTCTACAACGATAAGGTTGAGTCTCCTATAAGTTACAAATGATTTGGCATCTCTAATGACATTGACGACTTCAAGCTTATTTTTCTTGAAATGGGTCACAAATTAACGATCGCGATAGTACATGTGTGTAATATGCAAATAAACGTTTTATCTATATACCTCTACATAATATAATACTATAGGACGCCCGCGACTTCGTACGCATAGATTAGTTTAAATAGATAGGTAAAAACTTCATCCAAAAATTAAAAACACAATACAGTTTCTCGCTACTCTGCCTATTTTGTTCCTTTAGGCCCTAAGGCTTAGGGGATGAATTTACCAAAATCCATTCTCAGTGCACCCCTAGACCTTAAGATGCCTACGTGCCCAATTAGGAATTTCTAGACCTAGGGGTTGGGCTGTGAGTTGATATGTCAGTCAGTCACTCAGTCAGTTTTTTAAATGTATTTATAGATTTACAAATTGACCTAGTCCTAAACATAACTCTAGGCTTGTACAGTCGGCCAATAACGTGGCTACCACCCACCACCGCCTTATGGTGGAAGTTCATTTGCACGTCATGATGATACAACAAGTTCGATTTTCCCTTGCAATAATATTATGACAGTGACAAGTCTCAACCTTAGTGATAATTAGATCTCACAGAAACTTTTGCCAAAACTGGTGGACCACTCTTTCTTGGCCAACCGTACTATGAATGCTAGACAAAACCTTGCAACGTTCCTGTCACCCCTGTCCACATCACTACCACCATCTTATACTTTAACCTACTGCCAAGCAGCAGTGCAATCATTGTTGTGCTCCGTTGCGGGAATAAAACAACCAGTGAAATGACTAGCATAGACACATTTTTAACACTTTCATTGCCAAGGTCTCCGATTTTCATACAAAATGGACCCGCCTAGCGGGTTCGGCGGCAATGAAAGTGTTAATCTTAGTCCTCAGGGTTGTCAATACATTTGCATGATTCTAGTTTTTAGATAGTAGTCTTGAGATTTCAAATGTTAATGAGTCTCAGTTCCCACCTACCATTAGGTGGCTTGCCTGCTTGTTGCTTTGTACACGCCATAAAAAAAATGGATGTGTAAGCTAACAATGCACTGAGGCAACTACAGAGCTTGCATTGAAGTTGTACTGCCCTGAACTTCAGCTAAGATTACATGTAAACTCCTGTACAAACCTCGGCACTGGCCCATCCAATAGCTGCTGTTAGGATCTTCGCATGGCCTTTACCAGGCACGGAGTTGATGGCGAAGTACAACCCCAGCAGGTCAGCCAGATCCACTGTCGCTTTCAAGATTTCCTGGAATTTAGATTTATGTAATATTACTAACACATAATAATACAGTTTTGATAACATGCCTTGTCTCATGTAAACTGAATCAGCTCCACTGCTGGAAGCATCAGGCTACATTGCTATTGTTGTCTTGGTGCTGGCCACATAAGCTATTCTAAGCAGACTGTCATTCCTTTTTAGTCGCTCATTCCCTATTAAACTCTTTATAAAACTCCAGATTCAAAATATTAGGTAAACATTATAAACAATACCTTAATTTTAATGTTACACTTTGGCATTCCAGTATATTGAGAATCTGGTATTTTAAAATTCTAGTATTCCAGATAAGAGGATTTTTAGTATGTTGTTGAAGAGAGTTGTTTTATTTTGGTTATTTTTATAATCTCCTTCATATAAAATTTAAAGGGCATTGGGTAAATTTGTTTGAAGAATATTGTAATTTTTTTTTTGAGCGGCCATGGATGATTTTTACATATTTATTTAGAGGACCTCTAAATACACCTAGATATATATAATTTATGGTGGTAAATAATATCGGAGCAGAGATTTTAAAGATTTAAGTATTCAGTTTTTAGTACAAAAGTATGCCCAAGTATGAATATTTAAATATCTCGGCTCCGATGCACTTTAGAGTATTACATTACATAACAAAATATGTTTATTTTTAATAATTCTATCATAATTTACCACTTTTATGAATGGCCACTCACCTTGAAAATATATGAATTTTACAAATGACAACACTTTTACCCAAACCCCTTTACTTTTAAATACACGCTGTAGCCAAGTAAAGAACTGTTCTGTGGATATACATTCAATTTGATTAACGTTTTATTATGTAACACAGTTGAATCATATACAAATGAAGAGTGAGTATCAGAGCAATAGTTTCTGGAAAACAAGTTCTGCACCGAGTACAAGCCACAGAAATTTTCATTTGTTCACAGACAATATAAGATTTGCACTGACATTCCTACTACTTGTTTTAAAAAGGTATCTTACTTGTATTTAAGTAGGTGCCCTTTTTTGAGTAAATGTACTGATTGTCCAAAATGGGTTGCCTTTATGGTGTCATGTACAAAAGAACTGTTAAATGGTTAAAAATCCGCTTATAAATTTAAACATACATACACAGTACTTTATCAACATAAAATATAGAATAGATAATAATTACTTCTTACAGAAAACAGATAACTTACCAAGAATACATCGTATTCTCCTGCGTCTTGACTCATCTCTGAATCTGGGAAGAACGTAGCCAATAACAACATTTTACAAAGCTGTGTGAAAATATACAACCCGCCGGCGTACACACACTTCGAGAGCGTCGCATATTCAGACCTGAAACATAACTCAGTAAGGATCCAGAAACTACATTATCATACTAACCTAAAATTATTACTTACACTCCAGAAAACTTGTACGCCATATGATAAGGGGCGTAAACTAGCGCTATGCAATTCCCAAAGTGATAAAGGGTCATCTTTAGTTATTATTTAGCTTAAACTGATCCTTATTTAGTTAATATTTTATCCTATTAACGGGAAATCAGCCACAGATCGTAGACAAATTATCATTTATCACTTGTCATATTGACAGATATCCTGTCAACTGAACTCGCTTCATTTCACGCCCAGTTGGAACGAAACCAGTCTAAATTTGATACACTCCTGTACATAATTATGTTGACTATCAAAGACCAAAAACATTACGCTTTTTCTAACTAATTATCACTAAAATGAAATTAAATTACAAGACAAAACCCTAATAACTGAATACGGAATTGTCATTACAAATGTAAGCGTGGAACGGAACGAATAATCCGTTCCTTTGTAAGTAAAAATGCCTGGATTGTAGCCAATCATTACGTTACGTGTCACATTCCTCCTCAGTCAACATGTTTGTAATTTGAAAATAATTATTTTTCGCAATTAATGATCCATTTTTATTTCTAAAAACCAATATGATTCTCATTCTAAAAGTAAAATTATTTTTATACGTCAACCTTACGCACGTGAAACGGAGTTCTTAATATGATCGCGGGAGTTTTTTATGCTAGGCGCTTGTTTGATATTGTAATCTTTTGTATTTTTAACCCCTTTACACTTTAAAAAAAGGGTTGTGATTGGGATCAAAAGTCAATGTGACTAAAATTACATGGGGCATTGTGTGCTCATTAAACAGAAAAACGTTTTATTTTATTTTATTGGTAAGTAAAACCATTTTTGTTTTTGTATGTAGATTTTTCATAGCATAAAAAATAAGTTTAACATCTTTGACAATAATTTATACGATTCGCTTTTAAGTAACCGTTGCTTAATTTTTTCTGTAGTATAAACATTACATTTAGGGGTGCGAACACTGAAGAAAGAGTCATATTGTGCAGGGGTTGATAAAAAAGGGGTATGTTGTTTAACCCTTTAGTTTTTTAGCACACGCGCAAAAGGGTGTGGGGTTTGTTAGCCAATGGCAGGGCTGGGTTTAAAGATTTTTGAATGTATTCACCCGGAGAGCTTTAGCGATGCTCGGTGGGTGCTCCTCTCCGACTCACCAGTACCCTTCCAAGCCTGCTAGCAGCCACCTGTCTGCCATATTTAAATAAGGGTGCTCTCATGCATACGTAATTGTACCATAGGTAGTTTTGTCTTGTGTATTAAATTTCAATGCTTGAATTAAAGTTCCGGTGAGAATAACAGTGGTTTCAATGAAGATGTGTTTGGTGGATTTGTTTTCTGGCACTTTGGTGAATGGATTTATTTGTATTGCCATAATTTATACAGGTGAGTTTTAAGATAATTATGTAGGTTTTAGTATACTATAATAATATAAGGACACAAATTAAAAACAAATCTTTTGTTTTTATATTTACTAAAGGCATAAGAATTGAAGTACATTTAAAGTAAATTAATAAAAAATATTTCCTTTTCCATAGCATTTTTATATCCATTTTTCGTGTTTATTTTATTGCTAAAAGTAAGTACATGTAAATAAAAAATTATATAGGTAATCAAAAAATTAGTTGTAACATAAAGTTAAACTTTTCTTATTCCATTTGTTTGTTTAAGACAACTTGGTATGAGATTTTATTTTTAATATGATTTGATAAGTAACTTGCAGTATTTATGCACAAAATATTGAGAACAATTATTTTAGAAACTACATAAGATAAGTAATATAGGTAATGATTAATATGTATGTAATGCTGAAGTCACTTACTTGTGTATTTAGCTGAAGTAAATATAAATGATCAGAGGCAGTTAAGCTGAAAAACCTATTATTAAGCAATGATATTTTATATTTAGATACGTTATGCTCATACTAAACGCATATAAAATCCGTCGCCAATTACTGACAGTGGCTACGTTGCCAGATTTCTACAGAAAAAGACGGCAATCCGTAGCGAACGCTATTGTTAGAAAGAGATAAATAGTTGTTTCAAATTGCGAATGCCTTGGCGTGCCCGCTCATGGCCGCGTGATAGCCGCCACAAAATATGGCGATGTTAACAAAAAATGTAAAAATATATACACGGTACTTACGAATGAAATGAGACATCCTTTTTTCCTTTTATAGTTACAGTATAATTTCGGCAGCCTCTAAAAACACAAGGGCATTTTTTATGACTTATATTTGTTGCATTTCGGTAATAAAACTTTATTGTTTTTGACGCGTGCGTGTCAGCGGCCACGGCGCGACTGAACGATAGTAAGGTAATTACCTTCCTTTTCGAGGAACGCTTTTGCGCGCAGATGACGTATCTTAATATAAAATATCATTGTTATTAAGTAGGTAACTTAAAGTTGGCTTTTATTATTTATTAGCTATATCATATCCTTCCTGTCCTTTTAATGTAGGTTATTAAAATTAATACTTCTAAATATTATTGCCAATGACATTCTTATTAGGAATAATTCATAACATCCTTTTGACGGTAAAATTGACCTAAAATAAAGAAATTTCATAATATTTTATAGTTCATTAAAAGGTCATAGGGCTTGTCGTACATTTTCTACTGACGTTCATCAGTCATTTTCAATTGGCTAATGTTAACAAAAGATAAGATTTAATACGCAAGCACACTTTTTTTTGGGGTTAACGAACAATTAACAACTACTTACATGAAATATAACATTAGGTACCGTCTGAGAATGTCGAATTTTCATGTGTGATCAACACTGTTAACCACGAGTTGCATGTTTAAATTGATTTGCATGTTTAAACGGAAATAAAACGAAAATAAAAACTACGGTTATACCACTTATTGCCAGATATTGAAGGTACATAATTAAATCACTTTAGTTTCGCGTTTGTACACATGTGCAAGCATCCGAGCATGTAGGTAAGGTACCTACAAATACATGAAAAACGCAATTGAAATTCAATTCCGCGAACTTTGTGTGCCAATTTTTGAAACGTTGTGTTGGATTGGATTGAACTCTAGGTAAGTATAAATCTAGGTAGGTACTCAAGCGAGTAATAATGCTTCATAATAAAATCAAAATTGAAACAAATTCAAACCCAAAAAACTCTCTCTACAATAAATTTCCAATCGGAATCACCGACCATAAAACTACCCTCAAGAGGAAATTACTAAAAAGTAAAAAGGAATAAAATAAAGAGCGGGAGTCCACTCACGTCATCCCTCCATTACAGCATTGTCCGGTGACAATGGGGGCTAGGATAAAGAATCGCAGCCATTAGGGAAATTTCCTTATTCATTTTTTGCGTGACACCCTCGGGCTTCGGTAAAAAGGAAGCGCATTTATCATGCCGAGACGGTCCAGATTGAGATCTTGCCACTTGAAGGTTTTTGCCGTAATCGATTGGGGTGCAGGTGTTGTCTTAGAGAGGTGTAAAGGAAGGCGAGAGTGGAAAAAGTGGAGACGACAGTCACAGGGAGTGTTCAGGACGGCGTCGTGGAATCAAATGATAATTTCGTTCTTATATTATTACTTATTTAATACTAGCATTACATTTGCGACTTCGCTAACGTTAATTTTCGGGGATAAAATGTCTGTCACCCAAGATGCAGGTAGTTCCTACCTGTTCAATAATTACAGAGTTTTTAGAGTAGAATCGATAATTCCATAGTACGGAGACTAATTATTAGATAAAATTATTGCAATGATAAGCGGTTGGAGAAATCCTACGAGTGCGATCGACCGGTCATGTCAAACCCATTTCAAGCATCTATTCCCGTTGAAAGAGATTATTTTTAAGGTCCTCAAAATATGTCTGGCTACAGCGGGAGGTTAAAATTTTAACAATAAGGGCAGTTCGCATTTTAGGTAAAGCAAAAAATAGTCGTGAAAACTTACCCTAAAGTTAAAAAATGCCTAAACGTAAAAATGGGGATAAACCAGACAAACTTCAGCGAACAAGACCGTTAACCGTACTCCTTCAATCCCGAATTCGTCATCAATAATGTGTTATAGAAAAATAATTTCAATTTGGGGTCCGGGCTGCATTATTCCGGTCACGCGGGCTGCAGGCGAGTGCGGCAGGCAGATAGCGGGGGCTTATCGGAAACGGCTTACGGTGACCCCGCCGGGCCCCCGGAGGGCCCCTGCGACATTCCTCCGACCCTCCGATCGATCTCAATGCAAATACCCACGGTAGGGGACCCTCCACTATTGTTTCTGGCTCGTAATTTTCTTATTGCTTTTTCGGAAGTTTTGGCAGTACCTGGGACGTGTATATGGATGATGTTTTCGAGATACATCCGAGTGAACGCTGTAACGTTCTTAATTAGATGTTGTATTTTATTATTTCATTATTAAGACTATTATAATGATGAGACTTAGAAAAGGGGTGATCTAGAATTTTCAAGAGATAGCTCGGCAATAGTAGACAAGTTTTAACCAAAAAAACTGCTGCCATTACCGTTCAATGAATGCTATTGAGAATTGAATAAAATTAGGGTTGATTATTCAAGTTATTGCATAAAAGCGACATAAAATTGTGCAAGTCTCCGTGTAATAAAACTAGTAAATATTTGGAATTGGCAAATGCTAATGCCGCATATAAATTCCATCTCGTCTGGGCTACTGCGTAATGCCGAGGCTTCCATTACGTGATGGCTGATCAAAAAGTCCTATTCGGTTTTATATGCCACTGAATATTGAGTGACTGTCGTATTATATCTCTCAATGAGATGTAGAGGTTGGGGATACGGGCTTGGAACTGAATACTAAATCACTAGGTATAACGTACAACGTAAGCAGTAGGTATTTTTTTGTCTTATTTTGGACTCATTACCACACGTGATGGCTAGTGACGATGAGGCTGAAGAATGCTTAATCTTACATATTTACCTCATTCATGACTATCAATCAATCAATCAATCAATATCATTTATTTGCAGAATACAGTACATAAGATGTTACAGTCAATTTTAAATAATAATAATGTCCAGTGTATCCAGCTTGCAAGCAAGCGTGCAAATATTAATTTTATGCAATATAGAAATAACAAAATACATTTAAAATTACAAATAAGAGTGTTAAAATTTATAAAATATACTAAATGTCAAAGATCACAAATTATTACTAATTATTACATTTTATTACATTGCTCGAGGAAGTCCTTAACACTATAAAAACACCTATCTAGGAGCCAGTACGACAATTTGTTCTTAAATCTATTTCCCCGGAGTAGCTGTATGTCATCAGGCATTTTTGGTGTATATAGCCTTGTGACAAGCTAATGCTATAATGTTCATATACCTACCTATTTGAATCATCTTTTCTTAAACCGCGTTGCCTGTGCTTATTTGCTCTCAACTTAAATATCCCAGTTAAAATTGTTTCTAAAGATGTTTTAAGTTACCTCGTTGTCATTGTACTGTTAATAGAAAAAAACGCCTTCGTCTAAATGTTGCAATTATGCTAAACTAAAGTAGTTACAAAATACTTGTGCAAAATTAAATCAATCCGCAGCAAAATAGCAACCAGATAATTATGAGTGGCTGCATAATTCTCTGCGTTCGTGTTTTTCGTGCAATAACTCTCCGGTTTCACGTTCTGGAAACCGCTTCTTATTCACGCACTCCCAGTTTTCCCCGAGATATTTATTCATAGGTCGGCGTATTTTTTACTTTCTCATAAATATTAAACGCGGGCGCCACTAGGATTTTCAATTCGACAGTTTCTGCGATCCCCTTAGATTTTAGGCTTTCTTTCCGCGGATTAGAGCGGTCTGATGTATGGCCGTGGGTAGCGGTAAATCAAATTTTGATTGGTATTTTCTTTGTGGAAAGTGGGATTCGTCCTGTGGGAGTGCCGTGTAACGTGGGTTAACCGATCCCCAGACGCCGCACCGTCTTATGTGGATTACTGTATTTTGTATTTCGTATTCTGAGATGGACGTGCGGTGTTCCCAATTTCATAGTCTTTTAAAGTTACTCGTTTTGGTCATTTTGAAGATATTCTTCATGTCTTATGCCTACGCGTTAAAGAAACATTTATTTATATTTTTTACATTTTTATAATGTTTACATTTGTAATGTTTTTAATTTTTACATTTGTAATGATTTTATTTGTGTTCGTTGTAATAATTTGTATTTGTTGCTTTATTACCTTGTAATGTAACTTACTTTTAAGTATTATTGTATTTTATGTTTGTTAAAATGACCTTCTACTGGAGTTTCTTGCGGCGCTTCTTCTTCGCAATGATGGTCTTGTCCGAAGCGGCGCTAATAGATTCACTCTATATTACCGACGTGTAAAAGAGCCCGTAAGTGGCCAATTTACTGAATAAATATTTCGATTTTGATTGGGAAGAGGCAAGTTTTAAATACCTGCACCATAGGGTAAGCTATTTCAGTAACATATAAGTTTGGAAACAAAATAATTCTACGTAGGTAGCTACACACTTACAAAACACCCTCATCTCCAAATATTACATGTAGCGGTTGTAGATTCTCACACGAAATGACACTCAAACAGCCACTTTAAGTTTACTTTGGGGTCATTGAAATCAAATTTGCTTGGATAAGTTGATTTTAGTGAAATAACTCCGAATGGCGGCCCGAGGCGAGTCGTAACCGCTCGTGAGATCCAATTGCGGGAGAGAGCTTCAAACGGATAAAATCAAATTCAGCCGCCCTTTAAATATTTGAACTGATGCTAGATTGGCGGCCGCGGGCGCTCTAACATTATTTACAGGTAAAAAATCGAGGAAACTTCCACTGGGGGTTGGGGATTCCGCAGGCGTAATGTTTATTTAAGCTTTATCTATCGGCGTTTTACTCATTCCTGCTACACTTATGTACATTGACGCCACGGTTAAACAGTAAGTTGTTAGAGGGTTTTTTAACGGACAAATAAATAGGATGAAATGTTCGTAACAGACGGCATTGTTAACCTTACGTTTAAGCTAAGTTTGCAAAAATTGAAAACTAGCGTCGCCTCGCGCCGCCCGCCGGGGGATGAGGGCCTCCTTCGGATAAAAAAGGATCCCGAGAAATGCTCGACCCTTTTTATACTAAATAGATAGCTAACATGACCTGAGTGGAGTTTCAATAGATGCTTTCTCGACGGACGTACCGACCTGTGAGGAGTCGAGGGGCCGTGAAGCGGACCGCTCTCCACGCCTCGTGTGTCGCAGTTTTTCCTTTTATTTTTTACGCGGGCCCTCCGAGGGATAAGACTTGGAATTCTTTTTAAATTGGAAATGTTTTCTAAGAGGATTACAATTTGTGGAGGTGTACGGACGGTATTGGGAATAAGGGATGGCCGTGTAATAATGTTTTGTGTTTAACATGCTTAGAATTCTTTAAGGAGTTCTCAAGTGGGCCTTTATTCGAGAATACGCTTCCTGGTTCTGTTTTCCTCGTTTTATTCTGCCTTTGTGCTGAATCGTGGTATTTTTGTTAACGCCGCGTCTACTTGCAACTGGCACCTGGTGATGCTGAGTTTCTGATATAAATGCTTTTACAATATTCGTTTGGTATTTCCGATTCGTCATTAATCCAAATTTATGTTCCTATAAAACAAAGACAGTATGTATTTCTAAAAACGGCAGTATGTATTTCTTTGAATTTGAGTCCTATGATTAAATTGTAGAATTTTCGAATTACACAACACAAGCCTATCTTACTAATATTTAATACCTTAACTTACTGAATAAGATCACTAAAATACACTTATTTTATTTAAAAGCGTAAACTAATAACGCCCACGAATTCCAATTGACCCCGACACAACGTTCGTCTATAATCCACTGTCAAAAAAATGCATTGAAAACACTATTAGGAAGTGTACAATGGCGTGAATATGCCGACTGACCGTTCCCCACGCATAAAGCTTACGAGCTGCGGATGGAATTGTCGAAAACGTAACTTTACAATTTACAATTCCAAGTTTCTTAGTGCGTTGAGTTAGAGGTTATTTTAGATGTGGTTTAGGGTTGTAGCTTGGGAATGCACATGATTATCCTTTGCAGTGAAAAGCGGCTTTATTTTTTAAATTCCCGGCCCCTCCTTCGCCGTCTGCGCAATTTGACCGGCTTTGTTAACATAGTGCAAGAGCTGTGTGCATTTTAGAACTAAATTGATGTACACATGTCAAGGCAAGAAGCTTTAATACTATGGAGATTGTAGAGAAAACTTTTGGGTTAAAGCTAGAAAATATAAGCTTGAGTTATGTCAGGTATGTATTCATCTGCCGTTAATGGGAATGAAGTAAAGAGATGCAAGATGTTTTTGCTTTTTTTCTTCCTTCCTGGAGAAAGAGATGCAAAAGATACGTGATGTAATTTGAGGTTATAAATTTTTTCTACATTCGATTCATCGTAGGTACGCGCATTGCAATTTCCGTAGTAGTATTTAAATTTCTTGTCTCGGTGCTAAAGTTATAGTCCATCTGTCACCACGTCAAACGTTTTTGTCAAGCTGTCACTCCGTATTAAGGAAGCTCTTACTCTTAGTTAAAAACACATTTTGTCCCTGTCTTCTAAGTTTAAACGTAACGAAAACAAAATAGCAAAATGATCAAAATAAAATGGTTCAACCGAAACTAAATACTCGTACTCGTACCTGATAAGAAGGTAATGAAACTGTTAAGGAAAATATAACGTAAAAAAGTATTTAAAGAAAGAAATAGTTAAGTAGGTACCTACTTATTGAGAACTCGTCTACTAAATTAAGTACATTTTCTGGCCGATTAATTCCCTCTGCTATTCACATAAAAAGAAACGGTTATTTACTTATATTATTAGACAATTTCAAATGATATATAATACTAAAACTGAAAGCGGGACTTAGTCGCGTAATGAATAGGTATTTACCTCGACGTTTCGACTGTGTTACAACAGCCGTGGTAACGAGAAGACTGAAGTGGAGGGTGTTTGTCTGCTTGTCGTGCGAGTTTTTCGATCTACCCGCTATTGGCCTTCAGTCCCGATTTATAATAAAACAGTGTAAATATTATAATGTTGCTAAGACGGACAAATGTATTCAACTAATAACTAGTACCTACCTACCCTCGCACTAGCTCTCGGCTTACGTCTAAAATCATTCACAAGGGTGCGATTTGTAGAAAAAATATTTTTCTTGTTGCGACGAGGGCGCTTTAAACTGTAACTACCCACAATAATTGAGTTTCTCCATAACGCACGCGCGCGGTTGACAGGTGGCCATTTTTAAATTAGACACGCTGCAAATGGAGCTTTTGTTGCCAGCTATGAATGTGTTGACATCTATTTTAAGAAAAAGGGGCTGTTTTAGGTGCGGATTATCAATTAGAATGTTCAAATAAATATAAATTACACTTTTCTTAATAAGAAAATAGATTAAAGAGTAAATGTAATTTTTGAAAAAAATGCGTGCATTTAAAAAGATTTTCTCTTATCTCAATTTTCGGGGTAATGTAGGATTATCTTTGATAATAGTGACGGTTTTTTATTTTAATCCCAATGGCAATCAATCTTACGATGACAATATCAACACAGCAAATGCGTTGCTATCTTCATAGTCAAAACTTAAATTTTAATTCATGTTGATGTGACATCACCACCAATTTTACCATAGATAACTTTTTTTTTAATCTGGACCCCTATTCTAGTGGCACTCGAGATTAATAAAGTAACATGCGAGATGAAGATGTCAACTCCATATAAAATTGTATTTGTTTCGCCATATCTCCCATATAATTTTATCTCTAGTGGTTCGAGATTAGGGGCCAAGTTTGAATTACATTAAAAAAAAAGCAGCGACATAGTTTTTAGTCTGTGTATCTTTTAGCAAAAATACACCTAATATTTTATGACACAAAACGGTGTGTTCTGATTCTCTCTTCTTCTTCTTCTTGCGGCGTTTCTTCTCAACAGAGTCCCTTGGAAGCGCTGGTAGACTCAGACATGTAAAAGTGCCTACAGGGCCTACTTACAGAATAAATGAATTTGAATTTGATTGGTCGATTTCAATTTTTCAATTTAAGGATCTATAACACCAAAATTGATTGATTGATTTTCATTGGTTCTTAAAGTTGGACAACAATGTTCTCGACCAATCAGCAAACACGCCGACAAAAACATTCTTGGTATGTCCTTATAAGTGACGTTTTGTGACCCCAAACAAGACCATCTATGACCATATTTCCGAGCAGCGTTGTGAAAAATATTTTTTTTTCCAAATCTTTACTTGTTCTACAAATCATAAAACGACTTAGAACATACTTACAAGTACATTCCTATTCTGTAAATATTGTATTTGAATTTGTGTGTTTTGTAGAAATAAGTGCTTACATACATATATACAAGTCGAAACGTATAATTTACCTACCTACTTCCCTAAGAATAATTAGGCTAAGGAGCTATTTTATTTCTTAAAATGCTAAAGATTTCTCATATAAAATTAAATTCTTACTAATTTTCATCCAAAATGAAACTAGACACTATCCAATAATGATTGACGTGTCCAGCGGGATTAAACAGTTGTAAAATAACCGAAACGTAACAAAAGACATCACACGAGAGTAATTCGGTCGGAAGTGGCTAAAAGTATTCTTTATCTGTTATTAAGATCATTTTACTATTACGACTGCCTACATCCTGGGGCCACATAAAGGGGAGTAATATGACAGTGGTCATTATACGAAATGCTCTGAAATATAACCGAGTAGTGATGGGTGGGGCTCCGGCTAGAATGGAGAGCGAAGATAAGAAATATTGAGGATTATTTTGAATGGTTTTCAACGGGATTGTGGGTGTTTGTTGGTTTGAAAGACGTGCCGTGTGACAATAGATAATGGTAGCTATGGGTGATAGCGAATTAGAGGATTTTAAGACGAAAAATATTTCACTTTTATTAAATATAAGGCGACCTCATCCACACAGAAGTCGTTTTTTCGTAGTTAATTACTCGTTTCGGGCTTTTAGATGTACCGTTACCAAATAGGGGTTGAAATAGATCGTTGGAGACGTATAGAACTATGAGGACGTAAAAAACTTGAAAACAAAGAAACTCGTTTTCAAAATGTAACTGGTTAGCCGGAAGGATGAGGATCTCGCGATCTTGAAATTACAAATTAACCATCTACCTCAGCCCTGTGAGCTCGTTTGCCTTCGAAATGTCATTAAACAAGGAGAGCATCTGACATCTAGGACCTATATATATAGCTTGGGTTTCTTGGGTCCGTGAGCAACACGCATGACCATCCTTTAATTATTTATCTAATTTACTATTATAACTGTGAATGTTTCGATTTTTGTTACTTAATCAAGCCACTACGGCTGAACGGATCTGGGTGAAATTTGGCACAGAGATAGATTTTAGTCTGGAATAGCACATAAGCTACTTTTTATACCGGTATAATGAATAGTTCCCGAGGAAGAAGCAGACTACTACACGTACGGAGTCACGGGCAACAGCTAGTTAATTATATTTGATTCTGGTGAGAATCGAACTCACGAGTTATGGCGCGTAACTAACCGCGTCGATCAAAATAATTGTATATGGATGTAAACTCTTTATTGCACAAACAGAAAACATCAAACTAATAAAAACTGTTTTGTATTTCACTTTTGCTGTTGTTTTTGTGTTCTTAATTGCCTTTTAAATAGCGGGTCAGCACAGCAAGACAAGCTATTTATTGATTCCGATACCTGGGGCCCGTTTCTCAAAGCGTATTAGTCTAATAATATTAGTGTTTTGTCTCGTACTTACTTAAATAAAACTAAAAAATGATACAAAACACTAATATTATTGGACTAATACTTTTTGAGGTAGTTGATACTAGTCCTCACCCTGGCCTAGGAAATTTTAAAACTGTTTTCTTCAACTGTCTTTTTCAACATTTTCGATGTAGATTTTTTTATGGGCAGGAGAAGGCACAAGAGCACTCAGGCCACCTGGGGCCTGTTTTATAAAACTACAAATTACAATTTACAGGTTACAAGTTTCCATTTGACACAACCTCGACCAATGACGACCAGCTATTTGAGCAGTGTTGCCAGTTTAGACCTGTAAAATTGTAACTTGTAGCTTTATAAAACGTGCCCCTGATGGTAAATGGGATCTGAGCCCCATAGACATTTGAATTCTCAAGACTATAATCTCAAGATTGCAACCTTCAGACTTCAAATCAATTTTCTTGACTATTTGGGTATAGGTACCGACCTCTCTTTATTTTTATTTGGCATTCGCCTGCAACTCAATCTGCGTACCTACAACTCTTGGAACGTAATCAGGGAACTATCAAATTTTGTAGCATAATTAAAAAGTATCCTGCATTTTAAACCGGAACATGAACTCAGCGACTCAAATTTAATCCAAACCAGGTAACCGTGTACTATCGCGATCGTTAATTTGTGACCCATTTCAAGAAAAATAGGCTTGAAGTCGTCAATGTCATTAGAGATGCCAAATCATTTGTAACTAATAGGAGACTCAACCCTTATTTGTTGTAGAATGTCAGAATGACTTTGGACCTAAGGTGGGTCCCAAATTAAAGTTCGCGACTGTACGTGACTGAAAAACAAACATATAAACATGCAAATATCCTCATAAATCATCACATTTATAGTATTGGTAGAATTGATTAACATTAATTTTACTGATACCCACATTGATTAGTTTTATGGACACGACCGCCCAGACTTACACTACGAGAGAATAAAGACAATTATCAAGAATAGACAATTCTGAGAACACATGGAACATCCGTAGACGATTCATCACACGTCCCTGGATGGTTTACTGCCAGGATTGTAAGCAGCATTCCAGCCCATTCGCTCGCCCTATGGTAATAAAAGATTACATTATAAACGGCACCGGCCATTAAGGCCGCGAGGCGTGTCGTAGTTAAACATTTTATTGTTTTTTTCACGATTGTTGTTATGATTTTTGCTTAATATTGGTATCTCTGTATCTAATACGTTTGACAACAAGGGTAATAAAACGTAAGCTTTAAAAATCCAATGGGTTTGCAGAATGAGGATATTGATCCCTGCAGCTTCAGGATTAAGGCGTTGAAACTTGAAACTGAAGTATAATTCTTTGCATCATATAACTTTCAAAGCTGATATATATTCTCTATATCAGCTCGATGAGGCTGAAAATTTCCATACAAAATGCGGTAACGTTTCTCTCCCTTTAAACCTAGTCCGATTTTTACAATTTTTGAATATATTTTAAAATGAAAAAATAGGTCTGTCGTAGTTTCCGAGAAAATATTTCTTAGAAAGAAAAATATACAAACGTACAAAACGAATTACAAACGCACAGCAAAAACAAAAAAACGGTAACGTAATTACATTGAAAGTCATAAATTTATGACACGTGTGTGTATTTATACACGTTCCCAAGATGTTAAAATATCTACACGTCTCTGTATCTCTGACAATAAGGTTCATGAATACATATTTGACGCGATAGACGCATAGATAATTATGCTTTTGACTGTATAAATATAGTTTCTCATAATAACTAAGCGCCGCCTCACAACCATCTTAAACATCCCAACAGATTTTTATGGAATCTACCTAAAAACCAACCCGATTATAAACTTTCTTTAAAAAAAACTGCTTCCGAATTGGTTCATCCATTTGGAAGCTGCGATACCACCAACAGATTCACAGATACACACGTTAGTCTTCTATAACTTGCGTTTGCGTCGGGCGTTAAAAATGGCGCCCACCATAGACTATAATCCAATCCTCTCGTTATCGGGCCGTGTTCGAGAGGTGGCTCGATGATTGATGGGTGAAAGGGTTGTCTCCCGCCCATTATCACGTAAATGACTGATGACTCCGCGACTCCATAGAGCCATTATTGGGGGCTAATTGACTAAACAACACAAGATAGAGTACTGTTGTCTATGATGAGGATGTTTGGGGACGGGGTCGCTTTCAGGATGTTTACGACGGCGGCTAGGGGTAAGGTACGATATCTAAGACTATTTTTTATGGTGCTGAAAAGGCATATGCACCGAGAGATTTGCAATGTCAAAATGCAAAGTCGTTTAAAGAAAACTCTGAGAACCAAAATGAAATGCCCTTATCCTAGTAATTTTACTGGTTTGGTTTGTCAAGATATAAATATTCGAAAATTGCTGTTTTTCGGCAAGTGGTGATAGCAATCCGATTCTACCACCACTGTTAAAAGAGCTATAAACTGATCACCAGAAATGTGACTGAATGAATGTGTGTGAATATTCCAGTTTAACTCTACTTGCAATAATAAAATCAACCATGTAAATTGAAACTTGTATATTGATTAGAAACCCGGCTCGATATGTCTACATAACCTAACCAATAACCTCGTTCGTTGGATAAAAAACCGGCAACGAATCTATTACTGGCGGCGACATATTGAGGCCTGTCTGGTTCAGTTTTTGCGATCATATCTACAAGCACTTTCTCCACACTGAACAGCGTAAACTAGAAAACCTAACCTTATCTTTCAAGCTTATTCTGAATCAGTCAAAGAAACAATACATTATAATTCTAATTTGAATTCATGGCTTTTTCTTCCTGTTGAGGCGGTATTCGCCAATGTCAGATCTTTAAAATTTTACATATATAGACAATCCTTTGGACTTGGTTATTAGAGAAATAAGTCCATGGATATCACACATTACATGCTGGGTGAATTGTTCGGTAAATTAGTATTTTCTCTTGTGGAATAAACAGCACATGAGGTTAGCTCCACGCGGTTCTGTCAAGTCCAAACAATACATTTAAGATTGTTAATGGAAGCGGTCTTACGTCAGTTTATGAACTTAAACGGCAATCGTGTTAGCAAAAATCCTGTCATGATGACGCGGCACCCGCGTGATTTATAGTGAACTGATAGCTTGTAAGGGCAGTCAACCTCCCAAATCTGTGGGAAAACGGAACGTTTTAACGCACCGGTACCAAAGACTCTATATCGGGACTGTTATGTATCAGAATTATGGATCGAGGCACTGAACGCGTCACACGTTATGTATTGGCTGGAGTTAGAATAGTCTACGGTGAGAAGACTTCCGCCATTCTTGTCTCTTCTGTACGATGTCGATATAGTAATGTATTTTAGTTTTAACGATAATAAATCGGGTATTTTAATTCGTCTCGTAACGTTATCTTAACGTTACGTTATCTTAAAACATAGTGTTACAACAGATATCTAAGTATAACCTTTGACGTCTTTTTATAAAACCAGAAATGCAACATTATAATATTTGTTAAAATACTCTATGCTTTATAGTATAGTATTTATGATCTTCTTTTTTACCCCCGACAGTTTAGTGTGTCTGTGTGTCTGTCTGTGGCGTCGTAGCTCCCAAACGGATGAATTGATTCTGACACGTTTTTTCCGTGCCGTTGCCTTTTTTTTTCCATTTATAGTTATTAGTAGCATTCGCCCGCGTCGTTTATCGGTGCTCCCTCGGGAACTGTCCAAGTTTCCGGGATAAAAACTATACTATCTCCTATTCCAGGACCTAAAAAATATGTGTGCCAAGTTTCATGTCGATCCGTTCAGTGGTTGAAGTGTGAAAGACGGATAATATTAGTATGGATTCAATATGTATGTATTGCAAAGTCATATTACACAATACTTTTCATGAGGTTAAAGGTTAAAAAAAAAACCCCGACGAATTGAGAACCTCCTCCTTTTTTTGAAGTCGGTTAAAAAGTGATTTTCGCTTGGAATACCGTGCCTAAATACATTTAGCGGATATAATACAAGAGATAACCGGGTACATCCGGCCGATTAACCGGCCAGTCACGGTCGCAGTATTAATCATGCCGGTTCATAAGGAAACTTTAGGGAAATGGAATTGATTTATTATACGCACGCGGAGAATGGTATCCTAACTTCGTAACTGATATTGTATGCGAAAGTGTTTGTTTGACTTACCTACACGACAAAATGGAGTAGTGGACTGAGCTGGTTTATGCGTATGTAATTATATTGCATAAAACAATTACAGGTTTTCAAAACATATTAAATTAAGTTGATAAATCAAATATATGACTTCAAGATTTTTTAGCGCAATAAGAAGTGTACCTATTAAAAAATGTATAGCACAATGGCATTACATGTATCTTGAAGTATCCCTTAAAGGATCTCCGGCAGCTAACCTTTGAACACAACCTTTACTCAAAGATAATTGTGGAGGTATTTACAAATTTATTTAAAAGCGGCAGGTACTCGTAAAATTGTTGATTAGATATATTCCGTCACTTAAAATAATGTTAGTGGGATAGTGATAAAGACAATTATTTTTGTATACTAGAATTAGTTTCCCGCTACTATCCCTACTTCTTCCCGTTGGGGGTCAATTTTCGAAAAATGCACTCTTAGTGCACCCGGTATGCAAAAAATATTCTCTTCAAAATTCAAGTTCCTAGGTCAGCGGTTAGGCTGTGCGTTTTCATTCAATTAGTCAATCAGTCGCGGTAGAGTTTATGTGTTTAGAAAATATATAAGCAGGCAAAAGCACATTAGAGGTAGAGTAACGTAACTTTAACATATGGGCCACACTTACCGAAACCCACAGAACTTACTCCAAAATCTTTTTCAACGCGACAAAACCCTTGGTCCATTAAGTCTGAAAAAAGCCGTTGAAATTCAGTCTCATACAATATACATCGGGCGGACGAGTTTTTGCCGCGCGCGCTTTTTGCCGTGTTTTATACTAACAGATATTCCGAGTCCTTACCGCGGTTTTTTGCGCTGAGTTTGTAACTTTCGTTATTGTTTGTCAAGTTTTAGCTGTATTTTTTGTTTTCTTTCAAGTGTAATAAAATGCTGTTTTATTTGCGTGTGTGTACGTGTACTTCTGTTGGGTAAAAAATAAACACGCATGTATTCTTACATTTTCCAAGTTATGTTTGAGATGTTTTTGGAAAACCCTTTTAAATAGTACACTTACTTAGACATATATCTTTATAAACGTCTAGTAACACATATACATTCAAAATCCGAAGACTACAAAAGTAAAAAAAACAGTTAAGTTTTGACAAAATAATCAATTCTGTTACGCAGCGGGAGTGTTTTTTTACCCATTTCTCCAGTTCGGCTGTTCTGTCTTGTTTTACTAATATGATGCTTTCCTTGTTTTTTTATCGTTATAATAGTTTATTCAAATATATTTGCAGCAGTCTGTTACGGAAACTACAAAAAAAAAAACAAAAAAAGCTCTAGGAAGAAAAACTCGCGAGGATCGAACCCGGGACCAGTAGCTTCTTAGGGACGGTTACTAAAAACGACAAACTTATTGGAAGCCAAAATCTTATTTCCTTTTTTACTCACATAATGCGAATACCAATTCACACCGAGAACGTAAATGATTGTTTCTTTATTCCGTGTTGCGTATCCTCATGCAGTGTTTGTATAGATGTTGCTAGCATGCAAACTCCCCAGCTTTGTAGCCCTCCGGGGAGCGAGACTTATTTCGATTTATACTCGCCTCCTCGCCTCACTCATGGAGACCGGCCGCTTTTATGGTATCTATCGTGCTCACTCCTTAAGTCTCCGCTATTCATATACACTTGAGTGCAATCACATCGGGTCATGGCGTATGCAAATTGGTACGTACAGCGACTAGCCTTTTTTGATTTTGAATGTAGGTATAACGAGCTTTTGTTTGGGACTGTTTGCTTATAATTCGTTCTGTCGCAGTTTTATTGGAAAATTCAGAAAAATAGCAGTTTTAGTTTATGGCTTAGTTGATGAATAACTTTGCACTTGAAACATTTTCACAGATAATATAGCAGGCGAATGCAGTCACCATCACAACGATCACAAGTGAATACTTTGTCGTTTGAAATTAAAATTCAATTGAATTAGTTATTTAACTAAAATATCACGTTAACGAGTTGGTTGGAACTAGGTACTACACGCACGTCATCAACCCATGACGTCCACGCCAGCTATCCAAATATGTCCAGGCTTTACAGGTTAAAGTGGAAGTCCCCACTCCTCCCCCGTTTGTTATTCCACTCCTAAACCTGCGAATATTTTACGTCACCGAGGATTTTGAGGCGGCGGGAAAAATTGACGCGACTTATCTTCGTCCTTGTACAAAAAAACCCCTTCATCATTGAAAAGTAACCTTTATTGCCCAGTATTAAGAGTGTGGCAGTAAGACGGCATGTATTATGTATGCCGTAATGTCTGACCCGACTTTACGTTGGTGTGTTTTCCCACGGAAAACATTTATATTAAAATCCTTGGTGTTGGTAACTTGACGTCTAAAAGCTTTAATGGACCATTAAATTTGGTTCACAAAGTAGACATTTCAAAGTTTGATTAAGTTTTGAGCATTGCTGAATGTGATATATGCTTAATAGCGTATAAAAACTTTAATCAATAAATTTCAGCGACTTTGGAACGGATCTGGAAGGGAAACGAGCACACATCGATCTTTAGCATGTGTAATCAAAAAATTACCTACTCTGAGGACTAAGATAACTTAACTTCAGTAATTTTATTACTTTTACCCCTTCCCTTTGGAACACAAGGTCCTACCCCTTGCAAAATGCGAGCGCTTAAAAGGTATTTTTTATTACACTGATATTGCTTATTCGTATAGTATTCTGGCCTATTTCATGGTATTGTCTATGTAGTCAATTTCATTAAAATCCGATTATAATCTGTCGTTCATGCGTGCTTAAAAGACATACCTTCTTATAATTAAAATCGCTATTTTTTAGTAGAATCTGGCTCCATATCTTGTAAAGACTAAAAGCCTTATTAGTTTAATGAATTTGGTTTTCAAAATGCAATCAACTATGGCAACTTGAATTAGTTTAAAGATTTTGAATTTAAACAATGTTTTGGGACAAAACTTTTCGACCAGTCTCGGGTTTATTTTTTAACTTTCTTTAAAAAATACCTTTGCGAAAAAATATTCCTCAGCATTATATTTATGTTGTGTGTATATTTATATTTGGGCATGGTAAAGTGCGAGATGTATTATGCATTGCCACCCTCGCTTGACCTGGGGTGAGCCTTCCGAGTCCAGGGGTGGACAGATGCGGACGCATTTCGAGACATTGTTGTAAATTCGACGTTTGAATACGAAAGTTTGGGGGAATATCTTTGATTACATTGACGAAATGCTTAGCGAAGCGAATATCCACTGTATATTCATCAAGCATTTCATCAATATAATGGAGTTGGGGTACACCTTGCAATTCCAAATCATTTAAATTTTTTGAATATTTTGGTCCGATTTTTCATTTTTCCTAAACTTATGTTGTGCTGAAGCTATTTTAAGATTAAGTCATCGATTAACTATGAATACATTTTTATTCTTTAGTTCAGTGCAACCTGCTATGCATAGCATGATTAAATGCATAAAATTGATGCTATGTGGTGTGTAAACTATTAACAATATTATAAAATAAAGCCTTTAATCGTAACATAACGTTGGGACTATTGAAAATTCGGGATTTCTATCAATTTTGAAATACGACTCAATGTTTGTATGTATATCTTAAGATCGAAACAAAAGATGGATTGAATATTAGGACTCACCGTAAGTGTGCAAAAAACGGTCACCCTATTTAAAGTTTTCAGTTTTGGTTTTGGCCTGCCCTCATAAATACAATTTTGTCTATAGTAGGTAACAGCTTGGCCAAAATGTCTAACGTGTTGACAGGAGGAACCACAATATTCTCAAGAGGCAACCACCCATGTGTTGCCAGTCTTATTCCAAAGAGCTTCCTTATTTCCGGAGTCAAAGTGGGAACCCCTATAGTTTCGCCATATATAGATTTGGTGGACCTGTTTAGGAAATATTGAACTCAAAAAGTGTAATTTTCGCTGGAATTACGTGTCTCCTCTATAGCCAAAACTACAAGCAATAAAAATCTAAAAATATCTAAAATGGATGCACAAATAACGAACTTAAAAGATAAACTATCAGGACTACGTAGACTTGATTGGTTCCTGAGAAACAGGCGGCTAAAGTGTTTATACCTACTGAAAGCCATCTAAGACAGCACAAAATAACTTTAATTAGAAAATTTGTTCATACGTGTTGTTTTTGAGATAGTTTTTGCATTTATAGTAACGGCTTCGGAACCCTACACTGATCATGATCCGATTTGCTCTTACCCGGTTTTCAATAACTCTTTATATCATAAAATTGGGTAAATTTCCCGGTTATTGCCAGTTTTAATATCAGGCATCAACACAAAGTGATAAAAAAAATTACTTACCTACCTATAACAGTTAATGGTGCCAATTATCGGTAGGGTGCTTGACATACAATTTATCGACGATTAAAACGAGTAAGAGTTTAATTAATAAACATGCAACATCGTCTTTGGTCGGAAAGGTTCGTTGCTATCTATCTTTCTCAGTCAGCTTTAGTACCCATCAATAAGTTAATTGAGAAAGCAACACGAATACAAACATATCTGACAAAATACGATGTTATGGTATCAGAATACCACCCATAGCGTAACCGAAGCGTGAAAACAATTCTATAATAAGTGTTGCCATGGTAATAACAGTTCTATAATAATTATTATAGCATTGTTATTACCATGGTTACGATCATTCCGGATATCAGTCTTGGCGTTTAGTGAACACTTGACATCTTAATTTGTATAATAAACCATTTAAAATATTTTAATACAAACTGAAATTATGTGTTTTAAAAACAAAATTATTTTTTAGACTAAGTATGTGTTTGAAATTAAATGATTATTAAATTACTAAAAATAGATGATTAATATCCATCGATTTGTTATTTGGTTACCATGGTTACGTTCAATATGGATGTCAACAAAATGGCTTTTCGTTTGGCATTCCAACTTGTATGATAAATTGTCAAATTTGTTTTTAGTAACTATTAAAATTTGCATGAAATTTGTAAATATTTAACAATAACATTCACACACTGTTAACGCCAATCGGAATAATGAAAATTACTTTGCCCACAAGTAATTTGATACCAGAAAAATCGAGGAAAGTAAACAAGAAAAGTTAGCGATTGTTTATTTTTGTCATTATCATTTTAAGCTTGTAGAAAAAGTTATGTATGCAACGGTACATAATTAGCTCTTAAGGTACTCGTGCCTGTAATTAGAGCGCGAGCTTGCGAGCCTCGGCGCTCGTACCTTAAGAAGCTTCATTATGTACCAGTTACATAAATAACTATTAACAAACTGCAATGCCGGTCGATTTCTGAGAAGCGAGTTACCGTGTTACTTTAATTTTCGAATGAAAATATAAGTTTTCAATCGTCAAAAATCGATTCGCTGTTCATATTTTGGCATCTCCTCAAACCTAGAGCCAATTAAGAACGTCATAACTTTGTCGTTACTCAGCGATCGGGTTGCTCCGATCAGGTACGCAATATGTATGGTAATCGGCAGTATCCGATGCTGGTTTACGGTGTTCGGGTCGTTTGGAGTAATGAATGGCACTTTTATGTGGCCTAACGTGCTGCCGGCGAGCTATAAAGTGGCGCAAGAGATATTGCAGTGCAACTAAGTGTACTGTTATGAACGCGGAAGTTTACCTGAAATATTTTGATACTTGTTTTAAAGTTTTGATGTTTGTTAGGTAAAATGTTTGGTAGCCCGGTGTTATAAGCGTAGACCCCTTAAGCCAAGGGTTGTGACTTCGAAATCGCATAAGTCATTCAGATTTTTTAAACCTTATATTTAGCCGTATCAGACAGAGGAAGACCAAGAAGAAGCTACATGGACCGAATCAAGGAGAAGGTGCATGTCGTGTCGTATAAGGAGGTCAAGGAGTTGGCAGAGAGGAGAGAAGATTGGAAATTACTCCACCGACAAGAGCAAAGCTCTTAAATTAAGAGAGAGAGAGAGACAGCTCAATTGGACATCGCTTAAACTACAATTTTTCGAGCCATTTCATCGCTACCTTAGTCTTATTCGGTTCTTGCTTTGCAAAGAATGAGAAAGGTGAAGGAATAAACAGAACATACTCAATACAGTAAACCAGCGGTCGGCAACACGCGGCGTCTTACTTGCGGCCCGTGAATGTTTTGTTAAATAAATAAATAAATAAATATCAGGGGCACAATGATGTCAGACCAATTGACCTAGTCCCAAACTAAGCTCCAGGCTTACAAACAATGGGTAGGTACTAGACAACGATATAAATACTTAAATAGAGAAATATATACTTAAATACATAGAAAACATCCATGACTCAGGAACAAACATCCGCGCTTATCACACAAATATCTGCCCTAACCGGGATTTGAACCCAGGACCTCTAGCTTCTTAGGCAGGGTCACTACCACTAGGCTAACGCGTCGTCAAATAATTATATAATTGTTGGTATATTGGGCTTCTAGGGTTAATGTCACAAGTGCGGCCCGCCCGTAGTTTATTTTGCCACCTTGTGGCCCTTGACTGCCAAAAGGTTGCCGACCGCTGCAGTAAACGATCGGGAAGTATATTGTTTTTCTAAACAAGCTAGAACATGTCTAGGAAAATCTTGTAAAATCCATTTAATAAATAAAATTGGGTATCCGTTCAAATGAACGCCAAACGTATCGTTTTACAAACTTTCAGTTCTCAAAAACGCATTTGTGTAGGTACTACCTAAAGCTACACTAAATAGGCGCCTGCCAAAAACAACGGGAAGTACTTTTACGAAATGAAAATGTATAAAATGATACAGTATGCCAAATAATATTTTGTGAAATATAGTGATCCATAAAATTGACTTCACCTTACTACCGTCCGAAGTAAATGCCGTGTCGCCCCTAAATAATCATGCCTTTGTTTTACGGCGCTAGATAAAAAGCCCCACGAAGGAGGGTAGTTGAAGATATTTCTCGTTTTTTATGGGCCAATTATTAGCATATTGCGTCAACAGCGGGGGGCGGGGCGAGGGGGACCCCCGCCGGTAGATAAACATGTTTGGGAAACTATTTAGATTATGGCGCTGGTGGTATGTGTCTTTATGAGTTTCTTTAGGGGGCTTGGGTATTTGTAGAGAGAAAATATACAAAGCGGAAAATGACGATGATGATATCTTGCTGTTTACTGCAACAGTGGCGCTTAAAGATCTTTTGAGTACTAACATAAACAGTTTTCTGACTTAAAAGTGGTGATATTAAAGTAGTTTTTGTGTGAGACCTTTAGCGCCTGCGTATGTCCCAAGCCAGGTTCTTGCAGTCGTTTTCTCAGCTGAAATCAAGGTGTGTGGATTGTCAGTAACAGCAGATCAGGCTTCTATTCTACGACGATAAACAATATTGTTTTTAACTCGGCCGCCATTACTGTTAAGTAAATAAGAGCTATAAAAATGTTGACAGTACAATAACAGGTCAAAAGCGATATTGTTTAACATCGTAGAATAGACGGCTAAAGGCCCTAAAAAAGAGAGGATTGACGTAACCTGTCAGGCGGTGGCGTCATGCGCCTACGTAAATTCCATGCATGTTATCAGTTTTTGAAAACATCGTTTACGTTAGCGTTAAGCAACTTTTCTAGCTTCACAGGTAACCTGTGTGTGTACTTGTTTACCTCCTCTATGCTTATGAAAATACGATTAATTTAAGTCACGACTAAACTCATAATGCAAACATTTTTAATTGCAACGGCATAAAGCCTGTGAAACGTGAAAACATTTGGTTTATACAATTACAGCAGCAAATAAACATGTGTCCACCGAGGTATTAGACCATCACCATTAACCACTAAGCTTCCCGTGCGACCTTACTCCAGCCACATTCACCGTTTTTCTGCACCGCTAATAGGATGATTATAAGTCACCATTCGTTCATTACATCTGCGCAGGAGTCTACGACGCTCGTCGCCAGATTCCAGTCCGCGATTTATGATCGAGCGCATACTTCGGCGAAATCCCCCCCTTTCCCCTCCATAATATCCATCTGCGATAAAAATGGCGTACCTGGAAATGTTGAACAAATTTGAATCTTAATTAGTAGCATTGTAAAGTTTAATGTAATAGCGCTATGTATATTTTTTTGCAAATGTGCAATATTTTGACAAAATGATGGAATTGCAGAAAAAATTCTATTGTATACTACTTTATTAAATAAAATTTAGGTTGATTGTGCTTTGGCTAAGGAAAAGCAGATATGACGTTTTATGACATGCGCGTACGCAACAATGCGTCTATTAAACACTTAAACGTGTCTACTTGACGTTTTTACTATAAAGTTGTTTTGTGGTTTAAGTATGAAAGTTTATTTGAACATAAAGTTTTTTATATGTATAATGTACAAACTATTTTCAAAGACGTTGTAATGAATTTAAGAGTTTATGATAAGTAATATTTATATACGTGAGTGAGAAGGTATATTGTCTTATAATAATAATATTGCTCTACTTTTATTTTTATAGCGTATATATTTATTGTGAGTGACACCGTAAAAATTTCAAAGAGCTCACTTTTTAATTCGTCAACGAAATATTAACCGTCGAGTTTAAGTCGAACCACGCACTCGTAGGAACATAAGAAAGTTAGGTTTCAATGACTTTGGTCGAACTCCGGCGTCGAAACTGGTGACCATAGCAAAATACACAGAATTACCATATTAATAAAATGCTCTCACAGGACAATTTAAGCATGCCGGTTAACACATTAAAAAGTGAATTGGTTAAAAAACTTCAAAATAATCACCTAACAGCTGCTATTACCTTAGCAGCAGAGTTCGCATTGTTGTGTTCCGGTGTTGGGATAAGATAACCGGCGAAATTACTAGCATAGAGACTCTATCTTAGTCTTCAGGGTCGGTAACGCATTTCCTGTCTTGAGATTATAGTAGAATGCAAATATGTATGGGTCTTACCATCAGGTGGCCTGTGAGCTCGTTGGCCTTCTTGCCATGCAAAAACAGATTTTAATGCACAACTAAACACCAACAATAATTAAACATCATGAATAACAGATTCTCGCCTCACGATTATTCACGAAATCCGTTGTCCTCTCTTTAATCTAGGTTTGATTGACAACTTTATGAGTTGATTAGGTATTAAACGATTAAATCGCATTTTTATCGGTTGGTTGCTTATTGAGTAAAAGTCACGGAATCAGCTGAATTAATGATGTAATTAATTAATTATAGTATTTATTCTTAAAGTTCTTTGAAATTGTTTAAATAGTGTTGCCTGACATCTTTATGTCACTCACAGCCTGACAAAATGTTGCAAATTATTTTACTGGCAACTCTGACTTTCCATACAAAAAATCTTAACAGTTGCTGTATAAACTCGATTTCGATATAAGCCACGGTTCTGTACTGCCTTTATTTTAATAACAGTAAAGTAAGGTTTGCCTTTTATTTAGTTATTCACAAAACTCCATTAAACTTTGTTAAATAATCCTACTGGCAATTGAGAACTCCCATTGTAAAAGATTTAAAGAACGTGTTAAATCGTATTACAACACAAAATTGTTTAATAGTTCACGACTTTGGCTCTGCGGTCCACTCATAAACAATTTAAAAAAATCAAATCGGATAGTTAATAAATTCCAAAAGAAAATCTGATATAACACAAAGACGTGCTCTTAAAGACTAGCAAATTTTAATTTTAATTTTGAAAATGTTTGGGCAATGTTTAAATATTAAATATCAGGGGGCAATCTCACACAAATTGAGCTAGTCCCAAACGGCTTGTACTATGGGTACTAGACAACGATATAAATACTTATAAAGAGAAATAAAAATACTTAAATACATAGAGAACATCCAAGGAAGACTCACGCTCATTACACAAATATTTGTCCATAACAATTGAACTCGGGAGATTTGTAGCCTACATTTCAACCGAGGCTTTCAAAACGCGTTGTTAAAAATCTAGGTTGTTTTAATGTTTTCCCTAATCTTTCTAATAACTTTGCCCTGCCTCTTGTTATAATGCCCGCTGTTTTAACCAGACTATCCGAGAAGGAGGTTAATGTTTTAATGATTTTTAGGGCTTCGTACCCAAAGGGACCCAAACAGGACCCAATTAATAGGGCTCCACAAAAAAAAAAAAGTGACGGGAAGTACGTCTTTGCGAATTGAAAGTTTGTAAAATGATATAGTTTGTCAAATGATGATTTGGTAAAACATTAGTGAACCCATATGTAGGTATTAAAAAAATGCAAAATTATTTTCTCTGCACGATATTTCCGTAAACGCATGCATTTTTCAAGTGGTTTGTCGAGACAATTGGATCTACACGAATTTTACAAGCGTTTGAAGGGTTGAAATAAGGGGGGTTTGCCCTGAAGGATGTCACGGGCCATTGAACATTCAAATAGCCATAAGTTGAGGTGCTCGAGCCCAGTGATTGCCTCTTGTCTGAGGCAGCAAGTTTTATTAAAAGGGTGCCATTTTTACTTTAATTTTAGTAGCTTTACGGTATGAGGTTTCCATACATTATTTTTCTGGCAAGCAAGAATCAAATTATGTTTTTAAGTCTTGCGCTAAACAAATAACGCTTTCGCGTTCCTTGGTGTATGGCAGTAAAATATTTATTTTCTTTTCTTATCTAATCTTATCTTTTTTTTACGCGTATCTATGCGTAGGCATGTACAGTCAAGAACTTAGGGATCCGCCTTAGGTCCAAAGTCAATCTGACATTCTACGACAATAAGGTTGAGTTTCATATAATTTACGAGTTACGAGTCTAACGACATTGACGAGTTGTGACGTGTGTGAGTGACGTCAAAAAAATGGCGGATTATAGGTGTCATAATTTTATATGACTTGGTCGAAATGGTCCTGTATACCTTTGCGTACCTAAATGGGTGATTAAAAGCGAACTTATAATTATATTGCTCGACACGGTATACACCTGTCAGGTGTGCTCTCATTCAGGATGTAATAACCCTAAAAAGGTGAAAGTATAACTAGCGTACAAAGGTCGCATAGCGATTGCGTGAATGCCGAAATAATTGGTTTAAAGACAGTGGAAGTGTTGAATTCAGAGCACATTACGGGTTAACGGCTGTAGTAAATAACGGTCCCGACAGGTGGGATCACGATTTGCATATTTTAAGTTTTTTTTTAATTTTGATTAAGAAAGAAAATTAAATAACACTTAAAAATGGTTGACTGAGTAAAATGCTCATTTAATTATTTTTTTGTCTGTCTGTATTTATATCCGTTAACTCCTAAACTACACAACGGATTTGGATGCGGTTTTAACATCAGTTACAATTTTTCACGGGAGGTTTTAATGTATAAAAATCTGGTTTAGGTATGTACTACGGGTATTACGGAAAACTCACATAAACCGAAACGAAGCGAGGAGGGCGGTCACTAGTTAAGTAGGTAACATTATTTTTACAGTTGAACGAAATATTTTTATAATACTGTGTCAATATTGACACGGAATACGTGAAATAAAAGAAAAAAAAATAGTGACAGAATCATCTATTGCCTAACGCACTCGCAATCGTAATCGTTTTCATTTTGAAAATCGAAGCCTTGTCTGCATACAAAATAAAAACAATTGCTCCATTTTGAAGTCGGTTGCGATTGCTAGTGCGTTAGACAATAGCGACGCAGGACTTTAGAGTAGTTTAGAGTTTTGTTGCGCAAGCCATAATAATCTAATCTAATAAGAAAACGTTAAAGTCTGTTGTAAGATCATTCTAAGTTTCAGTCGTATCAGAATTAAGGTATTTTGGGACTCTGACATTTTGAATGAAAGTTACTATGTAATTTCGGGTACTTTAAGATCTACCTATGTCAATTTGAGATATAGTCTAATTAAAGACTAAGAAATCTACTATTTTATAAACGTGAATAAAATAAAAGGTTGAACTCTGTACCTGTTAGAGGGATAATACATTTCACAATATTTATTACTTATTAATAATCTAGAAGGAAACTCTTAATTTACTGGCCGTATTTCTCAGTAACGAATGCGAGTAATATCAGTGGAAATTCCATAAGCGGCGGTTATTACCGCGCACGCGCAGCCGGTAGAAAAAATATGCATAATGGGGCTGTTTACTGTCTCAGCTCTCAGTCTAATACGAGGAAATGTGGCAATACGCATGGGTTGTATTGCGGTTAATAGTTAGGTACTATCATGATTTTTCTTATTAATTTAATAGTTTAGGGTAATTTTACTTTAATTTATGGCAACACCGGTATCTCGCTGCCGCCCGACCTACCCTTGCAAGGAAAACCAGGTAATAAACGGAGAGTCCTCTTAGGAATAAGTAAGTTGGTGGTTAGTTCTTCAAAGTATTCAGACCTTCCGAAATAGGTACTGTAAAGTGTTAATTATAATTAATTGGTTTCAATATAGTTCCTGTAGATACAAGTATTCGCAGTTTTATTATTGTTTGAAAAAAAATGACAACTTTACCTATTTTATTTTTTTACTCTCTTGATCGAAAAGTAAGGGTTGATTTTGAAAAAAATATGGTTAATCACTTTTATTTAACAGTTAATAATATTATTGTAAAACGGTTGAACACTTCGTTACTGGTATTTATTTAAAACTCTTTTTTAAATACTTGGTAGAATAAAAGTACACGCGCGCACGTGATTGGTCCCACCCTATTATAAAAATCTGACCTCAGAACTTACATGTGAACCATCCAAAGAAGAATTTCGACAGTAACTAAGACAAAGTAAATTGCTGATAATAACATACAACTTATGAGTTTAGTTTCCTCTTGTAGTCGGAATTAAAAGTAGTTAAAAAAGAGAAATAGAAGAACAAATAGAGGAAGGAATAGAGTGGAAGGAGGAATTAGGAGTAGCAACTCGATTATAAGTATCATTTTTACCCTCGAGTACAGCCTAAATATTACATCAATAGATCTACTATCGCGGTTTAAATTTCGCTAGGGGCACGGGCAACTGGTGTAACAAACAATAGTATAAAATCACTAGTCTACACTTTTACTACTAGTTGGCTGACTCGGCAATGGTCGAAACCTGCGAAACAACATACCAGTCCAATCAAATTGGCTGGATAATCGAATGCTCTCACCGGGCGTAATCCCGTAAATTTGCACTTATTTTAGCCAAATCAGGGCATGCGCGGGCGCATATCTCGGCGGTGGTGTGGTCCCGCCTAATGGTCGGCATTAGCGCAGCGGTCGCTTTGACCACCGCCCGGTGCCGCCTCGGCGAATACCTAATGAGCCAGGGCTTTGACTACGTGGGTATCAATACTTGGGGAAAACTTGGATTTAGATGAAACACTGAATTCCTCAGATACCTCATTCTGGAGATTCCACACGTGTGTGCATGTAGAGCCGGGCAAATATGTGGTGGTCACCCTAAGGTTGATTGCCTTTGTACCTATGTTATTAAACTATTATGTCGATAAGATGCGTCAATTTGAAGTGTTATTTTGGCAAGATTTTAATTTCAAAATTCATAGAAAAATTTGCGCAAATATAAAAAAAAAACTTATTTGGGTTTATTCCCACTTTTTACCAGTGGTTGTGGATATTAAAAAAAGTCAAACAAGATGGCAGTAACTACTGGGATTTTTTCCCATCTCTTTGTAACTACTGCTATGGTTTATCCCCAGTAGTTCCAGTGGTAACCGATGGGAATCAATCTGTTTTATTCTCGAATGACGAGTGAAAAAGATGGGGCATTCAAATTTTCGAATGAAGTGCTTTTGTAGTGCCGACCAGTTTTTTCTGTATTATTATTGTGTGCGCTCAACCTTACGACCTAATAATGGTACACAGAAGCCGTTAGCTGTTTTTACGTGCCAAGTTCCAGTCAGTAAAAGGGACAGAGCTATAACAGTCGTATACCTGTCCGGAACCTGTCAAGTTTTGACAGGTGGCCTTCTCAGATCCCTACTGCGGCTTAAACTCTTGTGATCGCTAAAGAGTATCTAGCCTGCATTGAAGCTATAACTTTGCTAACAGAATTTCGCTTATACCTAACATATGTTACAACTTGAACGATAATTAAGCATGCCTTCAAGCCGATTTCTTTCCGATCGCCGTCCGTCTCCGTCTGCATCCCTTCTAATCGGTCACGCACCTCCATAACTCGGCCTAGTCACTCATTACCGCGCACTCTTTGACGGCAGTAATTAACAGCAATGTAGAATTCCAGGTTGCAGAGTATTTATTTCGACGCGGGCGCGGCCCTAGGCCTTTGCGGCGCCGACGTCTGTCATCCATCAGTCGGGGACAACGCGCTTGCGCGCCACACACACAAGCGCACGCACACAGACAGTATAAACAAATTCAAATTTAACGGTACAATGAAGGAATGCAACAAGACTCGCATTCCGCGGAGACAGCGGTGACGAGACAAAAACGGGATGGATAAACAATAACATGCTCATGGTGATTCGGTTGGAATTCATTTGGTGGATTCTTGGCGGCGGATTTGCATCAAACGGTCCGACGAATTTATTCAAATGGAGCTAGGATGATGGACAATGTCGCGTCAAGGGCTTCGCTGTTTTTACTAGGTTTAGCTGGACTTTGGCAGGTTATTTCGAAGAAATAATGGCAGACGATAGACGAGAAAGTGCTGGCTCGTTTCGGACTAAAGTTTCGGAGATAAAGCAAGATGCAGGTTGCAACGAAGCTTGAGGAAGCATGTACCCAACGGTAGGCTTTCTGATTTAAGTAGAAAGCCGTACCGTAGATTATAAAGCGTCTAATTTTAAGCCTGCTTGTGATTTAGCGCCATTTCAAAAATAAGCGTTCCACATTATCCAAATCCCGGGACGCTGCCGACATCAGTATGCGTTGCCATACCGCGCCCAATTGCGCATTAGCATACTGCGCAGGCGCCAAATCCGCATGTAGCTCGCCGTCAAACAAAACGCCGCTCTTAACCGAAAATCAACCTAATACCTGTGCCAGAACAGCTTTAATTGCTTGAGAAAAACGTGTGAAGATGTCCACTTTTGCTGAAGAAATTCCGCTTCTGGTTCGGTATGTTTTAAGTCGAGTTTGTGGTGAGGAGCAGTTTTAAAATAAAATAGGGCTTATTATCGTCAGCCGCCGAACTTTGACCCTTTTGTAATGGACGCAAATTGGCGGAGGCAAATTTTCCAAACATTATATTAACCGTGGGAATGCGCGGGATTCTCGGTATTAATATTATAGATAATAAACCGATCGGAGCTCGTTAGTAGTTCTAATGAGTACCGATGTCACATGAAAAAGCGCTCTGATTGATCCCGTTCAGTCTTTAATGGCGGACGTTTTAAAAAAAACGCATTCCATTTTTAACTAGCTTATGCAATCTCGTTGTTAATTTGTACACGCGCTTTCAATTAAAGCGGAGATTTTAAACAATTCCTGACATAAAAACTGTAGGTAATAAGATCTGTAATTGCAGGATTGTTTTACAACTGATTAAAAGATAAAGCCGTGGTAGGTATAATGGCGATGCCATCTTTGAGAGCTGGTATCTCAGTCCCAGGGTACCGATGTGTTGGCCGACAACTGGTGGGTTCTCAAACGTGCCATAGAGCACTTTACTAATTCACTGAATTGTAAAATTAGTGAATAATGTTATATTTTCATATGCTCTTACTTAATTCATAGTTTTGCGTATAACTGCTGTATTTTGTATGTAGATTGTTGGGCACTTTGGTTTAAACTGTAAGTCCACAAGAATATCTTTATAAATAAATAAATAAATAAATAAATCTCTTAAATAGCACAACTGATTTTCATGAAACTTGGCTAAAAACTATTCTGATTGAACTAGCTTCCTCTTAAATAAAGACACATCCAAATCGGTTTATCCGTTTGGGAGCTACGGTGCCACAGACAGACACATATACTCACTTATAACCACCAACCCTCTTTTTTGTATGTAAATGTGTATTGAAAAAAATAAGCATTTCTAAATATGTGTACTCGTATTCTATATTTTGACGCCAATTTACGACAATACTAAAATATGCCTTAACCCCAGGAAAAGGAACAAATTACTGAGTTATTTTAACAATTTATACAATAAAGGGCTGTAAAATTGTACAATAAGTAGGTATTAAGTCTATTTCGTATTAGTAAGTTAAAGAGCTTTTGGTTTATTATCAGAAGGTATTTTAATGTAGAAAAGCATTTGGCATTCGCACAGTGAATAATACTGTTAGTCTTTTCAAAACTTGTAATATGTAACGTGATATCCATGTACATACATTTCTAAGTAGACATTTATGATAAAAGATAAAAAAGATAAAAGATGTTTATTCAGTAAGTAGGCCGCACGGGCACTTTTACACGTCAAAAATCTACCAGCGCTTCGCAAGAGACCACTGCTGAGAAGAAACGCCGCAAGAAACTCAACAGTCAGTCGTTTTTTTTTTAAATTACTTATACAATTATAGAACTTAACCTAGCATTATATAAAACAATGAATTTAACATTAAAATATATATATCATGCGTAGTTGAGCAGGAAAATGTGTCAAAACTCAGTATGTTCAGATGAACTCTTAAATAGTAATAATAATAATTATATATATATATACATATATACACACATACATATATATATATATATATATATATATATATATATATATATATATATATACATATACTTACCCATGACGGTGCAAAACAACCACATAGTTTTGATACATTCTCCTACAGAAACCGTGTCCCCTAGACAATAATTATACCTACAATGTTTAGATATTTTCCTGACTAAGCTATTACTAAGTTATTTAGGTGTTTAATTTAGGCCAAGCATTTTTATCTGTTAGATAGTCCTCGACCCTATAATAAGCTTTCGACATCAACGACTTTTTCAAGTAATTTTTAAGTGCTGGAAATGATAACTTTAAAACTTCGTCAGGTAATTTATTATAGAAATGAATGCATTGACCAACAAATGATTTATATACCTTACGGACACGAAATTTTTTAATAGCAATTTTATTTTTATTTCTTGTATTCAAATTATGTATATCACAATTCTTAACAAAAGAGTCTTGATTTTTAATGACATAAATAATATTCTCATAAATAAATTGTGACGCTACTGTCAAAATACTAATTTCTTTAAATAGTAATCTTAAGGAATCACGGGAGTTTAGGTTATATATGAAACGAATGGCTCTTTTTTGTAACACGAATATAGTCTGTATGTCAGCAGCTTTTCCCCAAACCAGAATACCGTACGACATAACACTATGAAATTAACTATAATAAACTAAGCGAGCTGTCTCAACATTGGTAAGTTGCCTGATTTTCCTAACAGCATAAGCTGCCGAACTTAATTTACCTGCTAGTACTGCTATATGGGGACTCCATTGCAAGTTTTTGTCTATAGTTATCCCTAAGAAAAGCGCCTTGTCCACCATCTCCAAACACTCATCATTTAGAAATATACTAGATTCTACCGGTCTAACATTAGGCAAAACGAACCTAACACATTTAGTTTTCTTAGCGTTAAGTAGCAAATTGTTAATAGTAAACCAATTAAGTACTTTAACCAGCGTGGCGTTTATCCTACTGTAATCGACGGATTTTCGGTCCACCTTGAAAATTAATGAAGTATCATCAGCAAATAGCACAATATCACAAAGGTTATCTACCGTGGGTGGTAAGTCATTTATATAGACCAGAAATAAGAAAGGACCTAATATAGAGCCCTGAGGCACACCTAATTTAACAGTTGCTCCAATGGACTGTGTTTGGTTTACAACAACCGTTTGTGTTCTATCACTAAGATATGAAGACATAAGATTTAGAGAATTATTTGACAGACCATAATGTTCTAATTTTAATATAAGAGTCGCATGATCTACGCAATCGAAAGCTTTGGAAAGGTCACAAAAAATTCCTATTGCATCACAGGATTTCTCCCAAATATTGTATATATATTTAATGAGTACAGATGCTGCATCAGTTGTGGATCGTCCTCTGGTGAAGCCGAACTGATTACTGTTAAGCAGTTTATTTCTATTGAAGTGACCTAACATATCTTTTAACGTTAACTTCTCAAAAACTTTACTTAAAACCGGTAGAATAGAAATGGGACGGAAATTCGTTAAATCACTCATGTCGCCCGATTTAAAAAGTGGTATGACTTTACTATATTTCATAAGATTTGGAAAAACCCCCTCTGAAATGCAATTATTGTAGATTAAAGCTAAGTGAGGTGCAATTATATCTATGACATGATGGATCACTTTAACTGACGCTCCCCATAAATCCTCAGTTTTTTTTAAACTGAGCGATTTAAATACCTTAACAATAGAAATTGAATCTACATGGCTAAAATCAAAGGTTACATTACATTTAGTAACATTAGCACAAAGTAGTTTTTGAGCTACAATCGCAGATGATTGAAGACATTTCGTTGTATTAATAGCTATAGTGGAGAAATAATCTTCGAACGCTAAGGCCACGTCTTTGTTTGACGTGATTTGTTTGTCACCCTTGTTTACGGTGACTTGATTATCACGAGTTTTAGATTTACCCGTTTCTCTATTTATAATTTTCCACACCGTTTTTACCTTATTATTATCAGAAGCTTTGAGTTTAAGACTTAAAAAGTTTGACTTAGCAGTTAAGCAAACTCGCTTGAAGGTCCTCGAATAATTCTTAACGTAAACTAAGAAGTCAGCATTCTTGTTCTCCTCCCTCTCTCTATATAGTTCATAAAGCCTATTTCTACTTCTATGGATGCCTACAGTAGCCCATTCACTAAACTTAGTTTTTGACCCAGAAACAGTTTTCAACTTAAAATTGTTGTTAAATTGATGAAGAATTACATCAAACAAATCTTTATAAATACTATTAGAATCATTATTTGAAAAGGATAACCCACAGAGATTGCTCTCAACTTTATTTTTGAATAATTCTAAACGATTGCTAGTTATGGGTCTGTATGTTATTGCCTGTGGTTCTTGATGAAAATCATTTAAAAAAGAAGCCTTCTGGCCACTATGATCAGAATTAAAGCAATTAAATATTTCCTTATCCAAACACTCGCAATTACAATAAATATTGTCTAAACAGGTAGCACTTGAAACTCCTATCCGTGTAGGTTCAAAGAACAAATTACCTAAGTTAAAAGATTTAAATAAACTTAAGATCTTAATAGTATTATTTGAAGATTCCAGTAAATTAACATTAAAATCTCCACAGACAATAACATGCTTTTGGGTTTTACATACTAATTTTAACACATTTTCCATACTGGATTCAAATGTGCTAAAATCAGCCGACGGTGGTCTGTAAACACAGATAATTATGTAATTTTCTAATTCTATGCATGAGATTTCTACAAGCCTCTCTATGGATAGCCTAACAATATCTTTCCTTTCTTTGGATTTAACGGTACTTTTAACAATTATTAACGAACCACCATGAATGGGGAACTAATTTAAAATTAACGAAATCAAAAATTAATTGATCTGGTCTAAGCCAATGTTCAGTAATACACATAATGTGTACATTCTCAGTATCTAAAAATAATCCTACTTCTAATTCTTTGCTGGAAAACCCTTGAATATTTTGATGAACTATATTTATACTCAAAGGTGTTTCCGCTGTCCTATACTTTAGTTTAAATGATTAGGAATGGAATTTGTACCACTGTTATATCTATTTGGTTCTATATTAAAAGCCAAAAGTTCTACCAAAGTCAAAATATATTTTTTTGGCAAATGAATTTTTTCAGATGTTAGCGTGAGGTGCTTAATAAATTTATTCAAGTCGAAGAAATGATATTTACTATTATGACATATAGCATTATACATTAAAGAATTTAAGTATGCTATTTTATTATTATAATTGTATGGCATATTTTGTGAATATGGTAATGCACAAAGTATAATTTTACGACGTCTCGTTACAGTGCCCTTGCAGGGTGTATTTATTTATGTACAAATATATTTCACACGGCATTACAGTGGAACCCAATACACCGAGGAACTTAAACTTATTACAAAAAACACAAAAAAAATATGAAAAGGAAACAAATCGATTAAAAAACCGTAAAAATTTATGTCAAAGCTTTTACTGTACGTATTCGTTAAGAACTCGAGTACAACATAGAGCCACACATTAATGTGAGATTGACCGCGCTGTCGTGGGTTTTAATTTTTACAAACTTGCTTTTTGTTAGGCTCAGAACGGTATAAGTTTAATTACTTTTCCAAATTATACCTATTTACCGTTAGCGCCTATCCCCGTTATTCTATAAATAATGCAAGGTGAAAGGCTGCACTTTCTGCGAGTAAGGTCTAGTCTATTATTCTCTCACAAAAAATTACGAATCGTTATATTGCATATGCGACCTTACTTACAAGCCAAAGGGTTAAAATTGCTATAATTTAAAAATGGCAAATATGTTCTTATGACTCAGAAGAGTATTATTCCCTTGCCCTTTCGTATAATCGCCGTGGGATTAAAAAAAATGCAATTTTAGGGTTCCGTACCTCAAAAGGAAAAAAGGAACCCTTATAGGATCACTCGTGCGTCGGTCTGTATGTCCGTCTGTCACAGCCGATTTTCTCCAAACCTATTGGACCGATCGAGTTGAAATTTGGTACACATATGTAAGTCAGTGACCGAAAGACGGACGCGTAACGTAAATAAATGAATTTTGGACAAGGGGCCACTTTTGAGGGGTAAATTAGGAAATAAAAAAAAAAGTTTTGCAAACCTTACCTATTGTGTGACATGTCAAATGAAAGGGCCTGTTGTAAGCATCTCAAATATATATTTTTTATAATTATAATTTATTTAAGAAACAGTTTTTAAGTTATTTAAGAAAATAGGCGAAAATTGACCATTCCCCCCTTACCTCTGATGGAAAGGTATATGGTGTGGAGACGGAACCCTTTCCACGCGAGGCGAACTCGCACTTGGCCGGTTTTTTTTTTCTACTTTCTCCAAGCCTCGCCACCGAAAACATTATTTTACTACCATGTAATAAGGGTGTATAAAAGAGGAAATAATGTAACCTTTACCGTTTGAAACAAAGGGTAACTGTGCCTGGAGTATCAATTAGCATGTCCAGTGCCCCGGGCTCCTTGTAGCGTCTATTTTGATGGGGAATGAGGAGTGGTGGCACTGGGGGTTGTCCGTGCGTGTTGAACCGGACTAGTTTTTAGATGGTTTTGAGGGTTTTTGTAGTTTCGGTTTTAACAACTATTTTAGTAGACCAGTATTACAGTTGGGAGAAAGTTCAATCAAAAAAGCATGCAACTCATTAGGAGTAATTGGCGCTAATAACGGTTGGTGTTTATTTGACGCTGACTTTAAGTTAAAAGTAAGATGCTTTCTAATGACTGATTATATTTAGCTATTAGCGATCTCTTCCAGAAAACCTTACATAGAAGATAATAAGTAGGTAACGTAAAAAATTCAACAAAGCAAAATTAAAAAATATATGAAGAAATAAGGTTGATTTATATTATTATACCTTTCAACGTTAAATTTTATAGGTACTTCGGTTTCGGTGAATGTCAAATGCAACCTGCATACTGCCGTCCAAAGAAAGGCAGTGAAAGAGTATGGAGTCCATTTACTACTTTTTTGACAGGTAATGTAAGGAATAACAATTGTACACAGTTTGGCAATAAATGCTTATCTCATCTTATAAGAGTCAAACGCGTAGTTTCAAAGCGTTGTCAAACATACAAACACACAGACAGGATCGGAAGACGACTTTATTTTATATTCTATAATGAACTTATTTCGGATATAGCATGATTTCTACCGAGTTATAATGAAATTAATTTTCATCTCACTAGCTCGGAAAGCCCTTTTTGTTTGTTTGATATCTATTGAGAAAATCGCTTTTTATCCACATGCGAAGAAAGAGTTTTGACATTTGAAGGCAGCTTTAGTGATATTTGACAGCTAACAAAACGTAAAACGTTAAAACCGCAGAATTTTTAACATCACAATTAATGAATTGCATCGAGTAAAAAATACTAAATACAGTCTTACAACTTTATTTTAATTCATAAATATCAGCATTCAACATTAACCTTCATTCTTGTTGTAAAAACGGATAAAATGTTCTGACAGTCCAAGTAAGTCGACGTACGAACAAAACGCATCTGAAAAAAAAAACAAGTCAAAACTTTTTAATTAAGCCGTCAACGCATAGAGGTAGTAAAGCAGTTTTCCTTTATCTTTGCGTCAACGTTAAATATTCGCAAGTTTTTCTAGTTTGTTTTGTTATTACAAATGAGTGATTCGAGTGACGAAAGATGTATTAACACCAGTGGAATTTCGGGAAACCGTGCAAAATGCGGAATTGAGCTTATTTTCCTCGCTGTAGTGAGGTGAAAAGTTTTGTGTTATACACGCGTGAAAAGTTATTTTACGTCTCGTGTGTTGAAACACTCGCTACGCTCAGGATTCTATTTTTGAACCACTCGCTTCGCTCGTGGTCAATCATAAAATCCTTTCGTTAGCTCGTGTTTCAAATGAACACTCGCAGGTAAAATACTACATTGTATAACAAATAACTATATGTCTACAGTGCTTCCATTCTATGTAGGCGGTAAAATCCAAATCGTCTTTGACCTATTATGGTATTGTTATTAACTCGGCCGCCATTACTGTCAAGTAAATAAGAGCTGTCAAAACGTTGACAATATGATAACAGGTCATAAACTATATGGTTTTTACCGTGTTGAATAGAGGTTCTACTCTGTTTCAATTGGTTTATCCATCTTGTTACCCGACTGCGTCAGAAGGAGGGTTATAGTTATATCGTAATCGTATTGTTAACGCTATTAGCTTTTATGGCTGATTAACATTGGTCCAGCAAAAGCATGCCAGTAGAGTAGAAGTACATTGCGTCGTTATAATAGCTCTCGCCTCAAACGTGAAAACCAACTCGTCAATGTATTTCTACTGGCATGCTTTGGCTGGACCAATGTAAATTAGTCATTACTGTCAAGCGAATAAGAGCTCTCATAACGACAACTATTATGATAACGATATGAAAGACCCAGCTCTAGCGGTCATTCGCAAAACAGATAACCACTCATGATTTCTCTACATTGAAACTACACTTCAAGCGATCATGAATCGTCGCGTTCAGATAAAATCCCCTTGCAAAACTAAAGTTACTATACCTTTAAAACACGATAACTCCATCACAACTCCCATCGTAAAATCAACCTTGATGTTATAGCGATAAAGTATTTTTTTGCAATTATTAAACTGTGGTTGGGTTGTTTTGATGCAGGGGTTAGTTGTGTATGCGAAGATGCAACCCCTCTGCTACAATCGATACCGCCACCCTCTCCCCTCCGGTGACGAGAAGTGTTCGATGCATACGCACGGACGACGGAGATGAACTTGGAATAATTATTGTTGGGAATTAGCCACTAAATTAAACCCAGTTGGAGATTAGTGTTAGTACTAGGCAGATTAGAAGTCTATTGTGACACGTTGAACAACCATGAAGTTTCTTGTTGATAATGTTGACAGCATTAAAACAATGGTAAATTTATTAGTTGCGTTTAAAGGAATACTAATAACAATATTGTGTTACTGCTATCAGCTTTATCAATATTCAAAAACTTTATGGTTGTGCAATGTGCAAATTGAATTCTTACCTGCCTAGTACTCGTACTTTAGACATAGGTAATATAAGCTTTAATTTGTGTATAATATACATACCCGTGTGGTTGCTGGGTTAGAAATAGAATAGTGCCACTCCATGTCTTCCCGTGGATGTCATAAAAGGCGACTAAGGGAATAAATGCTTGTAGTACTGTTAGGCGATGGGCTTGCAACCTGTCACTAAAACGCTGGTAAACATCTTAGCCTAATTGTGCAAAATGTGGTTACAGAATTATCAACAAGTTTTTAAGACTTGTAGGTAATTCTGTAGTTCTGCCTACCCCTCTCTGGTATTACAGGCGTGTAGGTATGTATGTATGTTAATATACATTAATTACTTTAACTAGTTATTAAAACTTGTCAAGTTCTAGCTAGCCAGTGTAGGCTGTAGAAGTTATACAAGTCTTTTACTGCCTATAATGTCATAATCCATTCAAAATTGTATTCAAAAATATTTGACACACTCTAATGACTCTTGTAAAAGAAACGTGTTGGTTTTTTTGCGATTTCGATTTCGATTTTTACTGAATATAATTTATTGATTTTGCAAAAACAAATGACTTATTTTGAACTGAAATATATTTAGCACTTATCCTAAGTTCATCGTGGTTCAAAATGGTACAAAATCATTTTTGATTTACTTAACCCTTCCCGTAGTTAAGCAAATTGCCAGACACCAATTTTTTTACAACGTATAGGTACCTACTACTATTGTAAGTTAAGCTTATAATAAAGTTAAGGTATAAGAATTATCGTTTTAAAAAGTTTTTGTTCGACCGAGATGAATACGTAAGTGCAAATTTGTAAAAATATTTACTTGAGAACCACCACCAGTCATTTAATTGCAAACTGCATGACATTACGATTAAGTAGTTTCTTGAGGTGAACTAGGTATTTTTAATCATTTTGTTGTACTTATTAGCACAGAGATAATTAAAGTTATTGAATTGCAAAATGGATGAAATTAGCTTCTTAAGATGAAATATAATTATTCAGCAATTTTTAATAAAATGTATTTATAAGTCTTCTTAATATTGCTGAATATCTTCGAGAACAAAAAACAGAATGGATAAAATTGCATAATACATTTGGCTAAATACGATGTTTAACGATGTGTTAAAAAATTATGTGCATGACAAGTAGCGGGCACTTTACTCAAATAACTTCAATGAAGTATCTACAAAAACATACTTAAGTTTAAATACATTTTAAAATACCTACACAAAACATTAAATACATATTTATCATATTGTATTCAATTTTAATTATATCATAACATAAGTAATGAATAAGTACTTATATTAAGTATAAAACCTATGGAAACTTAATCAAAAATACCAAACATTAAAGGAAAATAAAATAAAATGAATAAATTATATCTTTTGTAATCTATTGTTTTTGGAAATTATATTTTTTTATCTGTCTGACATGAAGTCTTTGCTGGAATCGAGCCACCACAAGATAACCACCAATAAATGAATAATTCTGTGAATAAATTAGTTTTTAATTACTAAACGAAGCATAGAGGATAATCGCTGGCTACTTGGAAGGCTAAGGCGTAATTCGCTATTTACGCTAACAAAGCGAATGAAAAATAGTGGAAAAAAGAAATATGCTAAATTGTAGTGGCATTCAGGTAATTTCTTGCTAAAATAAAATTTCCAGAACTATTTACAACGAAGCCACACGAGCGTTTGCCGCTGCGTTTTGTCGTGGCAACACTGTGATTTTAGCATGTTTTTCAAAGCACCGTGTGGCATGTCGTTCTAATTTATATGTATATATATATGAACAACGCAGCGGCGCCGACGCAACGCTCTCTGAGACGACGCTCTTAGCCTAGTTGGTAATGACCCTACCCAAGCTAGCGGTCCCGGGTTCAAATCACGGTTAAGGCAAGTATTTGTGTGATGAGCGCGAGTACTTGTTTCTATTCGTAACTTAAAATACATAGAAAACGTCCAAGACTTGTGTTTTCTATGTATTTAAGTACGTATTCATTTATACAAGTATGTTTATCTTTGCATAGTACCCATAGTACAAGCCTAGAGCTTAGTTTGGGGCTAGGTCAATTGGTGTGAGATTGTCCCATTATATTATTACAAGCTGTTGCCGGCGTAGAAGTCGTTTATTGGTATGCCCCCAGGAATTCACCACTATTCTGGGATAAAAAGACTATGGCCTACCCCGAGACCCAAGCTATCTCCAGACTTAATTTTAGCGCAATCTGTTCAGCGGTTTGATGTTAAAGTGGACGAGTGCTACTTTCGCGTTGTTAATATTAGTAGGTACAGATTTATTCTAGTAGTTTGGATGGATGGATTAGTTTCTTTCGCACTGTGTGTGGCCCGCGACTCCGTCCGCTTGGAAGTCGTTTATCGCGGCTAAGAAGTACCACGGGGTTTCAGCTATCTTCATACCAAATTTAATCGAAATTGGCTCAGTAATTAAGCCGTGAAACCGTGACAACAAAGTTACTTTCGCATTAATAATATTATTAGTAAACACTTTAAACTACTACTTTGGATGGATTATTATTTAAACAAGACCCATTTAAATCAAAAACCTCTAATTCAACATTTGACAACTGACTCCAAGAATTCTCCCAAACTTCTTCAATTACGAGTAGACTATGTACTTAGTAATCAAGGCGTAGCCGCGGGCAAACATGACCCCCACTGTAAAGGCCTCATTAGGGGCCGGCGGGTCATTATCGAATGGTTTAAAATAACGAGGGTAGTTCGAACATGCATCGTTAGTTGTTTCGGATTTCGAGCACGACGTGGATTATTGGGGAGATTTTTTTACAAAGCAATGTTGTAGCAACTGGATTGTGAATGGTGTTCTTTGTTAGGATATTTTCTTGATTGTTTTGGTTAATTTTTCTCAAATGAAGGAAAGGCAAAGGATCTAGGTATAACGACGTAGTTACTTGTTTTAAAGTTTCGATCTGATGATGAATTACGAGTACATTAGATTCTTCAACATCTTAGAAGTGTAGGTGGCTTTAATTAAAAATGTACAATATATAGAGTATAGGTAGATTGACTAAAGCTGGCATGAATAGAATGAACAAAAGTATTGTCACCTATGACTGTGTGAGTGTCGTCTTTTGAACCGATGTTCGAATTTCAAACCGAAAACCGGTTTTTATTTTACACACTTTTATACATTCGTTCATTCATTCAATCCATTCGTGCCAGCTCTTGTGAATCGACCTGTAGTCAGCAAATTATGACAAATGAAAACACGTATCCTTCTAAACGTCTCGATAGCAAGTAAGTTCTGCCGCGTTAGGCCTTTTTATTTTATTTCCAAAAAGTGGCGCAGTGGCGCCACTTTTTCAATTAATTTTGAAACAGATTGACTAATGACTAATTCTTGTATTTTAAAAGTATTGGTTAGGGATTCTCAGGGACGAGGCGCAATTATATTTTAAAAGGTAAACTAGAGTGACTGAGTAGGGATTCGTAGGAGCGAGTGTCATTATTGTCATAGGGATTTATTTGAAACGATAAATTTTTTTTGCGGCACTTCTTTTCAATGTGGTCTTCTTTTGGGAAGCGCTGGTAAACATGTGAAAGTGCCTTAAAGAATAAAGGATACACATACACATAGGCAGATACATAACCTTTTGCAAGATAAATTGTTTTTTTTTTACTAAACTTATAAATCTCGCCGCACGATTTGCTATGCTATTAGATACCAAATTTTGGTGGGGTAAAATGACCTTCCAACCCAAATCTGCATTAAAAGAATCATGATAAGAATGTTTGCGTTCTTTCCCTGTAAACTCAGACATGTGTCCGCTCTTTCTGAAACGAAATTGAAAGGTCCATTTGTTTGAAGTCCTTATTTGCACGGGGGTAAAAAACTCTCCATTTGCTAATTAAATCGGCCCTTAAGTCGGCCGGGCAAACTCGCAGAACAAACAAATGTTTCCAACTCGCCATTAGCAATCAGGGGTTTAAATTGTGATTTCTCCTTGCGAAGGGGACATGTAGGTAGGTATTTCTTTCTATCGTAACTATTGGGTCCTTACATATAAAATTGGCGATTTGTTGAACTGGCCACTTTGGTTCAAAATATCTGGGGTTTTGGCTAAGACTTTGAAATCATTCTGTTCACAATATGGAGAACTTACAATCGTGGCACCAGCGCTGCAGAAACGGCTCGTAGGATTAATAATGTCTAACACGGTACGTTTTTGGTTTCAATGTTTTCGGTCTCGAAATTTTGACCTACAAAACAAACCCCGTGGACGGCCGGAGACCCAAGTTAATAACGAAGAATAAAAAGTGATTGTGGAAGCTGATCCATCGCAAACTACGTCAGAGTCAGCGGCAGGCTTCGGTGTAAGTTATAAAACAGTTTTAATTCACCTGAAACCAATTGGAAAGGTGAAAAAGCTCGAAAAATAGTTATATGTATTATGGGTATATTTTTGCTATAAAAAACGCCAATTTCATATGTAAGGCTAGATCAAAACAGCATTAACTCAAAATACAACTGTATTTAAAAATCAATTTTAATACAACTTCTATGAACTCGAAACAAAACTAGCAAGGATTTGGAGTTGATACTGTTTTGATCTAGCAGCGCGATATTAAAGAATAGAGTGTTGTGTTTTTTTATGGCTTGGAGAAATGGACAAAGCACACAGACCACCTGATGGCGGGTACGTGGGATCTGAGACCCATAGACATTTGCATTCTCAAAACTACAATCTCAAGATCGCAATTTATCCAATTTTTTTCGGTGACCAACATGGAATGCTACTATCCTTGAGTAAGTTGCCTTATTCCCACACCGGAACACAATAGTATGTACAACTAAGATCTTTATGTATGCAAGTTGTATTATACAACCAAGTTATTCCAGCCGTATTTATAGAAAAGAAAACTGTTCATCTTATTTACCTATGAACAGTACTAAACACAGCCACCTACCGCTTCTGTCTATCTGTTTGTGTTTGGCTATACTTTTTGGTAATACTAGATGGAGTCTGATGCAATTTCACCATAGTTATACCATTTAAGGAAATAATTTTAATTAAATTAGAAGAGGAAAAAAACAATAAACAAACACTTTTTTTGAAAAATAAAGGCAAAGCCGCCCCCAATACCCATAGTAGATTAGTATGTCCAATAAAACAACTGAATTATGCCTTAACCTAAAGTACCCATATGTGTGCTAACTCTCAAAACTTAACAACCACCGCACCCCACCCCAAAGGAATAGCTTCCCTAAAGTTTACAATCTTGTAAACATCACAAAAGGGTCGCTTTAAACCCAAGGGGCGACGGACAGCTATAAACCAACATGCAAAGCACATACGGACAAAATCGCATGAATACATTTACATGTAATCACGGGGATTCCTCGTAGCGAATCAAAAGCCGGTATGAATATGACACTTTAAAAAACCTGTGCAGCCTCGCATTGCGCAAGCCTGTACGCAAATCCGCGACCAATCACAAGCCTCCGCGCTCTATGTAAATGTTCTATATTCAAATCAGTTTTAAAATCAGAACGCGCATGCACGCGCCGACGTTTTTTATTGGCGCTTTGCATAAAGAGTTTTTTATCGTCCACGTGTTACCCCTCTTGGGGTTGCAACCCTTCTGCAACCCTTTTACGTTTTTTGAGTGAGCTGGCAGCACGCGACGAGTTAGAACGTGTTTTTTGTCGTTAATAAAAGATATTAGACATACAAATGGTTTGGAATAACAATTTTCAAACGCGCATCTGCTTTTTGGGGACTGATTGTGATTTGTTAAATTCTATTCAAAAGTTTTTTGGATGGTGTTTAATGTTAGTGAATGTGGATTGCAGTGTGATAAATTGGCTATGAAATGGCAACACCGACACGTGTGCTGGCGCGAGGTTTATAAAGATGGGGCAGACTAGTAAAGGTAAACTCAAAATAAATATTGATTAAATCAGCACTTATAACAAAATAATTACGTGTGTCTTCCTTTGTTTTGCATTATCCATTTTTATTTGTGGCTGGAACTTCGTCCTTTATACTAAGACCGTTCATTTTAATTTTGAAAACTTATAGAGCGCCAAATGAAGGGATTAACACGTTCGGCGCCGGCAGTGATTCACTGAGCCCTAAGCTATGCCGGGTGAAATTATCGTGGTCACGTATTTGTGTCACTGGCATAGGAGTACGAATTACATGGACACAAATACGTGTCAACTGGCATAATTTATCGGTAAAATATTAAATTGCGTTTATTTGAATTTTGCGGCGTCAGTCGTCTTTCTAACGTGTAGTCGAACGGTGCTAGTGCTGGAAAAAATACTGCAAAATATTTGAAAACCGGCACCGGCAGTGATTCACTGAGCCCTAAGCTATGCCGGGTGAAATTATCGTGGTCAAGTATTTGTGTCACTGGCATAGGGGTACGAATTACATGGACACAAATACGTGTCAACTGGCATAGTTTATAGGTAAAATATTAAAATGCATTTATTTTTATTTTGCGGCGTCAGTCGTCTTTCTAACGTGTATTCGAATGGTGCTAGTGCTGGAAAAAATACTGCAAAATATTTGAAAACCGCCGATTTGTGTCGAAAAATGACACAGATTTGTGTCATCGGCATTGTATAAGGCGGAATTCGATTAATATTTCAATAACATAAATGTACATTTAATTTAAAAAAAAAAATGGAAATTTGTCGAGAAAAAGGCTTGAAAATAAAAACACAACATATGTGTCACCGGCATAGGAGTCAGAATTTTTTGATCACAGACGTTGTGTCACCGGCGCGCGCTTACTTTATCAAAAGGCGAAACATTGCCGTAGTAAAAACTTGTTATTTGATAGATCAATTTGCAGAATTTTCGTTCATCGACGCATTTCTCACCACGATAGGGATAATTTTGTGGTTATCAAATGTCTAACCTAACCCACGTTATAGTTCAGGATTTCCTGAAAACAACAAGACTTCAGCAGAATTTACAGGGTGGAAAGTTCGAATGCCACATGGAAGGCAACTACCTTAAATATTGGAAATAGCACATTCCATGTAAAGGAGACTTTCCTTTATTTTTAAAAACTATAAACTCTGCATTTATGGATTTCTGAAAAATCGTCCGTCTCAACCGGGACTCGAACCGGTCAGTCAAATGCGGTAAAATAACATGCCGTATTTTATGATGCAGATCGAAAGTGTTACCGATATGCTTCATTTATGTCTAAATAACAAACACAATCAAAATAACGGAAGGCCATGAATACTAGCAATTACCATTTAACTTTCTTTCACCCGTCACGGGAAATGTACCGCAGCTACCTTAAATATTGGAAAATATTTCATATTTTATAATATTCTATTTTACGCTTGCCTTACATGTATGGGAGGTATCATAATTTCTATTTACGTATTTCATCAGTGGTACGAGTTATAAATATGTGTACAAAACTTCAGTTTTGTAACTTTGATAGTTTCTGAGAAAAAGTTAGTTTGACATACAGACAGATAACAGACATACACGGCGAAACTATAAGGGTCCCTAGTTTAAGTTTGGAATCGTAAAGCATATACCTAATAATGTCGTATTTGTATATGTTGCATCCAAAACAAAGACCACAGAGGTGTGAAGCTAGTCAAAGCTGGGCGCGGCGGCAAACAGCGCCACGACAGGTCGCGACGTGTCGTGACGCGACACCCGTCCACTAATGTGATTGGTGTTTGTTCTGTAATATATGCTATATCCACAGGGAGTATTATTGCAGCGATAATACTGACCGTGGTGGCGTTTGTCTACATACTTGTATATTAGTTCTCTACATTCCGAGGTTTTACATAGGCACGATAATACTTGTAGTTCGCCCCGAACAGAGACCTCTCCAGCCCTAACTCCATAATCCCTTGAACCTTCTCATGGTCAGAATTAAAAATAGTATTTGGTTCAACTATTCTTCTACCAAATTTCATGAGGATCGGATCTACGATACTCAAGTTATCGTCGAACAAATATACAAGCTTACAAACATTCGTGTGCCCACTGAGTCGACTCTAAGGCCGATACACCACGAAGCAGCGATTGACTGGCTACATTAATACGCAAAAACCTTCAGATGACGTGGCTACTTTGCGTAAAGCATTTTAAATGCAATTTTGGTGGCAACACTCAGACAAACCACTAGCTGCGATTTCGCCGAGAATTCGCTTGTAATTCGCTGAACGCCAGACGATGATTTGCAGTGATTTCGCGCAAAAGTGGTTTCATAGCAGCGAATAGATCGCAAAAGAGACTAGATTTCACTTCGTTCGGTCGATTAAAAGCTTATCCGGTCCAATAACCTATAACATAACACAAAAAAATACTTTAAAAAAGTTGATCAGCGATGTCGGAACTGTTCTGCCGGGCCTGGCAGTTATTCGCATCCAATCGATTGAATTTTTGCAAATAAATAAATAACTTCATGATTTTGTTACAGATAAATAAACCTTGCATAGTTCAGGAAATATATTTGGCCTTCTGTTATCTAATTTGCGATCTTTTTCTGCGTTAAGACTGATCGGACCTAACCTTAACCTTTCAACCCACTGTGCTGTTTGAAGAACGAGATTAGTTTTACGATTACCTTTTATTTGGTATTAACAAAAAGATCTTAGTGAAAATTACCGACGGCCGCTTCATACTTCCTGAACTATACCATGACTGGAAACAAACTGCCAAGCATTGGACCGGCAGGCTAGGGTTAATACTCTTTTGCAGGCGGTGTTTAATAAACGTAGGCGAGTTCCCTGAGTATACATAGAATTCTCAAAATATAATACAACGTACGATTCTTGGTAAGCACACATATAGTGTGAACTTCCTGTCAGGTCCAGAAACTTCCAGAGCAACGTACCCTGCAAGGGTCAAATTCTTATTATGTAATTTCACTCAGATATCACTGAACTATGTTCTTTCATTATTGCTTTATTAAGCACGTACTTAAAGACAAAATACATTTTTTTTTAAAAGAGGCGGTGTGCTGAGGGAGGACCTAACAGGTTAAATACTTTGTAGATAGAAAACTTAGCCTACCGCACACTACTTAGCAGTTTAGTCTTTCTTTACTGATGATTCCATCAGGAATTCGTATAATGTCAAGTAATTTTGAGATTCTTGCCGATTATTCGACGTGTAAAACCTTCATACCAGGGGCACGTTTTACAAAGCTACAAGTTACAATTTTACGGGTCTAAACTAGCAGCACTGCTCAAATCGCTGGTCGTCATGGGTCGAGGTTGTGTCAAATGGAAACTTGTAACCTGTAAATTGTAATTTGTAGCTTTATAAAACAGGCCCCAGCATTCAACCGCCGTGACCAATTAATTATGTTTTCCCCTGGTTTCCCGCTCCTTACCCTGGTAGTTTTCTAGTATAATTGTTCAACCGATGTCATGTCTATATACGTTGACGAGTTTATGTAACAGACAATCTGTTAAGGTTATAACAAAACTGGCCATAGAAAATACTTTTAACCTGGTTTCCATAATGGGTATACCTATGTTCTGCTGGTACTCCGACAAGTAAGGTTACTGACAGTAACCTCTTGGTTTATAAGTCATCAGCGTCGGTCAATACCATACAACTTTACAAGGTTTCTTTTAACTTACAGTGTTCGTATGTGGGTATTATGTAAGTTCTCCGCTTCAAAATTTGGAAACCAATTTTGAACTAATGAAATGGGCTGAAATAGGACCACATTTTTATGTAAACCCAAAGACAACGAACTGAGTAGTATGGTATCTGAGAGCTGATCTGATGATGTAGTCGGAAGGTGGCGACAGGAACTCCGCTATATGTAACCCTCCGTGTAGTGACTCATTTCTTAGTTTGGTCTTGATAAGCAGATAAGAGATTAGTTTTCAAAAAAAAGTACAGTCGGCAACAAAGGCTTGTCCCAAAAAATTTTTTTGTGACTGAAACTTACTAGCGATAAACTGTCTTTTCCTTTGAGTCATCCATGTCACTAACCCATGTAGAATGTCCAAGAGGAAACAGTACATTAGAAATAGAAGCTAACAGGAAACTAACTAAACAGTGTCTGTTTGTCGCAAACATCCGCGCAAGCTCCGTAACCCGAACTGAAAAAACAGTTGGAGTGAAAGTAAATACGGCAAAAAATGTGTTTGCGCGAGTTGTTTGCCGAGCGCGAGGCGGTTGCGGGTCGCGGCGCGTTGCGGGTACCTACTGAAATATATTTCACATTTAATTTCTTACTAGATAAACTTAATATAATGTGGAGGACTATAGTAGAAGGGGGAGACCTCAAGGCCGTCTTAAACTATGCATGTGCCCTGGGGCACATAAGAATTTGGGCCCTTTTGGAAAGTATAAGAAAACGAATTATAGTAACATTTTTCTACTATGATGCCGTGAGAGAAATTGTCGGTTCTTCGGTTCCCTCTGACGATGGGGGGGACGACGGGCCCCCTGTGCCTTTATGGTAAAGACTAAAAAAACAAACACTAACTTTAGCATTTAAAATATTAGTAGGATAGCAGGATCTTCATAAGCACCTATAGACCTATAGGTGTATCTTCACCGAAGTACTCGCAAACGGATGTCTTTTCATTCCCACCACTGCGATGGATGAGTGGATGTCAGTCGTTTGTGCGTTTTTGCGGACGTTTTTTGAACCACACAGTTTTAAAGAATTACCATATTCCGATTCCTCTGGTGTGGCGGGTGTATGGGTCGCGATGATCACTTACCATCAGGTGGCTCGCTTGCTTGTCTGCCTCCTTTTTCACATAACAAAAATGCGGCGGTATTTTCGGACCATTACTATTCAGGGACATTAACAAGAAAAGAGGATCATCTTTTTTCAAAGGTCGGCAACACTTCCGCAACCTCTGTTGCATTCATTCGACTCGTTTAAGTCCAAAAAAAATTATGAAAAGCATTAATAAACCTCGCTAAAATAAAAAATTCTAAAACGAAATCAACATAGTTGCTAGTCTCCTAGCAAACACGGAACTAATCATACAGCATACAATAAAAGACTGCATTCCACCCTAGTGCCCGGGGGAAACCCTTTCCGCCCCGGTCATCCATCACCCGGGCGAAATGTATTTTAATCCACCTAGTTCATGAAACGTGAAAAATGATCCCGGAGCGCGCGCACACACACACATCGCGCATGTACAGGGAGTATTTGGCAGACTGGCGTGAAATTCAAATGCTAAAGATATTGAGTCTGTCTGTTTTTTGAGTCTCAAAAACGATATGGTGATGTCTTTTCCCCAGTTATAGTAATGTCAACATTATGATAGTTCTTACTATCTTGACGGTAGTGTGCAGTGAAGCAGAGGTCATCAAATTAATATTAATTTTAAATGGATTAAAAAACCCCGACGCAAATTGTAACCTCTACTTAGAGAAGAACTCTTTAACTGTCAAACTGTTTTCCAACAATCCTGACTGAAAACCATCCCTATTTAACTAGGTTTCAATTCAGGAAAATGGCACTGATGTCGGTGTATCCGTTTGGGAGTTACAAAGCCAAAGATGGACAGGTGTCAAACATAAAATAGTCCTGTTATCTGAAAGTAGGTAAAGAACGTAAAATAATATTCAGTTTATTAAATTTAACGTCACTCGCCGTGAGACACACAGCAAGTAATGATGTGTTTCTAGTTTTTTTCAAGTTTTTCATGGAACTAGAAATTTCCGCGTCAGTTTGCGCAGCCCTTAAGCCGTGCAACTCCGGTTTTCATCGGAGACGGAGCGCGAAAATGGAGTCAGCGTTATAAATCGTTTTGTTTTATGAGCGTTTAAATTGGATTTCGTTAACCGGCTCGGTTGGCCGCGTATATTTGTATATTTTATAATATTGTTGAATCTAAAACGAAACGAAATTGGTGGATTTAGTGATGGTAGGTTGTGCAGGGTCCGTCAGGATCGATTACTATCTTAACTTTTAAGTTGCGAAGCCTTAAGGTTGCGGGGTTCGCATTGTTGTGTTCTTGTTCGAAGGAGTGAGATAGATTGTGACTAAATAAGTACTAGTACTAGTTTCATTGTCTATCTTACTTCCGGGACTCAACAATGCGCACATTGTTGCTTACAATCATCTGCTTATCATCTTTTCTTGCAAGAAAACCAAGAAACCTACCAGTAGTGCCTTCCCCTCTATCATAGCCCTATAAAATAAGTTGATTATTCCAACTAAAAAGGTCAAGCATATGCTCCCGGAGTCAATTGAACCTGAAACCTAAAGATCAATCCATCATCTATGCGGCATGTGAGCCTCGCTGTCGGCTCGGGCTGCAATTTGTGTGCCATGATTGATGGCGAATCTCAGTCCTTCTGGGAGATTTAACTTAAACTGTGACTTCGCGGTCCCGGAGGGGGGGGGACTGTTTATGAAGGTAACAATGTGTTAGTTGTTTAGCATTTTCTAGCGAATGGAAATAAATATCGTATCACAAATCATTTCTTTCGACGTTAAGGCTGTAGGTCAGCGTTGACGAAAATTTGTGGTATTTCTCTCAGGTGCATTTCAATCTGATCCTTTCGAATTTTTGTGGTCGCGTTAGTAATATAAATATATTATGAAGGCATACGTTTTATTTTGTAGTCTAGCCCTGCGCAATACTTAATATAGTAATCTATAAATACTAGCGAGAGACTTCCGTAGGACTGGTACAAAATGAATCAAGCCAATTTACTTTTGTTTTAACCTAAAATATCCAACATTTATTTTGCGTGTGTATTATGACCATTTATCTTGAAAGGCCCTATAATAGTACTGAAATAAAGCTTATTTAATCTTTAACGATCTACGGTATATGTGATAATCTATGGAGACCGACTGTACTTACAGTTAAAAATTAGACGCCCATAGTGGTTCTTAGAATTAGCATTTCAATCGTCTCTCTGCCAATGGCGATTCTGTTTATGAAGACTCCTTATGGTATAGGTTTAATACGCGCAAGCGCAAAAAAACACCAAAGGACATTGACCATATTTGTATGGGAGTTGGACCAAGTGCTGCCCAGAATGAACGCATAGTGCATTATGTTCCTTACGCTATCACGAGACGGTACACTAAATCGCTTCAAGATCTACCCCAGGAGTCACGAAAAAAAAGACTTTTTCTAGAGAAGTAAATCATCAATCATCAATATACATTACTTACTAATGGTCGTCATCTTCGTTGATAATAATTCTATCGAAGAGTGGAGCAGGGCGTCTAACAATGAGTTGGTACCTAGCCCACCCTAAAAACCAAACTAGGCACATAATATGCACTCATCAGCCAGTTGTTCCTAGCATGAAGATTGCTTTATGTTGATGACTGCATCAACGACAACATTTTTTTATTCTCTCGAACCAATTTTTAAAATATGTGTTTTTTATAATAGATAGTAACGTAAGAAACTCGTTAGAGGTATTTTCACGTCTGGGCAGCGTTTGGTCCAAACCTTGTCAATCTCCTTTACGAAAAATATAAAGGTGATTTAAAATTACATCTCTAATATCTGTAATAAATCACTCGTCTGGGTTCTGCCTGGGTCTGCTGTCGGACTCGTAATGTTCAAGCGATTTGTGAAACAAAACTCAATCTGTTACTAGAGTTGGTGTTAATATACCTTTATCAGGTCAGTTTTGGATAATAAAAAGGAACCTGGCACTACCCACCTTACCTTAAAAAGATGCTATTGGTGTGACTTCGGTGTCAAGCTATCCGTCTGTATATCGCAGTACCTTTTCCTGTCAACCACAAGCACACTTTGACATTTCTTGCTTGCATATGCGCGATTCAAAGTAAATACACAATGTTAACATAACTTTATTTAATTTAAAAATTATGACTTTAAACGTTATTCGTTGGTTGGTTATTTGTTTATTATTTAAAATGTACCACGTCACAGATTCCAAGCTGTAAAATTCAAATTCTATTCCTTCTTCAAGTGTAATTTCCAATTGAATCATCTCCGCACCGCGTTACACTTCCAATGGCATAATAATAGTTTTATCACCGATATCGGCTGGATTACTAAAACATCTGTCCCGGAAAATTTACTCTTAAGGGCGGGAAAAAACTGCAATAAAAGAGTAACAAAGAAGCCGCCACCGGCCGATAACAGCATGATTAATACCCTCGCTATCTGCGTCTTGCAGGCTCGACCTCCTACCACCGTCTCCCGCTCCGACGAAGCTTAAGCAAAAACCGTACATGTCTCACAGGGAATAAAGACAGGTTTCCGACACGAGGGAGTTAAGTGTAAGGTATAAGACTTACGGATTTCGCATAATGCATACATTCCAGGAGGGTGAGGGAGAGCCGTCGCTCGCACGCGACGCCGTTTTTTTATTGTTATGGCCTCGGTGGAGTATGGCTTGTCGGATTTTGAATATCACTTTTGAATAGCATAATGGGAGTAATGGAGTGTTTGGGTTGAGTTCGAGTTTTTGAGTTGATTTGAGGGAAGCCATTTTGGTGGAGATGTTTGTAAAATTTATAACAATAATGTTTTAGGGGGGCGGAAACGCATTTTGTGTGTGAGTTAATTTGTGTTTTGTGGTCTCAAAAAATGCGTGATGGAAATTTGCAATGTTATAGCGCATTTACTATTCAAATTTAGATGTGATTTTTGAGTCTGCCAGTCAGTGCCTAGGTATACGGATAACACACAAACTTGCAATGTAGCTTTCATAAATGTAAGGAGGAAATATGTGGGGAAATGACGAAAAACGATTTTTTAGCTAACTCATTGATAAATTCTAGTGGCAAATAAAATAGTTTTAGCATTTGTTTAAGAAGCGGAATAGGAATAAAGGTCAAAGTACGATAACAACAACAAACAAAGAACATCATTGCTAAAGCGTTTTTGGTTTCCCAATGGACCTTCCTTTATTCTGTCAGTGACAGGTAATATGTTACAATTCGGTATACATTGCAAACTCAACAAGTTCTTACATCACTGAGCTTTATATAAACTACGCAATGTACACCAAATTACCATTTTGAAATAGCTGGTTTAACTTTAAACACGTCATGAATGTCCGGAACTTAATTACCGTGTCATTACACAAGCCAGTGGTCCGGTTCAACCGATTAGCGACCGGACCATAAACACTTAATACCGGCCTTCAGCCGCAGGTGCTATCAATTAATATCCGGAAAATATCATTACAGCAGGGGGGGGGGTTGGCGCCCCCCAGCCCCCCCGAGCCCCGCCGCCTGTCACGGACACGTTATGTAAATGGATGTGTGATATTAATGCTAAGGAGTATAATGGTGGAATAGTTAGTGATATTAGTTCGAGTGGGTTGAATGAACTCTATTTTAAGGGCTATACTTAGGGCAAAAGGTTTTAGTTCGTATGTGAATTTAAATGAAAATAGGGTGAGCTTGGTTAGTAGTGGGTTTACTACAAAGCTAGAAGTCCTGGGTTCAAGTCTGGGCCCATAGGTAAAGCGGCTATTACATTATCATATTCTTAGGGAACTAACTTACTGTTTTAACGGTACGCGCTTCATCGTTGTCCAATTATATTTATTTGAATTTATATCACCAGTTAAAGCTACAAAAACAATTGTTTAAAATGATAAAAATATTTAAAAACTTATAAAATAACTGTTACATTCAGTGTTTTAGTTTGTAAACTAGTTCACTAATGGTTAACAAATGTGGTTTGCCGAATAAATTGTTAACTGAACCTGTGTTTTAAGCACAAATACATTTATCAAATGGTCCGTTGGCTAAACAAACGGACACCGTGTTAATTCTTATATAAACACAAAGAAATTACGAAATGCGAACAAAAACAAATGATTAACTGCCGCACTCAGAGACGCCAATTAAATTGAATGCTTGATTAAAGCTGCTGCTGTTACTTTCTTCGCTATAGCAGTAGAATAAGACAACATGTCACTAAACAAGTATTAAATTTAACTGACGTCTCTGAGTGCGGCAGTTAGACGTAAAATGGCTAAATTATTGATGAAGAGATAAAATATCTTACAGTTATCATGGCCATTCAAATGTGTCAAAAAATGTTTACAGAACATTATTTTGTTCGCAGATTTCTTGAATCGTCGCAGATGACCCACACAACACAGCTACAAATTGAAAGATATTGGACAATAACTAAGTAAGGGCAATGTCTTCTGATATGGCAAAAATATGCATGCATGCATATGAAAAGGCGATCTCTTTATGTAGTCTTTAAAACTTGAACATAAAGAGTTCGCCTTTTCAAACCTAGCAAACAACGAGCTTCTAAAAACTAGACAGTATAATTATCGATATTAATTTAAAAGCGAAAAGTACGTGTAACTTTTGGGATAAAGAATTTTTCAACAACATGCCAAACGTTTGTAGAGCTGTTTAGCCTACAGAAATTCATTAATATACAGATGTACATACATGTCACTTGAAATAGTTTTTGATAATATCTGTTTCAGGATTATATCTGCGACCTTCACCTTCGGCGCGGCCCGCCTCACCCATGCCATGCCAGTCTAAAAAATGAGACTTCTACAAATAAATAAATAAAATAAATAAATATCAGGGGACAATGTCACACCAATTGACCTAGTCCCAAACTAAGCTCTAGGCTTGTACTACGGGTACTAGACAACGATATAAATACTTACATAGAGAAATATATACTTAAATACATAGAAAACATGCATGACTCAGGAACAAATGTACCAAGGGTGAACCTATTTGCATAGATAATCAAACATAGTCGTGCCTATATTCAACATTGTTTGAGCGATAATATTAGTAGTTCGCCTTAAAAAAAGATGCCTCGGTTTCCCACGACAATCGATTATAGCAAACCTAGCTATTCATACCGACTAAACCATGATTTAATAAATAAATAACTACTAATGGCCTGTTGTTTGATCGGTAATTAAACTAACTAAATAATGGTCAAAAAACGTTACTAATGGTTAAAATCTCAAATTTTAGATTCCTTTTTCGAATTTTAACAATTAGTTAGTTTAAGTACTGATCAAAAAACAGGCCCATAGACGGATACGAGTAGACATAGGCGGTGGACATCTTCTTTACATAGTATAAAATGAAGTCGCTTCCGCTGTCTGTTCGCTTCGATCTTTTAATCTAGTCCACGGATTTTAATGCAGTCTTCATCTACAGATAGAGTGATTCAAGAGGAAGGTTTTTATTTATAATTCTCGTTTATGTAAGGCTGTTAGAGAAAACTCACATAAACCGAAGCGAAGCGAGGGTGGGTCGCTAGTACAATATAACACCCCTTTTTTTGTTTGGGGGTGAAGAAAGGGCAGGGTCAGATCCTGGCAATAGGAAATTGATCCCACAGCATAGCTTAAGCTTATTGAATTGGGTGAAATATCTAGGTATATGATTGTGGTTTCAGATGGTCTTCGAACACAAAAGCGATTGGGCGAGGAGCTTCAAAAACAAGTTAAACTAATGCACGTTACTTAATCGAGGAGGTAAATAACACTAACCTAATATTTTAGACTTGCTTATAAATAGACATAACAGATAATAACTGAAAAAAATAATTGGTCCCTCCTAACAAGATTGTGATTGTTGTGCATAAACGTCTTGATTCCATACGAGCCTAAGAAGACTTTAGATACAATACATCCACTAACATGTTGGTTGAATCACCAAGGAACTTGCGGTTGTTACTATCAGCTTTTGTTGGTATAACTAATATCATAACTTTGTATTAAATTTTTGTCAATTAAAGGAAAAAGAACATGATTTTTTGAGTGTATATTTTTATTCCATTCGGCGTCGAGACCCTTGGTCCGTGGGGTCCTAGCGCTTAAGCTTCTTCAAAAAGGCTCATTGATGTCACAAACCGAAGAGCTGGCAATTTCCTCGCTCAACGTATACGTTTAACTTTTCAGCGAGGAAATGTTGCCAGCATCTTCGGAACAATACCTCAGGATAATTTTTCGTTTTAGCGTTTTAGTAATTAGCTTAGCTTTATTTTTTGTTTTAATTTTAAAAAAAACTTTATTGTTTTGTACATATAATCTGTATTATTTTATGTCATTCAAATAAAATAAAAGATATTTTTACCTGCTTAATTAATTACATAATTATGTAGATATTTCGTAATACATGTAAAGTCGCCGTCATAAATATGTTTACACTTTAGTACCTTGTCTAATTAACGTCATGTTTTAACTGCCATATGAAATTGCCATAGCGGATAAAGTGACAAGGTACTAAAGTGTAAACATATATTTGACGTCGACTGTACGTACACTGAGTTATTGCAAACTGAGTCCGTACTTTTAATTGTGTTCGTTCTATGGGAATTTCTCGAAGCTTGGTGTCAATAGACATTCTTATCGTCGGTGATACTGCAACGCGTAAGTAACAAAGTAACTTAGGTTCAAAATAAACCTTAGCAAGTAAATCAGTAAGGCACATTTTGCAAACTATTCAATTTGTTAGTTACGCGATATTATAGTATGACCAACGTTGAGTAAAACGTCTTGATGAAGCCTAATATACTCGTAAGCCGCATAATTATGTTTCGATTATAGTTATCATGTTGTAATAAGATACATACATACATAATCTCACGCCTTCGTTCCCAGAGTGGGGTAGGCAGAGCTACAGAATTACAAACATCTCTAAAAACTTGTTGATAATTCTATAACCACAATTTGCACAATTAGGCTAAGATGTTTACCAGCGTATTAGTGACAGGTTGCAAGCCCATCGCCTAACAGTACTACAAGCCTTTATTCCCTTAGTCGTCTCTTACGACATCCACGGGAAGACGGGACGGGGAGAAGTGGAATAAGATAATTACTTTTATATCTTTTTACCTTCCCTCTTTTTATTACTACGTGCGAGTGTGACAGTTCAAATCCATTCTGTACCCTTACCATGAGTTACAATTACCGTTCTCGCTAGCGAGCCAAATGCTCTGTCCCTGGCAATCTATAAGAATACTGTGAGGGACAGAGCATTGGAATCGCTAGCGAGTACTTCGGTATTCGACCGATTCGGTCTTCGATATCAAATTGTTAGAATGTCAATTTACCTAATAGTCAAATTCCTAGAATGGCCATTATTCAACATCTAATCTTAAAAAGGCGTATCAAAGTCGGTCGGCTACTTATAGCTAATCTGCCTTGTTACAAAATTGTACGTATCTTTATAAGCCAATGTCTATTCAGTCAGTTCCAACTACATCTCCAGCGATATAACTACAGCCCCGCAGCATCCAACAAACGCAGTAATAAAACATGACCATTTTTCAGACAATGCCCGTAGCAGCCCGCTACGCCGCGGCCGCGCTACGGGGCTACGGCAGGTGAGGCGATTGGTTCCATTTCAAAAGATTACGTGAGCTTTTATTGTGTGTAAAAGCTTCTTTGTAGGTGTGGGCTTTGTAAGTAGTGCTTTTAAGTGTGCTGAGATTACTGGGCTGCGTTTATATTGTATGATGCTTGTTTAGGTTCCGTACCCAAGGGGTGCTAATGGGACCCAATTAATAACCTTCCGCTGTTTGTCCGTTCTTTTGTCTGTCTGCTGTATCTTGTGAACCTTAATAGCTGGACACTTGAAATTTTCACAGAGTATGTATTTCTATTACCGCTATACTTAAATAAAGATAAAATAGAGTTTAAAAAAAACAACGTGTTTTTTGGGCGTGGCACGGAACCCTACTCGCACTTGGCTAGTTTTTTTTTCATCTTATGTTGTTTAAAAACTTCAATTGTCAACTATAGAACTTTATCTCAAGAAATAAATAACTTGTGTCAAAATTAATCACTGCCTTTCTGTGACAGAGTTCTAATGTGGTAACACAATTTTTAAGCTGTAAACTTTATAGCTCAAAGCCTATCGTCAATGCATGCATGTGCCTGATAAAGTTTTTTTTTGTGTTTCAGAGATATGTTATGTTTTCTTCGAGATTCTTTGTTCAGTTTGTAAGCAATAGAGGAATAAATGGAATTGTTTTATTTCATGTTTCATTTGCATGCCAATTTCAATTAACAAGCAATATTTACAACAGTAATTTTCTTTTCTATTTATAATAAGTGGAATAATAAAATGCCTTTATAACGAACCAACAAACGCTACAATCTCAACTCTCTGCGACTCAAGTGTGTGTAACATCAAACCATCCAACCTCGGTCTCTGCCACGCCATTCTAATCCCCCTCTTTCTTCCACAAATCATAGAACACCGCGGGGAGCTATAGCTCTTCGTATACTGGAAGTTCTCCGTACATATTTCTGCAATTGATTAGGCGAGGGCGGTTGCCATGGCAACTGCAGCAACCCTCTCCCTCCCCCTCCCACATAAGTCATTGTAAACGCGCACCGCACGCGGGTGGTGTGAGTGAAACGCTTATGGAATATGATTTGAAAAGTTTCGGTTATTTTTAATGGAGGGTAGTTGATGTGTGAAATCAGAAGTGGGATTGTGGGCATATGTTGACCAGTTTTTGTTTGGTTAATTGGTTTTTGGTTGGAGTGTTTTTGTTTGTGTGGAGCGAGTTTTGTAAACAGTAACCTGATTTAGGTATTTAGATAGGGTAACTCTAAGGGAAATACCTATTAATGAAATAGTAGATAGCAAAGAAAGTGTTAGAAAACAAAAAAAAAATACGTATCATTATTATCGGTTTTAAATTGTGTTTATTTGTAAAGTGTAGGTATAATTGTCAAGTAAATTTTTGTCTTTTTTATCACTGTAATAGAAAAATTACCAAATGGGGTATTTTTTCTATTACAGTAATAAATAAATATACTCTCAGTCTTCAGTTGTCCCGTCCCGTAGCTACCCAATGATTTCTGTGTAAAATCAGTTACTAGGTATATTACCTGGAACTCTTTAAATGTTTTAATAGTTTATCAAAAGTCTGCTTTTCTTTACTTATTCTCGTGAGGTGAATTATTTCCCTCCACCTTTATTCGTCTTCCAGCAACAATTGAACGTTCCTATTGTAAATTCTATTCGCCTGCGTACAGTCCGCAGCGAAAGTTGCCGAGCCGACCAGGAGGGACAGGGAAGTCGTAAAATGACAAGTTAAACAATAGAAAAATATATGGAAAATGTCAAATGGAAATCAGATTGGCATATTCGTTAGAATTGCAACTTGATGATTTGACTTAAGAAACAGTAGGTGGTTTTTAAAATTCACCAACCTGTCAAATTTTAGTCACATCGGCGTAAAAGTTTGCGTCAAATTACTGCAATAGACACAGCCGGATAAATTATAGAGGTTCCGCTTAAGGAATATATTTCAACTGTGTCTATGACGTGTTTTACTTTAATTTCATATATAACTTATTAACTAGCGACCCGTCCTCGCTTAGCTTCGGTTTATGTGAGTTTTCTGCAACACGCATGCATAAAACAAAATTAATTAGACATAAAAACCTTCCTCTTGAATCACTCTATCTATTTTTGAAAATTGCATTAAAATCCGTTAAGTACTTTAAAAGATCTAAGCGGACAGACAGCGGAACTGACTTCATTTTATACTATGTAAAGTAGAAGATAAAGATTTCGTGGATTTTAGGTAGGATTTAACCCATTTACACCACAGTTTCTTGACTACGAGCAGATCTACTCTTAAAAATATATCGGTAAATGGTGTCTGCATGGGCATTCTGACTAGGTAGACCCGGACGCTTTTAAAAACCGGTCAGTTAACAGACACTTTCCAAAACAAGAAAAGTCCGGTGATATCCGGATGAATGGCAGCCCTAGTAGTCAGCATCTAGCTACGGCGTAGTTTCGCTGCTGTCCGTACAATGTCCACGTCTCGGATATGCATTGTGGCCCCTGTGTGGGGGAGGGGGAGGGCGATACAATATTAACGTTCGATATTCATTGGGTTGAGTGCACTTTATGGAGTTATATAATTAAGGTGCAGTTTATAAAAATGTGTATTTTGAAAGACCTTCCAGGCTTAAAGAGTCTGTTGCATTTATTTTAAATGTTTCATAGTTCTACATGATACTACAATATTTATATCATTCGTTCCTGTCACAAAATCTTTCGAAATTTATTTTTTAATTGCTTTTTTCCGTCAATCAAGTCAATAATCAGCATTGTATGTTGTTTTATTACTACACAATGATCCAACAAACGTGAAAAGGTATGTGTATTATAAACTGTGGGTTAGACCGTGTCACAATGTCTTTTGTCATGATGTCCTACCGTTAGGCAATCATATGTTTGCCTAATGTATCGTTTCCCAACTTTTTCATTTCATTTGGCAAACATATTTCGCCGAAACAAAGGTAACCCCCATCGTGCCTTCGTGCCTTGATGTGTGGACGTCCGTGGCCCACCATGCCCAGTTGATCCCGAATTTTACCTATTTTTTCACCATAACGTACATCCAGCGCAGTTAATTAAAAGAGAATAACATTTTTAGAGCCAACTTACATAAGCTGTGCTGGCAACAGGGTTTTTAGGGTTCCGTACCCGAAGGGGGCCCTATTAATATGCCTATGCTGTCCGTCCGTCCGTCCGTCCGTTCGTCCTAACTCTAAAGAGCTGTATCTTTTGAACCGTAATAGACAGAAGGTTTTTTTCAAAATACTTATAAGAAACGTTTTTTTGACAAATTTTTACTTTTTTGTTTCGTAGAACGGTAAAATATACAAGCGTCAAAATTTGAAATGATTACAAATCCTGAAGAAAAACAACAAATACTTTAAAAAAAAACAAGTGTGGGGTCGGCTTGCGCTGATTCGATTCCAAATCGAATACAAATCGGAATATAAATAATACCTACCGTACGGCGGTACGAAACCCTCAGTGCGCGAGTCCGAGTTTCTTTATGTGTAGTGGAAATCAATTAAATTTCTTGAATTTAATACTTTCCACCATATTCTACGAATAATAGCCATAGCATGACGAAATGTTACATCACGCCAGATATACATATTCACTAAAGTTCATTTCAATAATCAAGAAAAACGTAAAAAAGCGCCGTAGCTTCGAAATGTAACATTCTTACTGCAAAGGGTAACCTTCAATAACCATGGAATCACGTGGTTTGTAAACAACCAGCCGCCGGAATTACTCCAATCGGCACCTGTCCCATTCGTCCCGGCAACTGCCGTAATCAGGCGATTGTCTAAAGCGGAAGCCCTCCAGTTTCAACTTAATTTGGCGCAGCTAATCCTCGGCCTAATTATATACCCCACAACCAGCTCCCACTGACCCCTGGGTATGTACAGACCCCGTAAGGGCGGAGCTCTGACGCTTTTGGTCTGGAGTTTGGCTGGGGAAATTGATTCGGGGAGACTGGCTCTAATAAATGTGGGTTTTAAAAGTTAAAGTTGCTATTTAGGCGGTTTACGTGTTGTTAGAATGTAATGAGAGTTCTTCTATTTTTCCCTCTAACGAGCGGAATGACGTTAAGAAAATGCTTTTGACAAAAACGTTGTAAGAGATTTAGTACCAATTTCACCATACGATGTTAAATTTAATTAATGTTAAACAACTGCTAGTACGTATACATTTTGACAGCTGTTAACGCTCTAATCCTCTGCTAAGGGGTTAACATCGTATGGTGAAATTGGTACTTAGTACAAAATAAAATTTATATTATAATAAGAATTTCCTAGTTTTATATAAAGTAACGTTTGAAATCGGAAGAAACATCAACTTTCATTTAAGGAGATAAAACTTAAAACATTTGTAACTGCAAATAACTACACTACTACGTCGATATAACAATTCCCTATTATGAGTAGTCTAAGAGTCACTAATAGGATTATTTGATCCGGTCAATGTTATCAAATAGCCCAATAAAAAATGACTACGTATTAAAAATCTAATAACAACACCCGAAAACAAGCAATCTGTCTCATCTCTCAGTGAGTTCGTCAAACTTGGTAGACAGAAACACACTGAGGTAATATTTCCCTGTTTCTTAATGCGTACAGTCCGGCAGATCAAGATGTATGCATATGTATATGTTTGCTCGGACCGGACCTACGGTAACGAGGATCGAAGTGTCGCGAGGCTTAATTACGGGGAGGGAGGCTGGGGGCAGGTGTGGGGGGGGATAAGGGGTAAAGTCTGGGGTGTGGAGTTATTTGTGTGGCTGATGCTTTGTTTATGAGTCTGGAATCGTTTGATTACATTTTTTAGGTAAAGACATTTGAAAGATCAAAATAATTGTTAGTTATACAACTTAATTTCATAATGGACGTGACAGAAGTGCGTAAACCTGACCCTATGAGCTTTTGTTAAGTCCACAAGTTAAAATAATCTTTTACCGAACAATAGGCGAGTGTCCTAAAAAAATCGAATAAATCCGTCATTTACATTATAGAAAAATATTGAACACATATTTTTCTTTTGTGAATTAAACAAAAAATGAGGAAGATAAAGTGCGTTAAAGTTTCGTGTGTATACTTTATACCACGTTGTGACGTCACGAGCCCCCACTCCCGAACTCTGATGCGCGTTATATTTGTCAATTTTGATTGTTTTGAAAAAGAAAACAATACGTGTTCAATATTTTTTGATAATCTTACTGAAGGACTAATTAGTTTTTTTTTACCCAGGACACATCTATTGTCCGCATGTCTGCTGGCCATGGACTTATTTCATTCAATATAAGTCCATGGGAGTATTAGGAGTATCTATAAACAACAGGAGTGAAAGCGATTAATTAAAATTAGAATTCGAATTAGAATAATACGATAATGAATAATGATGATGATGTTTGGTCATGTGGAGAGAAGGGATCAAGTGCGTTTAACGAAACAGAAATACATATGAGGCAAGAGTAAATGGGATAAATGGGAATGTTGGAAGGGGCAGGCCAAGGTGAACGTTCCACGATCAGATCGGGCCGTATTAAAAAAAGGCCAGGTCAGGAGTACCCGAGACCCACTCACGTGTATGAAGACACTTATGACTGAGGATAGTATCGCTTGTGTATTTTCCCGATTATCGGACGAACCTGTAAATTGCACGTGATGCTCAGATTTTTGTGCTTTACCTGCTTTCTCATCGTAAAAAGATTTGTGAGATCATCCTGCAGGGTGCGCCAAAGTTCATATAAAATTGCAACTCCGATTATTGGAACTCCGAAAATTTTTCTCATACCATTTTACATCATAATGATCACTCTTCATACTCTTCATAATATTTTTTAATACTAATGATCGGAACTTATACTCATCTGAACTTATAACGCCAATATTCATGGAACCGCACACTTTTCAGTATTTCTTAAATATCTTACGTGAAGATAAAATTAGGTTAGGTTAGGTTAGATTTATAACAATCCTCAAAAAGTAACAGTTTCTTAAAAATTGCATTATGAGTTGCGATAATTATGACTTAAAAAAGTATAATCAAAATTTTTCGAAAAAATTATGAATATAGACCCAAATCGTTATTTGTATAAAAAATAATCTAAAGACCAATTTTATATGAGCCAATATGGACCCCATCCTGCAACATATACATGCGTATAGCCCGTGGAACAGCCATACACCCAACATAATTAAGCACAGCGTCTACGCATCACCCCTATGCAAATACTCTCAGCATGTGTGGGGTGCATTATCGATCCGCTGCACATTAGCACCGCCTTTTACCGCCTCTACACTACATAACAAACGATATTAAACCTTATATACAGCTTGCTAGAGGTTGTAGCAGAGAAGGTTAACGGCATATAGGAAGCGCGTGGGCATGCATAATATATCGTCCCTAGTGGGCAGTAGACTGCAATGTTGCAAGTGCAGATGCATTTTGTTGATTATTCTTTGTTTATATTTGGAACGTTTTGAACATGTAGCTAGAGATTTTCATGTTATTCATACTGACCTGTATCTTATAAATGTGTATAGACAATGAATGTCAACAACACAGTAGTCAGACAATGTGTGTTTATGAATGTGTGTGTGACATTAAACATAATGTGGCCCAAATTGCTTTTGACGTGGTATGGTATCGTTTTTAACTCGGTCGCCATTACTGTCAAGTAAATAAGAGCTATTAAAACGTTGACAACACGATAACAAGTCAAAAGCAATATTGTTTAACGTCGTAGAATAGAGGCCCTGCGCCTCTATTCAACACGGTAAAAACAATATCGTATTTGACCTGTTATCGTATTGTCAACGTTTTGATAGCTCTTACTTTCTTGACAGTAATGGCGGCTGACGTCATAACAATACCATAACAGGCAAACTACGATATCGTTTTTACCGCCTAGAACAGAGGCGCTGGTAGGTATATTTAGATATCTATTCTCTTTAGTGTTGGTTTGTATAACGTTAAAAACTGTGCGGCAATAGTTTTCGCGGAAAAGTGTTATTTTCTTAAAAAAATCACCTTTCTAAATCGAGGACGAATTATTTGTGCAGTGTGCTTGAATTGCTCTGCGTGTTTTACCTACAACTTTAGCCGACCTGCTTCGTCGACAGAACCTGCGCCCAAAGTCAAAATAAGTACTTGCACTAAAATTTTATTAAATTGGCAAGCTTTGGCAGGACAACTTATGGTCACTGGTTATTAATTCGTTGAAACATAAACAGTAATGTTGGAAAGATATGAGTAGAGTTGTTGGATGTCACTTTCTCGCGAAATAGTTATTTGTTATACAAGGGGGGAAAGTTGTATTTTACCTGCGAGTGTTCATTTGAAACACGAGCTAGTGAAAGGATTCTATGATTGACCACGAGCGAAGCGAGTGGCTCAAAAATAGAATCCTGAGCGTAGCGAGTGTTTCAACACACGAGACGTAAAATAACTTTTCACCCGTGTATAACACAAAACTTTTCATCTCACTACAGCGAGGAAAATAAGCTCAATTCCGCATTTTGCACGGTTTCCCGTAATTCCACAGGTGTTAATACGTCTTTCATCACTCGAATCACTCATTTTTAATAACAAAACAAACTAGAAAAACATACGAATATTTAACGTTGACCCAAAGATGAAGGAAAACAGAGGCCCTACTTTGAAAATCGAAGTTCGAAGTTACGTTAGCTCCATCCCTTTCTCTCGATTTAGTCTCGAAGGACGTGTGACAGAGATGGAGCTAACGTAACTTCGAATTTAGATTTTTAAAGTAGGGCCTCTGCTTTACTACCTCTATGCGTTGACGTTAGTTAAAAAGTTTTGACTTAAGTTTTTTTTTATTATTTCGGATGCGTTTTGTTCGCACATCGACTTACTTGGACTGTCAGAACATTTTATCCGTTTCTACAACAAGAATGAAGGGTAATGTTGAATGCTGATATTTATGAATTAAAAGAAAGTTGTAAGACTATATTTAGTATTTTTTACTCGATGCAATTCATTAAATGTGATGTTAAAAATTCAGCGGTTTTAACGTTTTACGTTTTGTTAGCTGTCAAATATCACTAAAGCTGCCTTCAAATGTCAAAACTCTTTCTTCACATGTGGATAAAAAGCGATTTTCTCAATAGATATCAAACAAACAAAAAGGGCTTTCCGAGCTAGTGAGATGAAAATTATTTTAAGCACCCTTTACGAAAAGAAGAAGAGAAGAGATTTCCATCCAACAGAAAGTGACAACGCATAGGTACTTTAACCAAAATAGGTTAACAGCGCGATTATAAATACGAGGGTTTGTAGTTAGTTTTCTAAACAATGTCTAAAGCCATTCTCATACAAAAGGCTAGAAATCTACAAAACCTTCATAAAGTCTGGATAGATTAATAATTTCCCATTTAATATCACATGAGCACCGTATCAAATGAACACAGTGTGGTAAATACCTTTAGTGCCATGTTATTTAATCCTCATACAAAATGAAGGTCATATGTAGCTCTTGGCATCGAACTTGTACTAGAGGGTTCGGAGGGGGTTGTAAAATGGAGTTGATTGAGTTAGTTTATGGAGAAGTAAAGGGTATTAATATCACTCTATTACCTTGTCAGTGCCTATGCTATACAGGTAATAATCTATGGCTTTAAACTCTATATTACTCTATAATGTACGTCCAACCGTATTAATATTATAATTAGAAGTGTATGTGGTAAAGCTCGGTGGTGTGACCGAATTATTTTTTCTTTGGAAGGTAGGCACATACATATATGCATGGGACCATTTAATCATTACTAATTTTATCTTATTCCTAATATTAAAAGTGCGTAGGTTTGGATGTGAGATCTGGATGAAATTTGGCACAGAGATAGACTGTAGTCTGGAATTGCACATAGGGGATACGTTCCGCTATTTGCATTTACTATGTTTATACACTTTTATATTGTTTTGTCAATGCTTATGTGCAAATAAACGTTGACCATACATAGGTACATACTTGAATAATGTGTTTTTGGCTGGAAAATTCAAGACCGGTGAAATTACTAGCATAGAGGCATTCCATCTTAGTCCTCAGAGTTGGCAACGCATTTGAAGCCTTAGGATTGCAGTTTTGAGATTGTAGTCTTGAGATTTCGAATGTCTATGGGTCTCAGATCCCACTTACCATCAGGTGGCCTGAGTGCTCGCGTGCCTTCGACTTCCCATAAAAAACACTACTCGTATCTCTATTAGCAAATCACTATCAAATACTAGTGTATTCTAGGTACAGAGCAATGAAGAACGACAATATTATTTATAACATAAATTACTTCCAAAAAGCTTCAGGTAAACCCAGTACAATTCCAATTGAAGCTCAAATCAAATCGACTTTCACTCGAACTTGGATCAAAGCTCGTCACGGCCGCTGCGTGTCGGCAATAAAGCTTTGGAAGCTCCGGCTTCAAACGCCTTTGAACACAAAGCTCGGGCTTGAACAATCCAATTTAAAAAATAAATCGTACATTCCAGCGATTTTTAACTTGAAAGAAGTGTGTACGTGAATTTGCTGGGCTTTGATTTTTCATTTGGCTTTCCTTCACATATCAGGGCCTCAATTTTACTAGTATGTACAATACTCGTATTGTTTTTAACGCGGCTGCCATTACAAGTAAATTTGTGCTCTCGTAACATTGAGAATAAGATAACATGTCGAAAGCAATATGGATTTATCGGGTAGAAGAGACGCCCTGCAATCGTTCGTGTTGTATTCTTTACTATTCTTAGTACTGACATGACGTTCAGTAGTAGGTACCTAATATTTTGGCACATGATGTGTGTTTTTACTGGACTGCCGAAGAAGGAAGGCAATGCTTTTCAACCTCTTTGTGTGTATACTATAACTATAGTACATAGTACACACACAATGTCATATAATAATAATCATTTTATTACTTTAATTGAGATATAAACATTTGTAGGTACTTATATTTAAATGTTTTTCTATTGGATAAATTTGTACACTCGTCGGTTTACTTGTAAAACATTTTTCCCTTTTTTGAATTGCTCAGTATTAGTGCTAAAAGTGCTCCTTAAAGGTTTTATTTGTACAGTCACAAGTAGCTGTACATTTGAGTACCTGCTCGCATTAACATACTTAATTGAGCGAGGTATTAATTCAGTATGTCAATAACTGCGACCACGTACCTACTAAAACGTACAATTGCTAAATCTTCTTAGTCTTAATTGGTTGCTTGTTTGTTTGTGTACAATAAAATCTTACTATATACATATATACACTGAAAAAATAATTGGTCGCTTGTAACAAGATTGTGATTGTTGTGCATAAGCGTCTTGGTCCCATACGAGCCTAACAAGACGATAGATACACCAACTAAGACGTTAGATACATCAACTGTGATGTTAGTTGATTCACTCAAGAAATTGCTGTCGTTACTATCAGCTTTGGTTGATATAACTAATATCTTAACTATTGTAATAATTTTTTGTCCACTAAGTGAAAATCTCTCTTTGTTGGCTCTCATTTTTTGAGTGTAGGTATATTCAGTTACATACACAATATCATATATAGGCCTAGAAAAGCAAATCAAACCAATCAGGCCTGGCTATTCCCGCTAAACCGGGATCCGGCAGAAATCCCGGCTCGTAACCGGCCGTAAACGGCGATACCCGGACAGACGCCGGATTATTGAGCCGGCCATCAAATACAACGCGCTTGTCATGTTTATAGTCACACTGTTCGAAATATTCTGTATGTTATACATTATGTATGTTAGTACAATCGAGTTCATAAATATGTATACACTTTAGTACCTTGTCACTTTAATTGCTGTCATAATTAGTATATGGCAGTTTGAACATGATATTAAATAGACAAGGTACTAAAGTGTATACATATTTATGAACTTCACTGTACCGGGTACGTATTATTTTATCGAAACACCTTTCACCGAAAGTATCATTTCGCAGAATTTTCATTTCATCGAAAGGCAATTCTCGCCGCATGATTTTTTTTTTGTAGCCACAGGTCTAACCTAAGCTAACCAACGTAATGAATATTTAGGATATCCTGAAAACAACTTGGTTTCAGCAGAAAATAGCGTTCCATGAAATGAAATTCCAGGACATGATATAATCAATGAAGTGAAGATCGATAAAAAAATGGGTTAGTAGGTATCTAATATTTTTAGGATACGGAAAACTGAAGAAATTTTCGTTTAGAAGTTCTTTAGGAAGGAACTTAAAATCAATTCGAGGCAGCGCGCCTGCATGGGTGCGCGATGAATGAAAATAGTAGTTTACGTAATGACAGGCATTACAACATGAGTGTGGTTTATGAAACGAGCCGCAAGGCGAGTTTTATAATAGATCACACGAGTGTTGTAATGCTTATTACGCAGAGTCGCGTACAATACTTTATCTACACACATATTATAAGTACTCTAAGATGGGTTCAGAAGCCGAAAGGCAAATGACCAGCATTACCTGTGGTAGTAGGTGACAGCGATGACAGCTGTAACATAATTTCATTGCGTTATCGAATATTGTACGGTAATGAGATCCATTTATGGAACATCTTCCAAAATTAACAGCTGTGTTCGCTGTCATCTACTACCACAGGTAATGCTAGTCATTGCCTACGGATTTTAAACGCATAATAGAGGACTTACGATATGTGTGTAGATAAAATGAATTAAGCGAGCGGGACTTCTTGTATAAACACTTGGTCTGTCTACACTTAAATTATTATAATTTGTTTTTGCAGTATAACAGCAAATGTCTATATAGATCCCACATACCACCAGATGGCCTGTGTGGTCGTTTGACTCTTCCTTTCCATAAAAAAGGTCTTGCCATTATGTATACGTTTCTTGTCAGTGGGTTCTATCTGGTCCTAAATATAAATTAAACAAGAACGCCTTCAAATTCCGAATTATTTTTTCCCGAATATTCATTTGTCCGAATGTTTATATGTCCGATAGCCATGTTACGCTGATGCTATTTTTAATGCATAATTTCACTGTTATACATTGGTGAGGTTAGGTTGATCCCTATAGTACAGCCAAGGACTTTAATTCTTATGCCACTATGGAACCCTGTCGCATAACGTTAATCATTCATTTAAGCGTAATTTCTGTCATGTGGTTTGACGCTGTCATTGTGACAGGGTTCAATAGTGACAACATTTAAAGTCCTTGACTGTACTAGGCAGATAAGAAGTCAATCCTAACCCCATGTGCTTCTGTTTAGTCCTCCAGAGTAAATCTCTATAACCAAACAATTGTCCTCGCGTGTGATATCCATGGACTTGTTTCTCTAATAAGTCCATGGTGATTGTCTAAAACTCGATACTGGCGAAATACACCTTATTAAACACAAGGAGTGAAAGCCATTAATTAAGAAAAAAAAAAAAAAAAAAAGTCAATCCTGTCACATTGCACCACCAAGACTACTTCTTCACACTTCACACAACAAATATGCTTAACATTGTTTTACTGGCGTTAACATTATCAATATTTAGAAACTTCATGGTTGTGCAATATGTCAGAATTAACTTAAGATCCTACCTGCTATTATAATAAATGAGGGAGAGAAATGGTCTAACCTATTTATTACCTTATTCTTACTTTTATTATCTTGTTAATGGGCGCTTTCACTAAAACGTGTAACCCAACTAAGGGCTAAAATTAAGGAACTTTAACTTTGTCAGTTTTGTGACGAAAATTAGCTATACATTAGGGTGTGTCATTTTTGTCAAAATTCGAAAAGTAATACCACACAAAAGTTTCTTTTTTAAGAGTAATTAAGATTCGCATTTACAGATTTTATATTTAGTGGTACTTTTGGCTCGCTCATTGACCTTGAAGTTTGGTAAAATTGGCAAAATACAAGGTTAGTAAAATCTGCATTTTTTATTTTAGTGTATAATCATATATACAGTGGGCTGCAAAAGTGCATGGACAGTTCATAAAGATAATGCTTTGAGGTGCAAACTGACGCCTCAGGCTCGTAGTGGTTCAATAAGATCGTACTAGATGGCGTTGTTGTAAAAAAACAAAATTAAAAAATATTTTATTCCTCATACTGACACCAGAGCCAAACACTTTTTCTTTATTTTATCGTTTATTATATTTTAGTATAGAGAAGATTTTAGAAGTATGAAATGTTAGTCAATTCCAAACTAAGAGGTTAAATTACCAAAAACACTTTTTCCATTGCGTGGAATCGAACCCGCGATACTCGGAGTCGTGAGTGAGAGCGGCGTTATACGCCATTGGACCATCACACATTTGAATATGAAGTTGAAATTAATAGTTTATTATGATTTGGTTATTTTCGCATTCAATGAAATAGAAACACGGTTAATATTACTATAAGGAGGGTAGACTAAAGATTTATAAATACCACACTGATTATTACAAAGACTTTGCTCGTTCGTTCGTTAGCTGCTTAATCGATTGCCTTTTTTGTGTAGATTTTACTTTCGTTAAATTTTTCTTAAAAAATGACTTCTCGTTGCAATATTGACCTGGTCAAAAGATCGCAAATAATTGCCTTGCACAGTGAAGGCAGAAATTTGTCAGCAATTGCAAGAGAAACCGGTGTGAACGTAAGTAGTAATTTATTTAAGTACTCAGATTTTTACAAAAATATTTTCTATTTCATCTTTTTTATATCTTTAATGGTTATTATAAGTTTCCGTTTTTTTTACAGAGGAAAACTGTTGTTTTATGGGTACGGCGGTCCGAAGAGGAGGGATCTTTGCTACCCCGGCAAAGAACGGGAAGACCACTACTCATAAGCACACCCCAGCGTCAAGCCATGGTGAGGGATTATGAGGAAGACGGATTCAAACCAACAACCCACTACGCTGGTTTATTCAATACAAGTGCGGATACTATTCGCCGTGTTTTACATAGTGAGGGTCTGCATCATCGTAGGCACGCTGTCAAACCCTTGCTAACAGAAAGCCATAAAAGAGCAAGGTTAGAGTTCGCTTTGGAGTATCTAGATTTCGACTGGAGCAATGTCATCTTTACGGATGAAAAGACTTTTAAATCCAGCCAACACGGACGATTAAGCTTGTGGCGCCGAAACAATACCCGGTATAATGACAACCATGTAGTGCCCAACATGGAATCTGGTCGAATAACCGTAAATATGTGGGGATGGATGAGTGCGGCTGACCCAGGAGAACTGGTTAAACTTCCCAGTCGAGCGAACAGTGTTCATTATGTGGAAATGCTGGAGGACACCATGTTGCCCACCGTTCGCAATGTGTATCCAGAGGAGGAGTTGCCGGTGATAACGTTTGTGCAAGATAACTGCCCAATACACCGTTCACGTAGTGTGCGGGAGTGGTTTAGTCAGCACAATAATATAAGGGTTATTCCCTGGCCTTCCAGGTCACCGGATTTAAATCCTATCGAAAATTTATGGGGTATTATTGTCCAACGTTGGGATCACCAGAATGAGCGAACTCCGAACGCCTTGGAAGAACATTGTTCAAAAATTTGGGATAGTATTCGAGGTTCCAATCTGTGTCAGAATCTTATCGATTCAATGCGTTCCCGAATGCAAGCGGTAATCGAACAGAGGGGGGGTTATACTAGGTATTAAAGTTTAGTATATAGTAATACAGTGGTCAAGTGGAGATCGGGTTAACGTAAGTAATTAATACAAAAGTGACAATTATTTTCGCTTTTTTTACGTGTCTATACTATTTTATAGCAGTTAATAATTATCTTATTTTAAATATTTAAAGTCAAACAAATCACACACCATTTATACACGAAATTTCAGTTATTATCCTTATATAAGTGATCCTAACTGTATAACATAGTTAAACATAATGCATTTGACAGTTAAGGTAACCCGGTCTCTAAATATGTTAATAATTACTATATGTTATTGTGGTTTAATAGCTTCAATCTTCTTTCTGATTTCGGAAACGAAACTTAAGCTATTACCTCAGTAATAAAAGTTAAGTAGTAGGTAGTCGTTTCATTGTTACAAAGGTAATTTGTAAAAAAAAACTATCTAAACAGTTCAATGAATTAAAATGTTATACAAGGAATAAAGATTTTTCATTTCAAATAACAAAAGTTGTATCATTTCTTGAAACTATTATTTCAAAAGATAATACATTCGTTTATTAATTACTATGTGAAACAAGATAAATTAAAAAAGATATTGTAAGCAGAATCGATCTCCCGACCCACGGACTGACTCCGCGAAATCGAAGTGCCAACTAACTAAGCCAACGGCCCTTCTAGTTAAGTGGTGAAATTATCGATTCTAATACTAAAACGTCATATAGTTGAAGCAAACAACAATATAACTTGTTCAATTAACAACGCCATCTAGGTTGTTTCTTACGAACGTGGCATCACGTGTTCACAGCATTATAGACGTTAAGGTGTCCATGCAATTTTGCAGCTGACCGTACATAAACTATAATGTTTGTCTTGTTTAAGAAAAACAAAAAAGCTGTCATGTTGTGACGTAATCAATCAATTCACATGTCTCCTAACGCACGCAGTTAAAAAGTTTAATGATAAGAATGCTTGTTTGTTTATTTTGTGCTATTAATGTAATTTCCCATGCTAAAAACTTATTTGTTGTATAGGAACCCGATTAATTGGTGTTGTAAGAGTGTAATATACTAGGAATTCAAATATTCATTTTGAGCTCTTAGTATGGAGACCCAAAAACTTTACCTCAATTGAGTGAGCCAAAGATGTGTAAAAAATCCTATATTTTTTACATATTTTGTTATTTTAGATCTCAATGCATCTTTTGATTACTATTAGATCAACAAAAAAACAAAGTTTTTATTTCCTATACTAAGGTGACACACCCTACTATATTGACGGCCGCGATGTACCTATGGTTAATTTTCGTGACAAAACTGACAAAGTTAAAGTTCCTTAATTTCAGTCCTTAATTGGGGTACACGTTTTAGTGAAAACGCCCATTAACCAGTTTAATTTATATACTTATCGTATAGGAAGTTCTTGCTAACGCGTTAAAATTTCTCTGTAATGTAATTATGTTCTTTTATACCGGAAACACCACGTCCCTTGCGTTTAGTATCTGCTCGTATAGTTAAACAAGACAACAGCTTACACAAATTGAACAAATTCAGTTTTTCAGCGTGCAATCTTAGTTTTCAGCCGAGCCAGCCGGCGGGAGGGAGAGAGGGATATTATACGGGTCGTAGTTAGCGCACAGATATTAAGAATTCCAGGGCACAGAGTAGCTGAGGAATGCGGAATTACGGACAATACGGGGTTCGAATACTCACCGGGGAAAAATAGGTCGCTTCTAACAAGATTGTGATTGTTGTGCATAAGCGTCTTGACTCCATAGGAGTCTGACGAGATGTTGGAATCCAAGATGTTAGTTGAATCACTAATGAACTTGCTTTCGTAATTATTGCTTTGGTTGATATAACTTAGGCCGGCTTTACATTGAAACTCACGACTTACGTAAGTAGGGATGCAACTATCTTTTAGCTATATGCAAGAGAGAGATGCAGATATTTGCCACTCACTCTTACCCATAGTTGCGTCTCAAAACTTACGTAATAACTTACAGGTGTCCGGCCTTAGAATGAGAAAAAAATATTTCTGTCTACTTCTAACCAATAGCTGCGTCCCTACTTACGTAAGTCGTAAGTTTCGGTGTAAAGGCCCCTTAACATCATAACTATTGCATAATTTCTATTATAATCGATAAACGGCAGCGGCTGGAACCCTGGCCGCCAGACAAGTTAAGTGACCATTACAAACTTTTTACGTTATGACACTCGACCGTAACACATTTTTGATTGTACTACAGCGAGAAAACCAACAGTTTTGGCTACATTTTGAATGATAATCGAACCCATTTCTGTCAAGGATCAAAGCACTTCTTAAGACCAATGAGAAGGTATTATAAAAACCACTCATGGAAGAAATGTCATGGAAAAAATGAGTGAATTTTCACATCATTACTTTTTTTGTACGTAGGTAAGCTGAAATTGATTAAGTAATTAATATCAGGGGACAATCTCTCACAAACTGACCTAGACCCAAACTAAGTTTTTGGCTTGTAAAATGAGTAGGTACTAGCCAACGATGGACTTACTTAAACACATAGAAAATTTTAATACTCAAAAAAAATACTCGGATTCATCACACAAATATTTACCCTAACCAGGAATCAAACCCGGGATCGAAAATTTTAGATCATACATAATAATCTCACGCCTTCGTTCCCAGAGTGGGGTAGGCAGAGCTACAGAATTACAAACATCTCTAAAAACTTGTTGATAATTCTATAACCACAATTTGCACAATTTGGCTAAGATGTTTACCAGCGTATTAGTGACAGGTTGCAAGCCCATCGCCTAACAGTACTACAAGCCTTTATTCCCTTAGTCGTCTCTTACGACATCCACGGGAAGACATAGAGTGGCACTATTCTAACTCGGCAACCACACGAATTTTAGATCACTTTCTGAAAAATCCAACTAAATTCCCTCTGTAGTTTCGTCATACTCTACGCCGAGATTGGAGCAAGCGGCACAAAGTTGGTAATTGAAAAATCTTTCCGCCCCCCTCTCCCCCCCCGGCTGTAGCGAAATTAAACTACGCTATAATTACACCTCGGAGTGCGGATTGTATTGGCCGATGTTATGCCGAGGCGTGTCCATGGCTCGTGGAACATTGTCGGTCGTAGTTATAGATGTGTCGGAACAGACAATGCTGAAACATACATACAACTCACGCCTGTAATCCCAGAGTGGGGTGGGTAGAGCTACAGAATTACCAACAACTCTAAATACTTATTGATAATTCTGTAACCACATTTTGCACGATTAGGCTATGATGTTTACCAGCGTATTAGTGACACAAACCGTTTTTAACCGACTACGGTGGAGGGAAATGGAAGGTTATGATTGTAGACAGTATTCATGGATTTTAGCTAGTATTAATGGTTATATGCCAGTAAGATTATTAAATCGCAAGGTAGTACGAAGGCCCAGTTCAAAAAACCGGCTGGCATGCATACGAGTACCGAGCATTATTTACAGAAACTATGTCGGGTCCCTTGTGGTTGCCGGGTTAGAATAGTGCCACTCCATGTCTTCCCGTGGATGTCGTAAGAGGCGACTAAGGGAATAAAGGCTCGTAGTACTGTTAGGCGATGGGTTTGCAACCTGTCACTAATAAACTGGTAAACATCGTAACTTAATTGTGCAAAATGTGGTTACAGAATTATCAACAAATTTTTACAGTTGTTGGTAATTCTGTAGCTCTGCGTACCCCACTCTGGGAATAAAGGCATTAGTTTAAGTATGTATGTAGGGTGGCACCAGTGTTGCACACTTAGCCGACAGCCACCAGTAATGGACACTTCACTCTTATTTCAAATTTCATAGTCCTAAATTGATTGTAGCAAAACAAATTAATAGTTAACCCCTATCTTTTGTAAAATAAGAATCAGGTGTCCATCATTCCTCCTTCTGCATTACTGGTTCCGTCACCCTATGTATGTCGAGCCAGTTTACTTCGTGCAATGATATAATATAGTAAAAAGAGGTAGATATGTTATACGCACTTCGATAGTGGCACCCTAAAACCAAGCCAATTGGTACACCTTTACTTAGTCTTGCGCCGTCAACGGAACCGTTAACTAGTCTGCAGAGCAACATACACTCGTCTCTGTTTCGCTCCCTGAAATTAGCATACCATCCTGCTTTCACTTGTCATTTATGAATTAGTGTGTAATTGCAATATTTACTAATTATGTGTGCGTAAGCCGGGCCATTTTTACACGCGAAATACCGTATAGGTACGAGTAACATATCTACCTCTTTTTATATTATATCATTGACTTCGTGTATGTGCAAATGTGTAATTGTGACGTGTTTTTTTCTAGTAGCTTTTTTAAAAATTCAAGAGAGGTGCGCTCTTAAGCAACTCTGGCCCTTGGAGGACGAAGGTTTTGTCGACGATGAGGCGAGCTCTCCCGGAAGGCATTATTTTATTCCTATTCACCCCCCTCCTCTATATTCCTAGATTACCCATCAGATTGTAACCAAAAGGTATAGTTAGCTCCGCCTTTAGCGACCGCATATCACTGGCTTATAAAAATATCGGTTATGGAGACCGGGATAACTTTTTCTTTTCGTAAAAGGTTAGTCATAATAATAGAGTATTCATGAAATGCATACATTTCGATAGCAATACAAATTCATCATTACTCTTGGACGAATAAAAAAAAGCGAAAAATGATTGTGTTTAATTCTGTTACTTATTATAATGGTGGTAATAACAAACCGAAAAAAGTAAAGTATTAGTTTCTTCCGAGTCTTATACCTAGTTATGCTTTACCAATCAGGTCCATCGCACTCGGGTTCAACATGAGTGTTCCCAAAGGATCTAAATCGATTTTTCATCCCCTATACCGCTGTGAACCTTACCTAAATAATAGCTATTTTCGAGAATGCTTTTAAACAATACAGAAATGAAAACGAGTAAATCGGTCTAAAATTATAAATCCGAGTATTATGTACACTAATGCGACAATGCATCCGGTGACACATATGTCACAACCAAGTAACTAAAAATGATTTTGTTAAAAAAATAATTAAATGCAACAACATCTATTTATAGTTACAAGTTTATTTTTAACCGACTTCAAAAAAGGAGGAGGTTATACGTTCCACTGTATGTATTTTTTTTTTTATGTATGTTCACCGATTACTCCGTCAATTGTCGACCGATTTCAAAAATTTTTTTTTGGTTTGATATAGTATACTTCCGAGGTGGTCCCATTGTCATTACTTAAAAGTATTATTATCGACTCGTACCTAAAAAAAATATCTCTGAAGTTATCTTAATTGAATAACACAATAACTACAATAAGCACCTATCATATATGTTTTTCACTTATAAAAAGTCATGCATTGTAGGGTCGTAGGTACGTACCATATTACATTTATGGCATGAAATGACGAAGGCAAACGAGCACACAGCCCACTCTCGGGTAAGTGTAAACCCTTTCCGAATAAAGAATTATGAATAACTTGTCATAATTCTCAAAACGATCACAACATAACACTAAATCGCTTGAAACCGTTAAAATCCACCGATCATCAAACACCCATCCCATTATTTAAACCAACACAATCTAGCACTTTCAAATGATATAACACTGTCACTTTACGCCCCCCCCGAGGGCGGGCGCCCCCTTTGTGGGGGCAAAAGGGGGGCTAGGGGGCCCGGCCCCGCGGCGGCCATTCGTCTCCGTAGAAATGTTTTCATTTTTATTTCATAAATAAAGAGTGGAATTTTGCTTCGTCGCGTAATGAGCGCTGCTTCGTAAGCTCGTGCGCAACTTTTGTTCTCTATTTCTTGTTGCTTTTCGCAAACAACTCGTTAAAGAAATAGTTTTATTGTTAAAAATAGAAATCGGAGTTTTGTTAATTTGTAAGGGTTTGCTTTGATCTCCTCGACGTGTGAACGTTCACACATATTGTTCTTACTTGTAAACTGCCTCATGAAATAAGGGATTCATTTGTATGAGACAGTATTTGAATAATGATAAATACACACAGAGCGAAAGTATTATATATTCGCGTAGGTACCACCGTAGGATTGTATCACGATCAGGTGACGTATAAAACGCGATTTAACTTGAGTTTCAGTGGCTTGGTTGATCTATCGTTGCGATGGGGTGCTAGTAGAATCCACTTTGTTGACTGTTCAGGGCCTTTAGGTATGATGTTCCGCATAATCTAACCTATGTTGTAATGGATAGGATTCTAAATATCCTCTTTCTTGGTAAGGAATTTGTGGTACAACTTAGTGACGATGCTTTTGTCAACTTTGTTTTTTTAAATAAGCCTGTCTTAGCTTGGGAACTCGTGACAAGTTGCATTCTACGTACGGTCACGGAAGTTAATTTGCTACCCATTTCAATGAAAATCTGCTTGAAGATGTCATTGTCAATAGAGATGTCAAGTCATTTGTAATTGATAGGAAACTCAACCTTGTTGCTGTAGAATGTCAGATTGACTTTGGACCTAAGGTGGGTCCCAAATTAAATTCCTTGACTGTACAAGAGTTGTGACTGCTGGAGTATGAAAACATTATGGATTGGCAGATGGAGCAATTGGGGTGCAATGCGACTAATGTCGAATGTGGGTATATTTTATTTAGATTAATTCAGCTGCTCTAGCGCTATCCCACTACTACTATTAGAGATCCCTTACAGGGATAAGTTCGCCTTTGTGTCACCTTTTGTGTTTCTGTTTCTTCTTTAGTTTGTTATTTTCTGTTCGTGCAATAAAGAGTTTACATACACAAGGCCCTGGGAAAAGTATATACTTACAAGAAATTCGTACTACATATAATAGTGATAGATAGTAATTATAGTTTTAAGACAAAACTTTAAATCATGTTTTTGTGTTTCTTTAAAATATACCGACTTTATAATGTTACTTAAAACCTAACATTATAATTGTATGTCAATATTATTAAAAACTATCAAAATATAATAAGATAAAACTTAAAAATTAGGTTTTATTGGAAAAAGCCTGCATATACGAATAGAACCTTCACATACGAAATACAAGTAAAGCAATAGATCGCCCGCAGGGGGACCCGCGGGGCAGACATAGCTTGCTACCGCGCGCCCCCTAATAATGTTGTTTCACCTCATATTTTACTGGCCGCATGGCGGGCTGCGTTGTGGCCAATAAATATACTTACTTAAACTATATTTTAGAAACCTAAATTGCTGTGCCCTTGCGGGGCGTCACATGGATACCTATTTTGTTTCCCACTTTATATTTGAATTTGAACCTGTATTTACAATAATAGAATACATTTATTCCGCTTATTTTTTATATAAGTAATGATATACTTCCGTTCTTTTTTGTTACTTATATAGAGTCTAAAATGTTAGTTTGTTAATACCTAGTCGGTCTTTGTAAGAATGTTTAGTCCTATTCTGCAAAGCAGTTTTAAACCATATTCCATAATAATTGGAATCGGCTGAAGATTGAAATGCTAATGTAATCGTGTCGACAATGCAATCTGATGGTATCTAAGAGCTGGTCTTATTCAAGTTTGTCTCTTCACGAGTTTAATTGCTATGGCATTGTTTTTAACTCGGCCGCATTACTGTCCAGTAAATATGAGCTATGTATCATAACGTTGTCAAAATGATAACACGTCCACCACGAATGAATCATTCGATTACTTTTCGAATAACGAATAATTTATTAATTTATTAGAGAAAAATGGAGGAGGTATTTCAGTACATAATAATTATTCGTGGCAATTCATTCAACGAACAAATTATTCGGGAATAAATAATTCGCAAATAAATTATTCGACGAATAATTTATTCGAATAAGAATAATTATTCGAGAATTTCATTCGTTATTCGCGAATAATTTGGTTATTCTTATGTGTTATTCGTCATTCGAATAAATATTTCCCATCTCCGGATGATGGATCAGAAAGGAGTTTAGACTCATTAGCTTGACAGTTTGGTCTCGTGAAGCAGATGATTATTGTGTTAGCAACTATTAAGTCCGAAACAAAAGCTCGTCTTTTATTTATGATACAAACTTATTATATAATCCAATCACGCCTCACTTTTTCCCATGCAAATTACCCAACCCCAACATTTCCCACGCCCCGCACTGTAAACTGTAAACGGCAACAAATTTGATAACTCGCGACGTCGCGCCGTCTCGGGACATGCAGAAATGCGCAGCCCTGGGGGTGTCCCTGGAACGTCTGGAACAGGGAGAATTTGGCTATAAGGGGCTTTTACACGTCAATAAAACATTTACAAAATATGATTTTCAAGTAATTTGGCAGGGGATGTGTGTAATAGTTTTTGAGAAATCTTAAAGGCCTTACATATCTTGAAGTCTCTTACACAATTAAAAATTAAGGCTATGACGTCGTTTAACCTCACATATGTACTATGACGTACTCGTATGTGCGCTAATTTTGTTTCAGATATTACTCGTATTGCAAGGCTTAAATAATAAGATGAATCGGTGTTGACTATATGTCGTCTAATATAAAGCTGCAGCTCTTAATTTACTGTAGGTTAGGTAAGGTTCTAATTCTTACTCTACTACTGCCTTCACTGTTTTCCAACTCAATTGTGCAGCTGCAACACTGCGGTACCTCTTGTTCTAATCACTGGTGCCCGTACAATAGCAATGATGGCTGACATCCTATGACTCTGCCTAATCACACAAAGAGCTTTTCCAGAACCATACGACCCCAATTCGTGCGTCTCGTGTGTTGTGCATCTCGCGACATCCCACGAGCCCTACATATTCCTACATATCGCTAACATATTCTCCGCTTGAAATTTATTGTAAATCGCGACAGGGGGCGACCCCCTCGTCAATAAACCGAATGGACTTTCCAAATTCGCAACATTCCCGTTTTCGCAACCCGGGCACTTCCGATTTTGTTTGCCCAGGGCTTTCCTTGCGTAATTCCGTGCTTCGATTGTTGCTAAAGCGAATATTTATTTGGGTGGAGTTTGCTTTCCATTTCGGCCGGAGATTCGATTTGCTCAAATTGAATGTTGTCGCAAGAAATGACTTGTCTCGGCGACTGACGTATCAAAAAATTGATCGCCTCCGCGCCAGAGGACTGATGGACTCTAATTCAGTCCCGTATCTGTTTCCTAATCACAAATGTGTAAGAGATCATACAATCTTCGAGATTATTTAACGTGACATGAATGAGTCCTAGATGCTTCGGGTTGATGGGATTTTTAATTGCTTGTTTCAAACAAATCGCGTGTTTGCAAGTAAAAATAATAAAACTGAAATTGTAACCCGACTCTTCATAGTTACTTGACAACGAACGAGGTGATATAAAGGAACCGCAATAATTAAATAGTGTTTTTACGTTTTTAATTGTAATACTCTATTAATTGACTTATTTTTTGCACAGGTGTGTAAGGGGTCATTAGTAAATCATTTTACCCCGTCACATGTTATAAGATGATTGTGAAACCAACAATTTCCATACAAAATGCGTTAACGTTTCTCTCCCCTTAAACCTATTCCTATTTTTTTATATGTTGTAGGTAGATATAATGAAAAACTATCTCTGTTCGTTTTCGTTTCCCAGAAAATATTTCTTAGAATGAAACATTTTTTTAAGAAACAGATACTTACAGACCTAGTTCTTTAAAACAGACATTAACATATTCAAAAATCGTGGAAATCGGACTTGATTTAGGGGGTGAGAAACGTTATCGGCCGGCGGTATTTGTATGGATATGTTTTGATTGTTACGTGATTTTAGCGGCTCTTCACAATCCTCTTAAACACACACACGTCACTTGTTGGTGCGTAAGACAAATATTGTTTTGTTTTAAATTGTCATTTTATAAATTTGATTAACATTGTCTTATGCCAATTAAGTCAAGTCAATCTCAAAAGCGCGCAGTGTGTCCTAAAAGCTACATATCGCACTGCTCGATCAAAACAGTATCAACTCACAATCCTTGCTAGTTTTTTTTCAAGTTCATAACGGTTGCATTAAAGTTGATTTTTAAATACAGTTGTATTTTGAGTTACTACTGTTTTGATCTAGCAGTGCGATATGTCCTCATAGGCTCTCGTGTGTCTTTATATCCGGGCAACAAGAATATTGGTTACTATCCTGTAATTTTAATTCCTGCAGAAATTCCAAAAAAATTTTGATGCATGACATATTTAGAAAAGCGGTCAAATGTTCGACGGCAATTCTTTACATCTGTTTATACTTCTACAGTCGTTATCTTTTGTGAATGCGACTTGCCTCTCTTAAAACGACAAAAAAAATTACTTCGTAACATCGTTCATCTTCGTATTTGTCGATTTTTTATTAAATCTTGAACCTTGTTTTAGAATTCTCTGAGAGAAAAAAACTTCAGCACACAAAACTTCTTTCGGTTAAATGAATATCAGTAAACTTATACTTTCTATGAAACAATTTTATTGTCGGTAGTTCGCGTTCTTTCAAAAAAATGGTTTGGCGCAAGTTTCACTCATGTCACTAGAAGAATTTCACGAAGTGTTTTTATATAACCGTTTCTGAGTCGTAAACATTCAAGATATTATAGGTACAGTTAACGGCGTCGGAAACTGCCTCATAAGCATTCGTTGGATCGGCCGCTCGCGCAATAACATTAGCAGAGGGGACAATCAGCATTAGCAGAATATATTTCATATAAATCTTTCACGGCGGCTTTTATGTATACCATAAAAAAGCGAAGTGTCCGACCAGCCATAAATAAATCCAGGAACCACCCTGGCAAATTCAGAAGTATTGGAGATAGTTGGATTTGTGGAGGGAAGGAGGCGCGTTGTATTTGACTGGGTCGTTCTAGGGGGCTTACGGGGCTCGTTCAAAAACATACAAATTATGACTTTATTTTGGGGTTCTTGTGTTGGTGTTAGGAAGGTTGGTGGGTTGAATACACTGGGTGAGTAAAATTATACGTGTTATAATCGTAATGTTATCCGGAGCATTAACCACTTCAACGTAACTAGTTGTTATTTTACGTTTTGCTATAAACTTAATTGATCTTATTCGCTTGTGATTTTCTGCAATTGTTTATTGATGACCATATAATTGGCAAGAGTCTGGGAAACTCTTTTATTAAATTAAGAACCCCCTTCATAAATAAAGAACGCTACTTTTAGAGCGGATAACTTTTAGACAGCCTAAACCGATTTCCTTTTAAACTAGTTTTAAATATAAAAATGCACACTGAAACAGCGACATCCGTTTGGCAGGTACACAGAGTCTGGTAGACAGACATAAGCGAGAAACTTCAAACACCACCTTGACTTGGTAGGAGGTTAAAAAAACAAAATACATTATTGTTTCAATGAACTCTTAGATTTGCAGACACAACACTAAGGTTATTTATGAAAAAATGACTCCCTAAAGAAAACAGTCCCCCAAGTGACAGGACCAGTATTTTCTAACTTCCCCCCGCTGTGCCCGCTGCGGGGGAGGGGGCGTTTTGCATGATCAGCCTCAATTAGTATTTATACGCTGACAGGGGGCGCTGGGGAGGGTCCGTTTTGGATGAGTTTGGTTTAAGAAAACATGGTTTTGTTTGTGTTATTGTTAGTACGTACGAATATTATTTTCATTCAAAACAAGAAGACCAACGAACACTCAAGCCACCTGATGGTAAGGGAGATCTGCGACCCATAGATAGGGGCTTTCTGAAGACTGCAACCCTTAAACAACAAATGCGTTGCCAACCCTGAGTGCTCTGTGGCCTACGGTCAAACAGATGTTAATTGAACCCTGAGTACTCAGAAGGCATGCCTCTATGCTAGTTACTTCACCGGTTGTCGTATCCCAATCCTGGAACACAGACATGCAAACACAGCTGCTTGGCGGTGAGTTAATGGATAAGATGGTGGTAGCAATCCGGTCGGACCCTGCACAAGGTCCTACCACCACTTCATTGCAACTGACACTCAATCTAAAGACTTGTGTCTCGAGCTCGTAAATGCTAAGAAAGACTTATGGCTACACGTTACACGTTACTTGTTACACCCGTTTGATTGCCTACGAACACGCTCGACAACTTAAGCACGCTGGTTAAAATTAGCAGACAAGTTCATCACAGAAATGTTTCAGAGAATCGCTGCGTTTTTGAGCGTAATGGGTGCTCCACGCTAACATTCCGCCGGTTGATTTTAACCTGTTCATCCTATTAGAATAGAGTATAGTTTTATAACTTTCTCATTTTAACTGGTAGCTGCATATCCCGCCGTTAGTCTGGGGCGCCCATAAAGCGACTCATACCCACAGTGCTAATTTCTAGCTCGAGTAATAAGCATATGCCAATCTTTAATGGCTTCTATATGGCCTATGGATCTACCTCTGGGCAGTTCACGTAAATCTGTTTTTATTTATGCACACAGCCAAAATACGGATCACCCTACCAGCATCTGTATTTCCGGGTACTTTTTATCTGTCCTTTAAAATTAGGATTAAAAGTTAGGTCGGTCTTCTCGACTAGGGACATGAGCAAATGGACCGGCAGGGTCGTCGTCCACATATGTTTGTCTAGATACGTCCACAGGACTCTGAGCCTACTGAATTCTAACAGGGTTCTCTTTTAATGCAGGGCCTACCGTTGAGTGCCGTAGTCGAATGCCCAAGCAGGACCTGCGGCCCTCACTAACAACGGCATAGAGAGAGAATCGCTGGGTTCTTAGGGGGTAGGGGGATGGTATACGTAAAAGCATTTTCCCAGCGTGAAAATCTAAACATGAGTGACCTAAAAACCAGCAACAAAATGATTATCATTTTCAGATGCTGCCGAGGCCTGGCGCTGCCGTAAGCCACGCCATAAGCTCCGGGCATCTATCACGGCCCAATCCCGGGAACGGCGATCGACGGCGGAGCGACGGCCGCCGTAAACGGACGCGATTAAGAAAAGATAGCGCGACGAAATATACGCCGGAGGTACGAAGTTTCGGATAGTGTTCTTTATTATCACTACATATTATAAAACAAAGCCCCCGACACGCTTGTTTGTCTGTATGTTCGCGATATTTTTCGCGTAAAATATAAATAATTATAAGGTAAGGAATTTTTCATTTTAAATTTGAGAAAGGGGAACGGTAATTTTTTTGTACATTTTTGGCTATTTATCAAAAAGTACGTCACAGAATTTTTTTTTAAAATGGTTTTAAAATGTGCAAGTTCAGGCCTTTTATATGATACCCCGTTTGCTATACTCAATTTTTTTTTTAATTCTAATCCCCGTTTCAGATACATATACGAGTATAAAAAAGAAATTATTTTATTTTACAGATTCGGGCAAGCAAGTTATAGGAATATGCCAAATTTTATGTTAATAGGTTCTAATAGTTTCAGAGAAAACTGCTGTGGCATACAGACCGAAGTCTCACCATAAAGTTTCCTTTTTTACCATTTTGGTACGGAACCCTAAAAAGACAATAATCTTCATACAAACTTAAGCAATGCCCACGTCATCCACTTGTGAAAACTTGTCTCATCCAGGAGTCGCCAGCCTTCCCACATGCGCGTCGTCCCAAAGCGCCATTGGTCGCGGAGCGACGACGGTCGGCGCGAGCGCACTAATAATTTTACGACCTCGTTTTATTGTGCGAGCTATAAATTTGTCTTCGCTGCATTCGCTGCGGAAATTGGCGATAGCCCTGGATTATAATAGCGAGATGAGGAAGTAAATATTTGCTCGAAAAAATACGATACTAAACAAATATATATGTGTAAAAGTCGCGGTACTGACTGACAGACTGATAAACGACGCGCAACTCACTACAAACTTACCTAACGCTAAAGTATGCTTAAAGTATGCTTTGTCCTTATCTGTCATTATGACATTTTAATTTGACAGAAAGGGACAAAGTATATGTTAACTTAGGTTTATTGTGCGTTTAGGCCAAAGGGAGAGATCACAATATTATTTACAGCGGCATTGAAATTTACCTGAACAAGTGACGGCTGTAAACTGTTTGTCAAGTCCTAAAAATAAAAATAAAAAATATTCACAATTATCTATGCTTTGTTTCTTTCAAGTTTAGTTAAACTTAAAATAAATGTGGAATGTTTTTGAACCAATGTCCATAAAAACCAATAGGCTACTCATTTCAATGTGATGAACGCAGTGTTCCTACTGTTGTGTATCAGAGTGGGGAAAGAAGGTCAGTTAAATGACTAGCATGAACGCATTCCTCTGAATCTTTATAACGTATTCAGCGGTTTACGTCTGAAGACGTAACAGACAGACAGACAATTTCCATTTTGCATTTATAGTATTAATATGCAAGAAATAAAGCTTGTTTTTTATGGCAAAGACAAGGCAAACGAGCACAAAGGCATTCTCAAAAATATCTCAAGTTTGCAACCCTAAGACTCCAAATGCATTGCCAACCCTAATGACTACGACGAATGCCTCTGTACGAAGAATTTCATCGTTTGTTGTACCCCTATACCGGAACACAACAATAAGAATACTGCTGTTTGGCAGTTCGTTAAAGGATTAGATAAGATGGTGGCTCTTATTTATTCTGTGATGGTGATAGTGATCCGGATGGACCCTGCAGAAGATCCTACCACTACTATAACAGCTAGTGAAAATAAACTCGTTACAATCCCAAGACGTCATTAACGTCGCTTAATCGGACGGTAATGACTGATGACGCACCGTTAGGGTAATCCATCAATTACCGTATTCCGTGAGTTTGCCGCAGTTTGGGCCGAGATTGCGCCACTTACCGAATTCGTTCCCACAGCGCGGGCGCAGCTACCGTCAGGGACAGGCAACTGTTGGCTTGATGCGTCTAAATTTATTTTGGATCGTTTGGTAAATTATTTGACGAGGCCGATAGACTCTTAATATTGACTCTTTGAAGCTAGCGGATCTGGCTTCGAGCTCCAGTTAAGACAAATATTTGTAATGAGCACGAGCAGTTGATAAACCTCATTCACCATCGGACCACCACTACGTTGATGATTTTCCTTTGCTTGTGTGATTTCTATCACCACTCTATTGTGCTCCTGTAGGCCATCTTTGGTTTAAGCTAGATACGTTTTTGGAATAATGGTACGTTCGCCAATCAGACATTTGGTCTAATGAATGGATAATACTTTTCCAGTCAACCTAGCTTTAGCGAACCGCTGGCCTATTGCCTAACGTACTTGCAATCGCAACTGACTTCAAAGCGGAACAATTGTTTTCATTTTGTATGCAGAGATGCCTTCGATTTTCAAAATGAAAATGATTGCGATGGCGAGTGCGTTAGGCAATAGCCCCTGTGGTCCAGTTCATTTTGCTATACCTAGTTATGAACTGCCTCTCCTAAGCTCTTCATTTGAAAGCTTTTAAATTAATGTTTCAAACTACAAAGCACAGACATAGGCGTCAAACTTATAACACTGTTCTTTTATGATCGGGGCTTAATAAAATTAACTTCAGTTTTAATTCTGGAGACGATTTATATTACACATCTTACCAGTCATGCGCCCCTGGCTGTTTAGTGAAGTGTCGAAGCCGCGATGACTGTGCGATTCACACACTACCGCTATGTTCCAGCGCTCGTGACTGCCGCCGACTGCCGACGACTGCCGACGCCCCCCGAGCGCTCACGAGCTTCGACAACGCCCACCGAAGACTGCCGACGGCTACCGAAGACTGCCGACGGCTACTGAAGACTGCCGACGCCTACTGAAGACACATGCTGTTTGATGGATGGAACTATTAAATAGATAAAACCTGACTGAGAACCACCCCGATTGCACTAGATTTCTTTGAAAAAAAAAACACATCCAAATTGATCCAGCTGTTTGGGAGATACGATACCGCAAACAGACACAAAGGTCTGACATACACGTTAAAAGCGACCGCGAAACGACCTAGGTTAATTGTTACCTTTGCAACCTTTGTCAGGGGCGACCGTGGAAAGGTACAAGCTGGTTATACAGGTAAGGTTATTGTGACAGCTTGTTTATTACCCGATTGGCCACTTTTACCCGAATAGGTACAGTGTTTTTAATGCACGAAGACTTCCATTGAGTTATATATTACATCTCTTCTGTAAAAACTACCCTACCCGCGAGGTTGACAATTATTTCAAATGCAAAGTGGCGAATTATGTTCTTTTGAAGTGTGTGGAACATTAGTGCTACCTACGTAGTTTGTAGGAAATTTGAAACATGGTGCTATTGTTGCTTGGCCAATATAATACAAGACATTTTTGTTTGCACCGCCCCATCTAGTAGTACGAGTATCTATAAATTATAAATCAATGCGCGCTCCACTAGTTTCGTATATTTAATAAATATCACTACGATATATCATATCACTATAAAACACTTGAGAACACTGTTATCGTCACGGTCAGCGATGAAGTTATGTAATATTATAAAATTACACTTTCAAAAAGTAGATGGAACTATGAAATGGCAACTTTCAAACAGGATGGAACATTAAATACTTAGTTGTTTCCCTTAATGATGGAATAAACAGTTATTTCCCTATTTAGGTATAAAATGATAACTTTCTACGTAAAACAAATATTTTTTTGCGGCGAATTGGGTCAAATAATGCTTGTTACACTGAATCAAATTTCAGTTGAAGATGAGCACGAGTAGACATAGGTACTACCTACTTTAAATAAACTACTAAACTAGCAAGGTAAAATGTACTTTCATCCCTATTTGAGTTCACCATTATCTATTTAGATCATTATTATGCGATTAAGTCCCATCTAAAAGGTTTATTAAATTTTAAAATGCAGTTTAAAATTAACTTAATTTGTTTATTTATAATCAATCGGATGTAAATTACTTTTTATAATTCACGGTAAACATTTAATGTAATAAGAAACTAGTTATATTTATTACTTTTATGAGGCCGTTACTAAACAAAGAAAAAAAACAGGCTTAAAGATAGTGCTTAGGTATTAATTTCCTTACTATTAAATTGGTCTAGGTTGACGCAACTCTATTAATAGTTAAGTGTGTTTGTAATTAAGATATTGTCACTATAATTAAAAAATAATAAGGCATTTATAGCCTTCGCTGTGATCAAAGCTATGACTTAATGACATTGTTATTAAAAAACAGAACAATTATAAAATAAACCGTTATTCGAATCAAGTTAGTTTTTTATTTGAAGTCACATTATTTGTGGTTAATCCTACTTACAAGGAAAGGTACCCAACTGTCCGGCTGCGATTTGATTTATTTTGATATATGTTAGAGAGTCTAAAATAACAGATACGTATTTTTTTTAGCTGCCCAATCTCAACCTGTTCTTAGATATCGTCCACCAAAGTATTGAAAAGGGCTCTTTATTTTTTCATGTTTTCAATATAATCAACCCAGTAATTAACTAGCAATTTCCTTGAGCAAAACTCTCTACAGAAGTTAGAAAGTTTAGTCAATTTACAGTATTTTGGAGGACGATTTCTCCCAATAGGTGAGATTGGGCAGCTAAAAAAAATTACGGGTCTGTTATTTTAGACTAACCTAACATTATATCAAAATAAATCAAATCGGAGCCTTACAGTGGGTATCTGTGCTTGTCAGTAAAGCATGTTATCGTATTGTCAACGTGATGGTAGCTCTTATTTACCTACTTTAATAATAGTATGTCAAATTAAAATTAATACGATAACATGTCAAAAGCAATTAGGTTTTACCGAGTGGAATAGCCAGGGCTTAGGATTTGAATGGAATTATTAACTTAACAAAACAACGACCACGCAAACAGAGTCATTTGTATCCGCGGTCGCTATCTACATAATACTACTCTACAGGGCGGTAAAAACGAACTCCACATGGTACTAGACAACGCTATAGAGAGAATTTCATGTACCTATGTAGGTAGAGAGAAATAAGCACACAAAAAACATCCAAGTCCAAGAACACACGTCCGTGTGGAGCTGTCACGGTGCGTTGCAACAAAACCATGGTTCTTTAACAATAACATTAGTATAGAGTATGTACAGGGTGGAATAAACGAACGCCACATGGACGGCAACTACCTTAAATATTGGAAATAGCAAGTTCTACGCAAAGGAGACTGTGTGCTTATTTCTCTCTACCTACATAGGTACATGAATTTCTCTCTATAGCGTTGTCTAGTACCCATACCTAGTACAAGCCTACAGCTTAGTTTGGAATTAGGTCAATTGGTGTAGAATTTCTAGGATTGTCCCCTGATATTTGTTTAGTTGATTTATTTATTTTGTAGAGCAATGACTTTACTAGTTGCTGATTAATAACTCACATTATAATTAGTCATAGCCTGAAGTCGTAATACGATGGATTTAAATAATAATGATCGCCGAGTGTTTGATCGTCCATTCACAATACTGTCAATATTGACTCGGGCTATCGGGCGGCGACTCGGGCGCACGACGTAAGGCGTGGGGTACAATACAATTACAATTGAATTTAAACAGCTTAGTTAACTCAAAATACATTTATTCAAAGAACATAGAACATTAATACAAATGACAAGCAAACACAAAACAAAAACTATAAAATCGTGGCGCTAAAAAATCGTATTGCGCCGCGGCAATGGTTATAAAATAGTAGTAGGACCACTAAAAACCTAGTGGTGAAACCCTTGCGAGTTAGCATGGTAGCGTTCTGGCTAGACCTTGTAGGAGGTCCTAGCACAATTTAACAGTCTTCTTAATTTATATATTTAATAAGCGAACCTATATCAGCCATCATCATGGCAGCCAAAGGATTAGTAAACAAATGTCTTTAGGCCTCAGTATCCACTTAATACCATTATTTCTGTGTTTTTTTTATGACATAAAGGCATAGGTAAGGTTAAGTAGGATCTGAGACACATATACATTTACATTCCAAAGACTATCCACAATCTAAAGACTGAAATCCTAGCACTGCAAATGCGTTACCAACCCTGAGGAGCAAGATGGAATGCCTTTGTGCTAGTAATTTCACCGGTTGTCTCATCCCCACAGATCCTACCACCAATAAGTACTTGGTTACCTATTCTATGTCAAATAAAAATACCGAATGCCAAGGCGGTTAGGTGACAGGTTCCACAATTCATGCCTGCTGAATTATTGTGCCACATTCTTAGTGATAGTGACCGAGTGCTATGTTTGCTTAAGATACGATAGCTTTCTCGATACTCTATCGGGCGCACACAATCTGTCGCGCACGTACTCGCCAGGTTATAAGTAGATGTATGCATTTAGCATAATGATGTAGCAACAGTCGCTATACTTCCATTATTCCGAAGTCATTCGAAATGTCATTGTCGTGAAGGTAGCGAAGAGCTTACAACTCAAGATACTCTCGATAGATTAAGGTCCAGAGGAGAACGCAGTACTTCTTATCCAGGAGAGAGGTTAATTCCTCAAAGCTGTTTAAAAGATAGAAGATGTTTATACAGTACGAGTAAGTAGGCATCGCGGGCATTTTTACACGTCGCACCTTCAGAACAACAGTGACCTAATTCAAAATTTCTGCTTTTAAACTTCAAGTCATAAGTTTATTATTATAGAGGCCTAATTCGAAAACTAAAATTTCTCAGTTACGTCACTATTGTTTTGAAGGTGCGACGTTATAACCTCGTAAGGCCCAATGTGCAATAGGTTGTACACCGTCCGGCAATTTAATTTGAACTGTTTTGCAAAAAGAATAAAGTTTATTTTCCTATGTTCATTAACTGAAAATGGCATTATCGAATAAACGTAAGTGAACTTTATTGCCTTGACGGTAGATTCAAAGTCCCACTGACAAAAAACTGGCTGTTTGTAGTATGGTGGGCCTTACGAGGATAAATCTACCAGCGCTTCCCAAGAGACCACTGCTGAGAAGAGTGAGTGAGTGAGAGTTTGAGGCAGTTAACTGGTGCCTGATCCACCGTTTAAAGCTAACAGTTTAACTGCAGGTCCCAAGTCCGTCAGGCTGCCTGACAGTCTTCAATCTAGGAAAGATGTATGAATCCTTAAGAAGAATTAATTATCAGGCCAATATCAGCTGGCAGACGCTTAGTCTGCGTTGCCCTTTGTTGTGCAAGGCAGGTTCGGGTGAAAGATAACAAAAATAAATACGATCTGTCAACGTCTAGAAGTCTGCTTTCTGATCTGGCCCTTGATCCAGCTGCTTAACAAGAGTCTCTTGAGGTGTTAGCCAATTGTATGAGACCGTTAGTTAATGCATTCCATTAGAATAGGACAGTGGTGTTCCAAGTAACTTCGGAAGACAGAGAGTATAGAGATTTTTGTATTTGAGTATCTCATCGTTTTTATGGATGTAGAATTTTGTGCAGGGTGCGTTCAGTTCACTACAACCGTCTCCTTTACCTACCGCCAAGCAGCAGATTTTGCATTGTTGTGTTCCATAGTGAGGATAAGACAACTGGTGAAATTACTGCAGTCTTAAGATTGCAGGCTTAAGAATGCAAATGTCTTGGCCTCAGATCCCACTTACTTACCATCAGATGGCCTGTGTGCTAGTTTGCCTTCTCTATGGCAATAAAAAAAAACTATCTCGGCTTACGGGAGTGGCCTGCCGATGACATTTTGTAATTAAGATTTCAAGATAAAAAAACCGTTTGAAGCCTTAATAGTCCTCCTCGCGTATTAAAAAAACTTGTAATGGGAAATCTAATTATGGCGTTCATGGGAAAATAGGTTACAATGGGGTATTTCAGTAGGTATTTCCTCGCGTCAAGTGTCGGAGATAACGTATCGAGGTGCGCGGGAGTTTTGTTCAGCGACAGTGCACCCGCGGGCGCGGGATCGATGGTACTTACGCCGTTTGGGCGCATGCGTACGCGATCTATGGACCTAAAATCAGGTGTTTTTGTGACTATTTTTATAAATTTGATGGGATTTTTTTTAAAGTGATTTTTGAGTAATTTTTGGTGTTGGAGTACTTAGTGTATCTGAAATGGATCTTAGTCAGGTAAGTTTGTGATGTGATGGTTTTGCAGATCTAATCAAGATAAATGATAGGGGTGTACCGTATGTGCTTTTTTGCGACTGCAAGCAAAGCCGGGTGAGACAGTAATCTTTTTAAATTTATTCATTGAAGGAAAAGAAAGTAGGAGAAATTTTCTTTGTGTAAAGTAACATTAGCAGTATTTTTCTTATTAAAAATGTTTTCATAATTTTTCAATGTTATATCACAATATTATGTATTTACAGAATTCAACAATAATACAATTAAAATTAAAACTACCCGTATTTAAATTAAAATAAAACTAAGCTACTCAAATATTAAAGATATAAAAAAAAAGAACATAAATTACCTATGTAATTTGGATGGAGTAGGTACATAGATTTGACAGAATTTTCTACTTTTGGTAATAAAAACTATACGAGTAACAATTAATTTAACTATGTCCAGGCCGTTTAGAGAAACTGGTGAGTCTAGGTCCTGGGCAACCATGTTCTGTCTTAAAACGTCTTTGGGTCCAGCACGGGACGTATCTTCTGCTGACATGATGAAAGAGAGGCTACTAGAGGGTAGAGTGTGATGGTCGCAGGCGTAGGTCTTTCCTTGATTGGGATATACTAATGAACTGTTCCCCAAAGTTGCTAATCTCTTGCCAGGAACAAACGACTCATAGATGCCATTTTTTTAACAATTAATGCAAACGAGTATAGGCTACTTGACGGAACGTGAGCAATAACAAGAAAAAAAATTTAAAATTTAAACTGTTTATTTCAATAATGTGCGATTGTTACATTCTTACTTAGACTCTAAATCTTAATTAGGAAGAGTTTTAGGCGAGTCAAGTCATAATTAATTATTTAATAGTTAGGTACATTGCTTTGTTATTCTCTAATTCATGCTTATATAAACTTACTTAGGTCCTTATAAACACTTATTAATTGAGGTAATTGAGGTATTGGGGAGGCCATTCGTTAACATTCGCTTATATGAGCTAGTAACTTGCTTGTCCGTTTCTTTATCTATGGAGTCATATGGAAGTCTGTTCAAAATACGAGGTAGTGCTCGCGTCCATACTCTCCTGCCATACTCGTTAGTACTAGATGGCACCAAAAATGTTGGGAGGTATGTAAGACTGCGTAAGTTTTTAGGTCTGTGTTTCTTAGCTAATTGAGAGATTTTATCACTGTATTGGGTTACTATGGCTTATTCGCATTTATTTTGAACTGGCATCACCCTGCCACCAGGGGCACAGCTAAGTCTTCTTCTGCAAATATTCTTCCGGCAACAGGATGGGATGTTAATTTTTTAATTATTATACATATTCTTCTTACGTTGACATTCATGGGGTATGGTGGCTATGGAGTGAAATATCGGACACGCACCTCAAAAATATGTCACTTGAAATCAGACATAAATATTGTTTCATTAATTTTGATTATGACGTCATAGGAAAGTTCAGGCCACTCCCTAGTCTAGCGTTGTTTATGCAAATATCAATCTTCGATAGCGCGATAACAATCCTGCACAGTGAACACCAACAGAGTAATCCACCTTATCTCGGTCGTATAAGGCTCAGAATAGATCGATTAAGTAGGATCGGTATTACTCATACCTAATACGGCATTCCGTAATGAAGCAACTTTTGTTATCGCGCGTGATTTGAATATTCATATTTCAGTGATATAATAAAATTGCTAAACTTTACTAGCAGCGGGCTGGCCGGTATTCTCTCATTATTTTATCGAATTTCACTTCACAGATTGCATCATTTCATCGAATTTCATTTTATCGAACGCTACTTTGTGCTGAAACCATGGTTAGGTTAGACTAATGATTACCAAAAACTAAAAACTCATGCCGCGAGAAATGCCTTTCGATGTAATGAAAATTCTGCGAAATGATGCGTTCGTTGAAAGGTGTTTCGATAAAATAATACGTACCCGGGCCACTTGCCCGCAGAACAGATGTTCAACGAGGCCGAAGAGTTTCGAGTAGCGGCCGGGTCATGCACTTCCATCTGTTTTCTTATTAAGAAATGAGTTTTTTTAAAGAACGAGTCGACCAACACATCGCAGGTGGATTGATGATAAGTAAAAGTCGTCTACGAAGGCTATCTTAAATTAGATAGACCAAAAAAATAACTCACGGTTTTTCCATTCTGATTCGAAGGAATTGGTAATTTTACTAGACCTATTTCATTAATTTTGTATTTGACCCAATACTTTTGTTTTAATATCTTTATTACTTTTGCAGACATTTTATGGATGTAATGATTGTTTTAAAATTGGGTCGACATTTTCTAATAAATAAATACAATTAAATGATTTCTAAAAATAAAAAGTGATTCTAATAGTGTATCAAAAAATACTATTTCAAGCGATTTTCGCCTAACCCGTAAGATGAGGTACACCTAGGAGGGCTTCAAGCCGAAAACGAAAGTCAAACAAAGGTAATTTTTTTTTTTCGAAATATCCTTGATAGATAAATATTTCAAAAACTTAATAATGCAGAACGGCTTTAAAACCCTATTCCTCGAAATGGTTTTCGAATTAGAGTAATTGTAAAAATATGAACGATCCCAATTTTTAAATTTAAAATGTACCACACTGTTTTTGGAATAAGTAAATAAACAATATATAGATAAAAAGTGACTTAGGGTTTTATTCTACTCGGTGAAATCGAATTGATTTTAACATGTTTTCGTATTGTTTTAACTCAGCCGCTATTACTGTCAAGTATACAGGGTGTCCCAAAAATCAACGTCAACCCATCTAGGGCTGATAGAGCAGTTAAAAAGCTATCGATTTAACCCTTAAAGTCATTACTTGAAAAGTTGTTTAAAAAAACAAGCAACTGGATTTAAAAACTTCACTCATTCATAATGATTCTAATAATGTAAGATACCACTGAAAAAAACCGAAATAAAATTGAAATGAAGGATTTTTCGTGACGTAAGGGAAAATTATAGAAATTCTGATTAAAATTATCAATATCTCGGCAACTAGTAAAAATCGCTGAACATACATAAGGGTTAAATCGATAGCTTTTCAGCTGCTTTATCAGCCCTAGGCGGGTTGACGTTGATTGATTTTTGGGACACCCTGTAGAAGAGCCTTCATAACGTAGACAATACGATAACTTGTCAAAAGCAATAAGGGTTTATCGAGTGGAATAGAGCACCTAGACTTGTATTCGGCACTGCCTAAACTATATTGTTCGCCCTATTTATCATTACTCGTAAATCGTGAGGTTTATGTTCAAACCGAACTAAATTAAAATACTAGTTCTATTTAAGGAGGCCTCGCGAATTGCCCTTCTAACTCCGCCACCACTTTTACCAAAATTAATTCAAGTTGGAAAAACAATACTTAAGCTATCGTCAAACAAACATTCAAACAGATTAATGCCATCTTAGGGGCTCTATTCCACTCGGTAAAACGTAATTGCCTGTGACAGGTTTTCGTTTTGTCAACGTTAATGGCAGCTGACCTAAAAACAATACGATAATATGTGAAAAGCATGTACGTTGACTCTTAAACATTAGTTTTACTCTGTTGATTATACGAAGTCGTAAAAAAATAATGTATGCTATGCAACCTTATATCAATGAGTTCTTATGATAGGTATTCGTTATTCGCCTCCTGTGCTAAGTTCAGCATTTGTAAAGTAAGAGCTTTGATTATGGATATTGCATAGGTAAATAGCGGTGGCTTGGCTAAGGTTTAAGACATTTATTCTCATAAGAATATTACAATATTCACTTAAAATGAGAAATTAATACAAAAAATGAATTATAAGATTAGTCCGGTGTGGCATACGTAGTTTTCACATCGCAATGGCTTTGGGACGTAATGCCTAATTATTGGATTTTAGTTTTGTGCGGCGGCGGCACCGCGAGCTCCAGTTGCGTGCGAGAACCGCTCAACGAAATATAAAGTGGGTAGCTTGCGAGAACACTGTTAGGTACGTAACGCGCATTGCAACCGATGAATTAATACAATTCAATGACTTTCTGTTTAGTAAGAAGTTAAAGTTGTATAAGTACTTACATACGGAACAAAAATGTTAATACGTACTTAATTAATATAAAACCAGAAAATACAACTTTATTGATTTACGTGGTTAGCCTAGTTGGTAGTGACCCTGAATACGAAAGGTTGAGGGAAACCGTTGGATATAAAACAAACCTTGGGGAACAGCAGTCCAGCAGCGGACGTTATTTGGATGGAATGATGATGATAATTATCGAATTAGCTTCAGCTTAATAAAGCTATTAAAACTAACAACCGGCATTCTGTGGTATTTTGTTGAGGAAATAGAAAAGATGTTTGTTGTGTTAATAAATATTAACACAACAAACAAACATAGCAGTGACAAGCAAAACTTCATAAACAAGAATAGATACAAATTAAGAATTAAGAATGAGATAAAGTATATTTCAACTCATAAAGTATATATCAAATCTTTATCTTGTCTAGGGGAAACCGTTGATGTAGGAAAACATATCGAAACTTTTATGTGGTCGTCTCGCACCATCTTATATACACATAAGTATGTGTTTTTTTTTTTCTCTATCTCTCCCGTAAGATTCTTAATTGGCATGTTTTCCTGCTAAACTACGCATGTTATTTGATACTATATGTAATTTAATATTTATAGCTTTATATAATGCTAGACTAAGTAGTACCATTGTAATAAGAAATATGTTTAAAAAATTACTGACTACTGAGTTTCTTGCGGCGTTTCTTCTCGGCAGTGGTCTTCTCTTGGGAAGCGCTGGTAGATTCTTGACGTGTAAAAGTGCCCGTGCGGCCTACTTACTGAATAAATTTCTTTTATCTTTATCTTTTATCTTCCACCTTAGTCCTCAGGGTTGGCAACGCATTGCAGGTTTATGATTAGAGTCTTGACAGTATAAATGTCTATGGGTCACAGATCCCACTTACGATCAGGTGGCCTGTGTGCTACTTTGCCTTCCCCTTTCTGGAGGAAGTCTTTTAATAAACAGGCTCTTGACTTATATTGTGTTGTGTAAACTGATTTACGAATCGCCTTACAATCTGTGCCCGCGTTGTGTCCCACCTGCTTGCGCCGGCGCATGGCCCACATACCCGCACCTGCTATCGATCATGTTTATTCAGTCGATAAATTAACTATAACATTTGCAACGTTCTCGGAAGTGTTTGCGCCGCGATACGGAGATATTCCGAATATGGGGCATCTTGATAGCAATAAGGTGGGTCTTGGTTTGCTGGATTAGAGGCTGATATTCGCGAATTATTGTTCGTGATGTTGTAATTGTGTGTTTAACAAAATTCTTGCTTGCTTGCGAACGGCTTACGTGAAGCTTCAAGTAAGAACTTGAATCAAGTACACTAAACATACTTTTAGAATAGATTAGCTATCAAAAATGGTCATGAAATGGTAAAATCTAAGTTTTTGAACTTAGGGGTTGGCTGCGTGATGTTTTTTTGCATGCAATTTAAGTATTTTCTGCTTTCGAGCAGTCTTTCGCTTTAATAAAAAGGACCTGCTGTTGATTTCTGCAGCTGACTTTTATATTTTTTGATATTATTTTTATGTTTCGTTAGTTTTAGTGGTGGTACGATCTTGTGCAGGGTCCGTCCGGCTTGCTACCACTATAATATTATCCTTTAGCCGACCATAAGCCAGCAGTGTTCGCGTTGTTATGTTCTAGTGTGGAGATAAGATGACCGGTGAAATTACTAGTATAGAGGAATTCATCTTAGTCCACAGGGTTAGCACAGCATTTGCAGTCTTAAGATTTTAGTCTTGAGAATTCAAATGTCTTTTGATCTTAGTTCTACTTTTTCTATAAGTCAGTCAGTCTTATGTGGCCCTTTATTAATTTTAGAATAAATAACTTTCAGAGGTGATGTGACCAACTCTGCAAATGTATGTTTCAAAGAAAAATTGCATTCCGTTACACATTGCTAACACGTTAATGCACTTAGATAAGTGAATTTCGGCAAATTTTATCATACCTACACCATAATACGATAGATGATACTCGTAGTTTAGGTATGATCGGGCGGCGCCGGCGCCGATATCGTGGCAATTATAATTAGTCGGTGAGAGGTGTGCCCGATAAGGTGATAAGGAGGGTTCATTCCCTTTGCGATATTGTAAATAAAAGAGTATATGCAACTTGAATTCTAGGTATGTACTTATTTATTATAAGGAGCTTTGGCTAAATCACATTTTTCATGACATGGATCCCCCTGATCGTAAGTAGGATCTGAGACTCATAGACATTTGTATTCTTAAAACTAGAGAACTACGATCTCAGGACTCCAAAAGCGTGGCTGATCATGAGACTAAGATGGAATGTCTCATTGTTAGTGAATTCATCGGTTGTCTTATACCCATATAAAACACAACAGTGCTAACACTGCTGCTTGGCGGTAGGTTAAAGGATACGATGGTGGTAGCGATCCGGACGGACCTTGCACAAGGCCCTACCACCACCACACACTTTAAAAAAATCAATAAGGCAAACAGCGGAACCCCAAAAAGATAACATCAATCGCACCAGTCACAGTGTTTTAATTTAAATATGCAGGGATCTCGCAGATAATCGATGCGATAATACATCATGTGTTCTTTAACAACAATCGGTAAATTATCATATTATACATGTTGGATCGGCGACGATCGTCGCGACTGAGACTGATTACCCGAAGTCATTAAATAAATAAAATATCAGGGGACAATTTCACGCAAATTGACCTAGTCCCAAAGTAAGCTCTAGGATCTTACCATGGATACAGTCAGCATCAAAAGTAGCTAAGCAGAATAACTTGATCAAAATCTAGACACGACGTATTCTCTTGACAATAGAGTCGAGTGCAGATCATTTTGAACTCTTCGGTTGCGTAGCTACTTCTGCTGCTGACTGTATTAGACAACGTTATAGGTATATGGTAATCCATTATTTTATCGAATTTCACTTCAAAGATTATAATCATTTCATCGAACGCTATTCTCTGCTGAAACATAATTATGAATTAACCCGTAAATAGTTTAGGTAGGTTAGGTTAGACTCGTGATTACCAAAAGAAGTTTCCTCATGCGGCAAGCAATCAAAATTTTAAGTAATGATACATTCGTTGAAAAGTGTTTCGATGTAATAATAGGTAGGTACCTACCCGATAAAACTACTTATATAGACAAATACATAGAAAACATCCGAGCCTCAGAAATAAATTCTTGCACTCATCACACAAAAGTATTTGGTCATACTAGGAATCGAAACCAAGACTGCTTCCTTCGTAGGCAGGGTCACAATTAGCTAAGCTAAGGGAATAGTTTGGCTGTTGAAAAATGAAAATGATAAGCATTTTTTATCTAGACATAAAGCACAAACAAACTCCAAAAGATAACGAAGTACGAGCAAACGATTGCAAAAGTAGTAGTAAATAAGCATCAGTATTGAATATGGAAACGTTTATTGTGCCAATTTATAATTAATTTCTTACCCAACCACCGAACATTCTTGTTTACTAAAACGCAACAGCTACCTTAGTGTTTTTGTACATTTACATCGATTTAATCGGTCGAAAATTCGTACGCCCAGTTTTTCTGAAAAAGTTTTTCTGGTGAATTGGTAAAAATGGACCATGTACGAATTTAACCTGTCATAGGCTGAATTATACAAATTTATTTCGAATTTTAATGTTTAGAACAATAAAGCCAAACGGCACCCCTGGCATATAATGGGTATTTAGTACATTTTGATGCTAGTGCGGAAAGTATGTCATTTCAAACGAGTCCCGAGGTATTCTTTCGACTTAGACTCGGGACGAGTGAAAATGACAGTTCCGCACGTGTATCAAACGACGTTTTTTAATACATTTGCGAAAAAATTACAATACATAAAAAATAACTTTTTGTAGGTAGGTACCAATATCATTTTCGTTTGGAATCATAGTTTTTAAAATTGAATATTTTACCGCATCGTAGATGCCTGATATTTCTTAGAAAGTTCAAAAAAGTAAGGCAAAAGTACGTTTTCTGAAAAAGAAATAACTCCGTTTTCCCTTTTCCAGTCGATGAATTGGTCATAGACGGTCATATAGTTTTCCTTTGACTTCTCCGGTAAAATACTATTATTTGCAACAAATTTGCATATAAATATGGCGGTGTTAAATGTATTTCACAATCGTCTAAATCGCTCATTTTTTCACAACAAAATTTTCAAGCCAATACGTAAATTTTAATCGTTGGCGAAAATGGTGGGTTTTTGCTTTATTTTTAATTGACAGACTTTTTTCATAATGGCAGCGGTTGCGTCCATTCAGCCAAAAAAAGTCACATAGTAATTTAATTACCTATATTTAAAAATCAAAAAGCATAAAATTAAATACTCTATTAGCCAGCGGTAACGCATAAAGGTGGATTCACATTACGCCGTACTGGGCTGGGCCCGGCTTCGACATGGTGTAACGTGAATCCACCTTAATACTCAACTATCCGATCATTTGTAATATTCATTCAGATTCAGCCATCTTGATGACGGCTGATTTTTTTAAATATTACCTAGATAATTTGTGTATATACTTAATTGTATTTATGTAATTTAAATGTTTAAAATTATATTACCCATGTGTATAGTTTCAATGCTAAATGACATAATCAAAAAGTGATTGAACATGCAAACTCTTTGGTTGGATATACGGCTTGGAAGTTGAAACCAAATTATATAAAAAAAAAATGGAAAAGTAAAACGCACTAGTGCGAAATAAGAAAAGTAAAAAGCACTAGTTCGAAAAAATCCAACTTTCCGCACGATATACAGCTACGAAAAGCACTACTTTTTGAGCAACTGTATTAAAAAATATATTTCGCAATTTAATTACTCCTGTTTTCATTCCATTAATTGTCAATAGCAAGCGAAAGGCTCAGTTGCATAGAAATTTATAGCCATTTACCAGAAAGTATGAAGTCGCTTACAGGAAACCTTTTCAAGCCCATATTGACGAAATGGCTCATGGATAAATGTTTTTACAGTGTTCAAGATTATTTGAAATTTATTGTTAATGTATTTGTAACACGTATTTTTATTTGAATTGTATATTATTATTATTTTTTGATATGTTAAGTAGATTTAAAATGAACAAAATATTTGCACGCTTGCATGCGGGCTGAATACACTGTGAACATTATTTTGAAACATCATAATTTATTACTGTATTCTAGCAAATAAACTTATTTGATTTGATTTGATTTAAAACTTTAAAAGTGTGATACCTAAATCTATTATCAATATTTGTAATTTTCACTATAAATAAATATGTCAACAAATACACTGACCCAAAAAAAAGGAAACTACGGGCTTCCCCTGTGTTTCCCGCGGCCAGCTCTTACCTGCGCCTCTCACTTTATTTGGTTATAAGAAGCAGTTTACAAACAAAAACAGTGCTATAGTCGCAACGCTAGGATTCCCTGTGTTGTGGAAGTGGAACTATATTTAATATATTTTGCAAACACTACATGACTTAAAGATGGTAAAATTTGTTTGATTTGATTTTTGATTTTAGCATTATACCTAAGAGGAACTTGTCAAATTGTGAACGTTTCTTATGAGAAATTCTCGGTAACTTCTATAAATATTCCTAATTATTGTATGAAAAGAGAATATTCTTCATTCCCTCAAACGTTTCTGAGTTTCTCAGTAATAATTGAGACGATGTGCTACTTGCACATTGAGTCCTTTTACAGCTCCTCATTCCTGATTCAATCCCTCAGAGAAACTCAAAGCATAGCTCTTATGCATAGCTCTTAAGAATATTCTTTGTGATTTACACAAACCATATCACGAACTATCTATGTAAATTACGTTCGAAGTGTTGTTCAAATCTACATATAATGGCTGATATCATTAATTCCATCAAAAGTGTACCATTAACCGCTCATTGTTGATGTATATCGGGCAATTAGCACACGTATGGGTGAGCGATCACCGATTAGCAGGTATTTGCATGACACTGGGGTTGAGGGGCAGCGGGGGGCAAGGGGCAGGTGTGGGGCAGGCAGGTACGACCAATTGACGTGGGAAAGTTGGGGGTTGAGTTTTCAATCAAGTCCTGAATGGTTTTTGTATAGTTTTCAGTTTATTGTATGCAATCTTTGGCAAAACATTAATGAGATTGTAATTTTGAAATAGCATGTAATGTCCATGGGTTTAAAAACTTGTTTGAAAGCTATGGTTAAATAATGGTTTGCTTACGAGTCTTTATTCATGGGCTAAATGACATACCTACTAAGAAAACTTTTGGTTTCTACTGAGTTATTTTATATGACGGAGAAGGCAAACGAGTATTGGATTTTGAGGTCTATTGAGAACTCAACGCCCAGTCAGTATTGACTTTTATTTTATGCCTTCCTTCTTTACTCTTTTTTGGCGAAATGGCTAATAGCTACATAGAGGATGTGCATTATACGAAGGCTAGGGCTGTAGAAATATGTCATAATGTACGGTGCAAGCGAAAGCTCGATTACTTTTGAGATCCTATTAAACTTTACAATTTCTTTGATTTCTGCAGTTAACCTAACCTTCGCTAAATCTGAAAATAAACATTTACCCGACAATGCGGTTAGCCCTGTCGTTAGAGACTCTACCTTTGAAGGTACCGGTCCGAGATTTGATCCCTTGTAAGGGAAAAAAATTGATCATGAGCACAAATCCGTTTCTGAATTTTTGCTGTTTTACCTGAAGCTTAGTTTGGGACTAGGTCAATTTGTCTGTCATCGAGCCCCAACAATATAAACAATGTGTTGAACGTGTTTCACTTACTTTAATTAATCATCATGATCTTCTTGCGCCCCCGCGGCGGGGCGCGTATCGTCCGTCTGCTAATTGACTACAATTTAATAAAGAGTCAGATACCACGGCGGGGTCAATTACAGATCGTTACCGATAAACAACATTTTAATACCTAATTGATGTTAATTTTATTTGAGGGTTGTCATTTTTGAAGCACATTAACGGTAAAAATAAATATTTTCGGGGTGTGCAGTAAAGGAATTTAGTTCAGTAATTGTGGTTAGCTAATTTGGATTGTTCTTGGTGTGGCAAAGATAGTTTCTAAACCCCCCCTTACATGAAAAGTAAAACGACTTTCTACATTTAGTTCTACTATCAAATACTCTCATCTTGATTGTGTCTGACTTGTCATACCTATATTTATTGTCCCGTACCCGTCTTTCAGATCCAATCACGAAACGAAACATAGATCATTCATCTCGGTATTGATCTAAAGATCTATCCTTGCGTGGGGGGAAGGCGTGGCGGAGGCGGCGCGCGCGCATGGCTTCTAACGCTATTGGTTGCGCCCGCGCTAACAGCAACTATAGGTAAATCTCTAAAGACATGCGGTGTTTGTGTGTGGACGTAAAGACAACAAAACAATGATTCGGAACAAAATCGTATTGACGCTTGTGTGAGATTGCGATTGTCAAATGTTCGTACATGGTCACGTACACTTGTGCAGATGCATGGGTAATTCGATTCAGATGTAAATGTTTGTTAATAGTATTGAAATTATCATGAAAGTTGATACATATTGATGATACTGGAGGCGGTTAAGCAAGAATACTTCGTTGGTTAATTTAGTATTGATAAATAGGTAGCAATTATTTTAAAATTGAAAGGTTGCTGGAAATGCCTTGAAATGGAATGGATTATTAAATAGTGATTGTTAATCGTTATTGAGTGAATTAATAAAGGAACTGGATCAATTGTAGTCAATTGTGAAGTTGCAAAAATTTTCCACTGCTCACGAAACACTGATTAAGTCCCTAAAAGGCAATAAGGTATTCGTTATAGGTAGTATTGTATTCAGATTAAGCAGGTATTTAAGTTTTTTTTTCTGGCGTCTATTAGGTAAAGGCTTGTAGTACTGTTAGGCGATGGGCTTGCAACCTGTCTCTAATACACTGATAAACATCTTAGTCTGATTATGCAAAATGTGGTTACAGAATTAACAACAAGCTTTTAGAGTTGCTGGCAATTCTGTAGCTCTGCCTACCCCAAACTGGGAATAAAGGCGTGAGTTTATGTATGTATGTATATTTAATTTTTTTTTTTTTGTAGATAGTTAGTTAGTTGTAATTATGATGACATGTTTGAATTGAATTAGTTAATAACGTAGTTTCTTTGATTCGATTGCAGCGCCCTTGCAGGGTTTATGTTTGGACTAAATATATTTTTAAGATCATGTATACACGTAATGCAATAAATAAATGAGTATGAGTATGAGTATGAGGTAGGTACCTAATTTTATTTAACAAAGAAATTTAACTTGGATGCTACATTTATATTTATGCTCGTATCAAATTACAATTGTGAAATAAGTAGTTATCGACTTGAAATTATAACCTTAATACAATCTAATCCAATTTTTGTTGAAGTGGCACTCGGTCACTGTTAGTAAGCAACCATTACTGCCAGTGACTTCTTTTGATACTAAAATGTATTACTTAGGAATATTAACCCAAAGAAGTTACGTAATTCACTGAATAAGGCCCAAAAACCTCGTAAGGCGCACGTCAAATTTCGTTAGTTCGAAAAATAATCTTGTGTCGGTCAACTAAAGTCAAAAGTCACTTTAACAAATGTCCTAAATTTAGAACGTGCCTTACGAGGTTAAAAGCACTTGAAACCAGCTACGTACGTGCATGAAGAGGTTGAAGAATGTAGGGAAAGCGAAACATGTTTGGGCCGGTGCACCTGACGTCCCATAGTCCCTGCCTACCCGATTATTCGTAGACAAGCGTGAAGGTATGGTATATATTTCATTTTTGGCAAGGATACGGACACTTTAATCCAACTGATGGCAAGTGGGATCTGAGAATGCAATCGTAAGACTTCAAATTCGTTGCCAGCCCTGAGGACAAAGATGGAATGCCTCTATGATTGTAATTTCACCGGTTATCTTATCCCCACGCCGGAACCCAATAATGTGGACACTGCTGCTTGGCAGTAGGTTAAAGGACCAGATGGTGCTATAGCAATCCGGATGAACTCTGCATAAGGTACCACCACTAATATCTATGTTTGCGTATGTACGAAGTTTGTTTACTACTTTCTTCTAAATTGTTTTTTTATGCCCTAGCGATTTTTATCTACAAGTGTAGAGTTGACTTAAGCAGTCGACGCGATCTGTCATCAACTTACGTCAATCCTATACATATTGTCGATTTTCTAATATCGCTAACATTATCGTTATGCATCTTGATCTGCTAGCCATGGCCTAACGCACTCGCAATCGCAATCGACTTCAAAGTGGAACAATCGTTTTCATTTTGTATGCAGACTCGCCTTCGGACTGTCAAAATGAAAACGATGGCGATTGCGGGTGCGTTAGGCAATAAGCCTGCTGGCCTCCTGGAAGTTACCTGATCAAAGAGTCGGACAAATGGTGCTTCACTCCTCCGAAACCAATTGACAAAAACTGCCAATAGATCTTGATAAGAGTAATAAATTGAACCTATCGTTTGTCTGGTTAACATATTACCGTGGGCCCTGAGCCCAGGTGCTAGATTGCCATTGAAAACAGGCTCCATGTGGAGCTCCTGGTCCGTAATGTGCCGGCGTGGATTCTGCGGGCGCGCAACTGTCACGCGCAGCTGGTTTGATGATAGTTATAGGTACTGATTGATATCGATGCGATCGGGTATTTTAAATTAATTTATATGTCTGTGATCTTAAGATAATTTCATAGTGTCGCATAATTGGGACTAAATTGACATACACACTCACAGACACCATAATCTTTAATCTACCGCCAAGCAGCAGTGTTCGAGTTCATAGTTTGTTGTGTTCCGGTGTGGGGATAAGACAACCGGTGAAATTACTAGCATGGAGGCATTCCATCTTAGTCCTCTTAGTCCATAGGGTTGGCAACACATTTGCGATCTTAGGATTGCAGTCTTAGATTGTAGTCCCACTTACCATCACGTAGCCTGTGGGCTCGTTTACCTTCAACATGCCTTTTATTATTTATACAAACCTTTTATTTTAAGGAACAACGCCCTATTTAAAAATGCCTTGTAGTCTAAAAATACATAAATATAAAACTTAAAAGTACCGTGGTCTTGGTTGCTGCTGGTAGGCTGCCCCAAACCCGCCAGAACACGACATCTTTCAGCTAGAATTCAGACACTCGACGATACTAGAAGATTAAGATATTTTTATTCATACTTGTCTGAAATAAAAAATCTTATACCAGCTTGAATCCCAGCTCCGCTTGCGTAGGATTGAAATACACCATATTTCTACAATGTAAGGCAATACGAGTCATACAAAAGTCTCCAAATGGAATAATCAGTCGTCGTCGGTGGCAAAACCGCGGCGGTCCGGGTTCGATTCCGGCGCAAAAACGGCATTCCACTCGATTTGAATGAGCGTGTGGTCCGATACGAGGAAGCGGAAAAAGAGTTAGAAAAGCTAACTTAGTGGCCCCCCGTGAGTTCACTGAGTCTGTGGTTTTTTTATGGTTACCTAAATTGGTCAACTACAGCGCTAATTGTTTACCATCCGTGAGATTTCTACGGTTAGAAAGGTAAGACGTTTCGCCAAGCAGCTGGTATTGCTATGGATGGGTTAACGTCCGAATAAAGGAAGTATTTTACCATCTATGACCTAATCTTAGTGTTCATGATTGACACATTTGCAACCACGGGATTCCCCGTACACCAGTCACCAGGTGGCAGGAGCTCGGACGTCCTCTTGGGTCATAAAAATAGCTAAATAAACATTAATCGTAGACAATCAATAAAATATTGTCATAAATAAATAAATCGTTCGCAACTCTTAAAACAAAGCTCTTAAATTATCAGAAGAGTGAGAGTGTTCCATCTTTGGTTCTGTATTTTTTTTTTACTATGTCAAAAAAAAAGTGGTATGTTTTTCGATGAAAAAGCAAGTTGTGATCGAAGTCAGTGAAGATTTCTAGGTTTATGTTCGACAATAAAATTTATTGTTTCTTGTGAATTCTAAAATTACGTCGTCTTTTCACTAACAGATCCACATGCATCAGTGGATGCGCAAAGGATATCAACAAATTAATCTTGTTTTGTGTGAGTCATGGATCAGTATCACTGATACCATCAAAGTGTCCCCGCATTCCGCTTATTTACTCCAATGGGACACCAATTAGCTCACATTAAAACCCCATAACCACCGTTTAGCCATCAGGTAATTGAAGAGCGATGCCACTGCGGGTGGGATAGGGGAGGACTCGTGCAAGCCATTTTGAGAAGTGGCAGTGAATGAGTTTTAAAACAGCTGGTTTTATTATGAGATTTTGAAGTAAAGCGAGATCTGGTCTCTTTTCTAGTAATAGCAACTTGGAAATATAACATTGGATGCAACAAAATTCAGATGTAAAGTCTTTTTTAAGACTGTTACTTTTTGATCGTCCTGTTACGTACATTTTTTGTAAATGTGATGAATTTAATGACCTTTAGGAATATTAACATTAAAATGAAGAGACTGACAAACTGACTCGTTTCGACAGTGGTTTTCAAGATGTAAATTTCTTTAGTGATTCGCGGAAAATGTCAAAGCGAACACTCTTGTTAGTTACTGTTAATGCTTGTTAGGATCATTTAACATCTTTTATCTTGATTTAAAAGATTTTATTTTTATTTTTGGATTGTTGATCATTTAGCAGAGGATTGGTTTTTGTCCAGCAGTGGACTGCTGTGGGCTAAGATGTAGATGAAGATGATGATGAATGAAAATTATATTTCTCGCGTCAGTGTTGCGCAAACATTTCATGGACAGACATTTTCCACTGCGACAGTTAAAGCTTTACAGTTGTTACCCTACAATATTACATACAATTTCCAAAAAGCTACATGATTTTAGTAAAAACTACATACATACATACATTAAATCACGCCTGTTTCCCAGAGGGGTAGGCAGAGAACATAAAAATATATTTGTCGGCAATTCAAAGGAAGTAATAGAAGGTCTGAATAGCAACTTTCTAAAAGTGAGAATTTAAAATAATTTTTCTGCTGTCAATTAATTCAATGGTTGTCTTGTTAAACTAAGGAGAAATAATATTGATATTTATGTGACTGTTAACCAGGGTATTTAACACTTTTGAGTTGCGCAAGCGCATCGACGGGTTGATTTATCTTCTGGGGAGAGGCTATAAAACTTTTTACTTCTTTTCAAATAGACACAATACCATCATTATTGTTTAGATGCATCGTTGCCCGTATAACAGGCGCATTAAGATTTTCATTATAGAATTAATAGTGGAGGAAAATCGACGTATATTGTGAGTCTCTTTTGATGAATGTTTGAGTTCAAGTTGTTGTTAAAGTAAAAGTAAGTACGATCTTAAATAAATACAGTCAAGGACTTTAATCGTTATGCCACTATGGAACCCTGTCATAATGACAGCATCAAACCATATGCCAGAAATTACGCTTCAATGAATGATTAACGTTATGCGACAGGGTTCCATAGTGGCATAATAATTAAAGTCCTTGACCGTACAAAGTAAAAAATTGGGAGCGCCAAAGTTCATATAACATTGCAACTCCGATTATTGGAACTCCGAAAATGTAATTTTTATACCGATGGAACCGTAAACGATACAGAAGTTCTGAAATATTCAATGTGTAGGTAAGACTAGGTTAAACACCCTGAATAGTCTGCAACGCACAGCCTGCGTAATCGCAACAGGAGCTCTATCCTCAACACCGGGAGCGGCTCTGGATGCACTGCTAGACCTAACACCACTGCACCTACAAGTGCAAAAAGAGTCTGAGCAATGCATATACAGAATCTGCACCACAACAAGGAAGAAATGGAGCTCTCAAGCACTGACCAAGCTCATGGCATCGGTGTTTGAACACAAAACCCTATGCATGCCAACTGATGACATGCATACTGAATACAACTTTAAAAAACTGTACTCAGTGGAGATACCCTCCAGAGATGAATGGCTGAAAGGCCAGTTAGACTACAAAGAGGGTTGCCACATTTGGTACACGGACGGTTCCAAAAAAGGGAACGATGTGGGGTGCGGCATCTATGGTGAGAGACCAAGACTCAGAGTCAGCGTCAACATGGGTACGGAGGCCTCAATCTTCCAAGCGGAAGTCTTCGCCATTAACAAATGCGCGGAAATCAACCTTGAGAAGAACTATAGACACCAGCACATCTACATCAACTCGGACAGCCAAGCTGCCCTTTTGGCACTAGACGCATTGGAGATAAACTCTAAACTAGTCCAAAACTGTAAAGAAAACCTAAATGCCCTAGGAAACTCCAACAAAGTAATACTTAGATGGGTACCAGGGCACTCCAACATTGATGGGAATGAAATAGCAGATGAACTGGCTAGGAACGGTGCTGACAATCCCCTGGTTGGCCCGGAACCGTTTTGTGGCATCACAAAACGAAAAACCTATTCTCTGCTAAGCGACCTATATAAATCTAGGGCGATCGAGCTGTGGAAGTCCACAAAAGGACAAAAACACTCGAAATCACTAATTACAGGGTTCAAAAGCAAGTTCTCCAAGGAGATTCAAAAACTCAAAAGAGAAAAGACTTGCGCAGTGACTAGGATCCTAACTGGCCACTGCAAATTGAACAAACACTTGTTTCTAATGGGTATGAAACAAGAAGCGGCATGCAGGTTCTGTCAAGAAACAGAGGAGACAGCTATGCACATCCTCTGTTCTTGCGGACCACTAATGCGTAATAGAAGTATCTACCTAGGGCGACATATCATGGACCCACAAGAGATACAACTCCTCACTGCCCAAAGCATCTGGAAATTTCTAGACGCAACGGGCCTTTGCGGTGAACTTTAAACTAAGGGCTGCCACAAAAGATCAGCAATGGTCGAAGTGGCTCACAAGGCCCATCTCAACCCCCCCAATAATAATAATAAATAATAAAGACTAGGTTAGGTTAGGTTTGATTTATAAAAATCCTGAAAAAGTAACAGTTGCTGAAAAAAATACGTTATGAGTTGCGATAATTATGACTTACAGTACGTTATGAGTAAAAATAATTATATGAGCCAATATGGACCCAGTAAAATTAAAGCAGAAACGTTAGCTCAGGTTTTGAATAATTGATATGTATGATGGTGTTTGTAATTATATTTTTCGTTCTAGGGAAAATGTTTAGAATTTTCACAGGATAGGGAGAAGTGGAAGAAAAGTCGGATGGCATTTGCGACTCACATGTGCGACACATAAAATGTAAGTTCCTTTTAATGTCAACAATCCTCATTATACAAGATGGAACAAGGATGTTACGATCTAACTATCGTAACTTAATTTTGGTCCGGTCTGTCTTTCGTAAAACAGAAAAAAACATTTTCGAGTTAATCAATTGTTCGAAGAAATTAATTACTTAGTCTTGCGTAGGTATTTCCAACAAATTACGTTAATGCCTTCTAATATTATTTAAAAGCGAATACTTTGATCGGCGGGGGATCGTTTGCGGCTGCAATTAGCAGCGAGTCCCGCCATTTACGGCACATTCCTGCGTTTTGCCCAAAATCCCGGGAAACCAGGGAAAGCGGAATCCTGCGCATTCCGGGGCGCGCGGGTGGGCGCGTGCGCATCTTAAGAATCAGTTGCCACGTTTAAAAAGAATTGAAATGCTAAATATCGAAATCCGTCCAAAACGCTAGGGGCCTAAAGCCCTAGCGGTCACAGTCCTGCGAAGTTGTAACGGTGCTGAGCACCAACAACGAAAGTCATTTAAAAAAAAGACCTATCGGTTGCGGCGTGGATCGCATAATTGATTACACTTGAAATTTTAGATAAGCCACTGAATTATTTACTGAATCCGTCATGCTTGATTATTATCAAGTAAAGTATTTTTTTAAGACCTTGCTTCCTCCACTAAACAAGCAAGGTGCTCCTTGTTGTGTTCCAACGACAGCCAGTGATATGAATAAGCATAGAGGCGTTCCCTCTTGGTCTTTCGGATTGGCAGTAACAAAAGCAAAATAAGGTTGCCAATTATCTGTGAGCCTCTTGCCATCATTCTCGGGTCGTTCGAGATGAATCTTTATCGTGAATCTGCATGGAATGACAGCGTCACTTGTACGGAATCTCGAATAGGAATTCATCTCGATCGCGACTCAGGGCCTGTTGTTTGATCAGTAGTTAAACTAACTAATCGTTAAAAACCGTAACTAATGGCCTGTTGTTTGATCGGTAGTTAAACTAACTAATGGTCAAAAAACGTTACTAATGGTTAAAATCTCAAGGAAATGTGTCTTATTTTCCATTCCTTTTTCGAATTTTAACAATTAGTTGGTTTAGCTACTGATCAAACAACAGGGCCTTCTAGTTTAATCTCAAGGAAATGTGTCAAATTTTCAATTCTTTTTTCGAATTTTAACAATAACAAAACACAACTCCTGATCAAACAACGGGCCCTCAGAATCGCCTCACTGTGCTTGTTTGACTTCTTTATTCTTTAGGCCATCAAAAAAAAGAACAATTTTTTTCGTTAAGTCTGTAAAAAGGAACTTAACCTTTCGCAGAAACAAAAACTCAAGTTCTTTTTAATGTAGTTCACTGACCCAAAACACGCATGCTTCGGACCGTTAACTACGTTCTGTATTTACATAGCTATTATTAAACCGCTGCTTAAGCCGGTGGTTGACATAATGGCGGCGCGAGATTGCGGCGTAATGGCGGCTGACCCGCGCGGGCGCAGGCGCAGGTGCTTTATGGTTATTAAACCAAATCCAATCAGCCCGGCGCTCCGCCCGCTCAGGGCTGTGCTTTGTAACATCACAATGGGTAATATTGACGAACAAAAAAATCAGGTTAATTTGTACTGAAATTCTTTAAAATTGATCAGTTTTTGTTTGTTTGTTTATTTTTTATCATACATTGTAGTTTCAATGTAGTTTCAACGACATTCTGAATATGATTGCTGGTAGAAATGACTGCCCCATCCTTATTGATTGGGTTCCACAAGTCTCTAGTGGTGTCAGATGAAGTGATAGGTACAATAAATAGTTCTGGCAAGATACACTTCCTAAGCACAGGGCAAGACACACAGGCATATCTGTGTTGCCTTGTGTTATCTATACCTTTGTTTTTGTTTTGTGGTTGTATAATTTAACTGTGACTAACATATTTTAAGTAATCTGTAACTAACAAATAGTATATTCTATTCTCTTCTATCACGAATTTCAGATGTTTGCTAAAACGCTTAGTAGGTATAAGTATAATATATATATATATATATATATATACCTAACTAGCTTTCCGCCCGCGACTTCGTCTGCGGATAGTCAGAACTTATGTTAAAAGTACAGACAAAGTTTATATCACCTTCAAAGAGTTTTTTTAATGAAAAAAAGTCCAGAACGTGAATTTTAAGTAAGCGGTTCACAAACACCTTTTATTTTTGACTCTAAAACAACAAAATTGCCATACAAAATAAATTCACTGCCCCTCTTTCACCATTACGTTTTTTTTAATCAACCCTAGATTTAATAGATTGATAATTTAGTCATCTCATCTATTTACTAAATTGCTATACAAACAATTAACCCACTTAGCAGAAGATTTTCGAAAAACACCAATGTTGGATATTTTATTTATGTTACAGTATTTAGTCGCAATACCCATTTTCATATCTTGTGGGTATATACGTTTGAAAGTAACTTTATTTCCATACAAACTTTACAGTCTCTATCAGTAGTCTTAGATCCCATGTTTTTCCCTTTAGTTTTTTTTATTGATGAAGGGTTTGTTCTTGACTATTTGTTTCATTAAGGGGCAAGTGTTTAAAAAACACTGAAGCTTGCACTTTTTTAAATGCTAACATTCATGTAACTGGAAAACTCCAACTCAAATACCTACAAACTTTCACCCCGCTTTTTACACTGTTAAGGGCTTATTTTAAAACCTGTTTTTTTATTTAATTAATATTGGTCTTGGTACCGACTTTCATTTATCTAACTTGCCCAGTCATAATTCTTATGTATAGGTGAACAGTAACCTTAATACCAATAATGTCCACATTTCTCACATCAAAAATGACCAAATACCCACAAAAATTTCTACCCCCATTTTACCCCCTTTTTCGAAATTGCCGTATTTTTTTTCATTTATGTCGTAAAATACGACGTTCACTATTCTCATCTTAAACATGGCCAAACTCTCTTTAATTTTTCCACCTTTGGGGAAGTTTTTCAAAATCGCCCAACGCCTTTTTAGGGTTCCATAGCAAAAATGGCAAAAACTCTTATAGTTTCGTCATGTTCGTCCGTCCGCATGTCACACGCATTTTACTCGAAAACTGCAGAGGTTGCGGCGTCCGGAACATATTTCGACAGTCCTTTTAATACACAACTTCAACTTCTACCGCCAATTTACAACCGCCATTTACAGAGATAGTTTTTCCAAAATCTCCGAAAGCAATTTAGTAGCCCTAACAGGCTGACACCTATTTACACGTTTCTCACCTAAACAATAACCGAAGTCGCTTATTTACTAACTTCGCTAGACGCTAAAATCGTATTTCCTATTAATAAGTAGTAGCCTGAATACTAATTTACACATTTCTCACATTAAAATTGACCAAAGTCCGAAACTTCTACCCCCCCTCCCCCATTTTACAACCTTTGGGGTAGATTTTCCTAAATCGCCGAAAGTAACTTTGTTTTTATAAAAACAGTAGTCTCACCACATTTCTCCCTTCAAAAATGTCCAAAATCCCATACAAACTTCTACCGCCAATTTACCCCTAAGTTTCCCAAAATCGCTAAAAGCAATATAATTAATTCATATACATTAGCCACGTTTCTCACTTCAAAAATATATATCTTCCATACAATTTTCTACCCCTCATTTTACCTCCTAAGAGGTAGTATTTTATTCTGAATCACCGAAGTAATATTTTTTACAGTGGCGGATCCACGGGGGTGGTCAAGTACGTCATGACCACCCCCTTCGGCACTCGTAGATACGGGTCAGAACGTAAATAGTCGTGTGGTATTATCTCGCACTTGACCGAACTTCTGCGTTCAGCAGTTAATGACCACCCCCTAATCTGCAAGCTGGATCCGCGCCTGATTTTTTATATGTAAGTATATTGCCTTTGTACTTAGATTATATTTGCAATGAAGAGCATTTCTACCAAATTTCAAGTAAAATTTACCATAAAAGTAATCCCCACAAAAACATTGCAATTACTTTCCATCCCCCCAGGGGTTGAATTTTAGTAATCGCTGAAATACGTATCTCATTATATTCTTTGAAGAGCATTTCTACCAAGTTTTAAGTAAATTTGATCATGAAAATATTTTTTGCCACACAAACTTAGCAACCCCCTTTCATCCCTCTAGGGGTTGAATTTTAGTAATCGCTGAAATACGTGTCTCGATATTTTCATTGAGGAGCATTTCTACCAAGTTTCAAGTAAATTTGATCATGAAAATATTTTTTGCCACACAAACTTAGCAACCCCCTTTCATCCCTCTAGGGGTTGAATTTTAGTAATTGCTGAAATACGTGTCTTATTATTTGCATTGAAGAGCATTTCTACCAAGTTTCAAGTAAATTGGACCATAAAAATATTTTTTCCCATACAAACTTTGCAACCCCCTTTCATCCCTTTAGGGGTTGAATTTCAAAAAATCCCTTCTTAGTGGATCTCTACATCACAAAAAGAAAATACTGCCCAAGTTTCATATTTCTAGCATTAGTAGTTTTGGCTGGGCGATGATGAGTCACCCGGGTCATTCATTGCCTGTTATATATATAGATAGATAGATAGATAAGTGTTAAACTTGTGTTCTTCATTACTCAAAGTCATATCGATCTTGAACGGATTTAGTGGCGATCTTAAGAAGTAGTTGCCATCTTCATTTGGGATAGTCTCCGCATTCCTTAACCATAGCTTCTGGCAATAAAACATTTTTGAGACACGTTTTTGTGGCAGTCTCTGCTTTTGCAGAAACATCATCTCTTAATTAACTAACGACATAAATTGGTTGGATCTGCGTACAGCTGAGATCTTGCCTCCTTTCCACTCCACTATCAGATTAGCCTTACTCGTCATAACATTGCATTAGTTTAGTTTGCATATGTTTGCCAAATTTCAGCACGTTTTAATTAAATTTAATTAAAGGTACACATTTCGAAGCGAGTGGCGGAAGCATGGTCTTAATAGGCAATAATGGCGGAAAAGAGAGGAGGTCTTTGTCCAGTTCTGGGTCACTAATACAGGGTAAATAAAAAGTTCCAGAGGCTCATATTATTTGTTAGAAAAGCTTTTGTATTTATAATTCTAAAATTATATTTAATCTAGACGAGTCACCATTGCAGACTTTCATTTGTTTATTAAGGGTTTATTTGTCAATCTTTTATAAATCCGATCAAGACTTTATATACATTCATACTTAAATTTGTGATCCACCTTAGGTCCAAAGTCAATCTCACATTCTTCAGCAATAAGGTTGAGTTTCCTATCAGTTACAAATTACTTGGCATCTCTAATGACATTGACGACTTCAAGCATATTTTTTTTGAAATGGGTGTGGGTGGGTACATTCTTCGATAGGTTGGCACCCCTAGGGCGCGCCGCGGCAGACGCTGCGCGCGCGCATGATTGCGTAATGGGCACATCCTAAGCACTGCGCCCGCGACTGCTCCCGCCATTATAATAATATGTGGACCAGCTTTAGTAGGAAGTGATTAGCCTTTACCGATACAGTCGCCCATGAGAATCGCACTGCTTGAAATAGCGTCGTTTGTATTGTATTTTTGTATGCTAAAGGAGGTAGAGCTTCAGTGGACAGGGTGTCGACTGTCGACTCGTGATCGTGAGGTCCCGGGTTCAAGTCCTAGCAGGTGACACGTATCAATGAGTTTTTCTAACATCGCGGGGAAATCTGCACATTCAAACAGCTCAGTAAATGTACGGTAAACAGTAATGCACAAAAGATCCTACTGGGTATAGGGAAAAATTATGCTCATTTATTTATTTAATTAGGGTTCACCAACAAATTATTGGCATGTACTCGTACTTACATTAAAATTTTAGTCATACGTAATACATCACAATCCCGATAAAAAAAATATTGATAGAGATGTTTTTACGTTTACCGCCAAAATAATATACAACTGGTACTTGTTTAAACATAAAATTTGAACTCGTTCGTAAATATTCATTTTTAGATGGATGTTTGATGGTTCAAAGTAATAGTTTATTACTTAAACCATTTTTAATAATGCGACAAAAGCTATACCTAAAGTATAGTGTTTTTGCCATTTAGTTGATTGTTAACCAACGACAAAAAGAGGGATGTTATTTATTTAACGTGTTCATATGCTCTGTCTGTGGCATTGTAGCTCCCAAACGTAAAAAGCAATTTAGATGCGGTTTTGTAAAATGAAATCTAGTTTAACCGGAAAGGTTCTTAACTAGGTTTCATAAAAATCGGTTGGTCCGTTTGAGACCAGCTCAGACCAGTCCAGCTCTAAAAGATGGGGTTGCCATAATATCGGCGGTTATTAGCTATTTAATAGTTATTTATTATTTACTATAATATAATTTTATATTATATTTATTACACGTGTCTCTTAACACTATCCGGTTCTGAAGGCGTGAATAAATCGGTGATGTCATCCGATAAAACTAAGAATTTATTATTCACTGTTTACATGAAAAGATACAAGATAGGGATCTAGGAAAAGTGAGTTAATTTTAAATCGATAAATTTCCGGAAATATAATGATAACTAGTCAAATGGTTTGTTGAATCAATTTTATTTTTGTTGACATTACGCTTATCGTGTCATTTAAAGTAATACGTACAAGTACAGGTGCCTCACCGGAATACACCACCGAACATTTTCGTTACCATTCGTTGTATTAACTTCAAATACTCTCTTCTTCTTCTTATTGTTTAAGAGCTATGCTCTTGTCGGTGTAGCTCGAAGCAAGCTCTCCATTTTGCTCGATCCCAGGCCGCCTCCTTGATGGTTTTATACGACATGACCTTTACATTATTTTTAATTTGTTCGATGTAATTTATTCTTGGTCTTCCTCTTCCACGCCTTCCTTCTTTTTTCCCTTTTCCCTCTTCTATTCTCTATATTGTCCATCAATTGTCTCTTCTCTTCCACTCTTTCCAGTACTTCCGTGTTTGTTACTCACTCGGTCCAACTGATCCTCTCCAACAACACATCTCAAAGGCCTCTAACATATCTCTATCCTGTTCGGTCATAGTCCATGTTTCGCAGCTGTGCTATACTACATACAAACGTTTTGATAAACTTCTTGGTAGACCTGGATATCTTTGAAGTAAATGTATATTTTTTGCTATGGTTCGAATACTCAATCATTCAAAAATATCGGGATTAGCGTGTATTAAGACCAGAAACTCTACACAATAATCCACAGTTCTTACGCTGATTTGAAATCCAGTACTTGACGAAAATGCGTAATTTGACAACAGTGCGTTTAAGGTATACCATGTTCTTCCGTATCTCGATGTAGATCCAACCAGATGTGCTAAAGTAGACCCGTGTTGCATTGACGTGACACAACTAGAGCGAGGTGGTACTGATGTGGAACATAAAACAAATATCAGAGAACAATCTCACACAAATTGACCTAGTCCCAGATTAAGCTCTAGGCTTGTGTTAGGGTTGTAGACAACGATGAACACACTTATACAGAGAAAAATGTGATGTGATCATAATGTGACTGCGACTTTTCCTTAATAAGCACAGCCTGTGCGCTTGTTCTAACAAATTATACAGTGTATTCTCATGTAAGTGAATTTTGTAAATTCTTTATGGGAATAAAGTTCTGAAACCATAAAAACATACCAAAATACACAAAAAAGCATTCATGACTTAGGAACAAATACTCGCGCTCATCAGACCAATATTTGGCCATACCGGGAATCGAATCCGGGACCGCTAGTTTCGTAGGCAGGGTCCATACGAACTATGCTGACCACGTCGTAAATATAAATTTATCTTGTTTACAAATCAATTTTTACTACACCGGAAAGTCAGTTACATGCTTCAAAGTACCTGTATTTAAAAAATAATAATCCAAAAATGGTCCAGTCCCTAATTGCCCCAAAAAAAAAATGCGAACCCAAGTCCATAATAAAGGGATTGAATCTGCGGCTTTAATCCGTCGCTGCGCCCGCGCATCTGCATAATAACTCGCGCGGGCGTCGTTTCGGAGGACACCGTGTTATTAGAGGCATAATGCGCGCTGCGGCCAGAGAGTAGGAGAAAACAGATGGGTATAACTGATGAAAAAGATTTTTTTTATTGTGTGAGTAGTTCGTGTAGGCCAGCAGTTCCCTAACTGTCGCACTGTCCTAAAGGCGTCGCGAATCGGTATGCTAACATACACATGGGTATCTTCTTTCACGAGGGAGCCGCAAAAAGATATAACATGTAAAGTGAGTCGCTGAATTTTTTTCCCCTTGCTTAGGCTCTCTTACATGAAAGAAAGAAAGGCATGTTTTATTGTTAAAGTTATATTAAAAATGTACTTATCACTTGTGCTGCCATCTATAGGGACGTTTATGTACCTACTTACTTTTAAAAAATAAAACACTTTTCCTTTGTGTCACTGAGCGTGCTGTTTGATTTATAGGTTATGGGCTTACAGTGAATAAATTACGAGTTTTTAACAAGAATTTCGGAGTATAACGAGTGTTAAAGACTTTTCTAGAACTGTGACGTGAAGGATTGTCGTATATTTTCGCGGTGTACTAGTTTGGTGAAGTAGTGACCGGCGTTACAATGTCGGCTAACTATCTAGTCAATGTGCCCAAGTTAAAGGGACGCGAAAATTATAGCGAATGGTGTTTCGCAGCAGAGAATTTCCTGATCCTCGAAGGCATGAAACATTGTGTGAAGCCAGAAGAAGAAAAGACTATAGGAGCTGCAGATGACGAAAAAACCAAAGCCAAATTGATTATGACAATCGACCCGTCATTGTTCGTACACTTGAAAAGTGTAAAATCATCAAAGGATTTGTGGGAGACACTAAAACAATTATTTGATGATAATGGTTTCTCAAGAAGAATTAGTTTGCTACGGAATTTAATTTCGATTCGCCTAGAAAATTGCAGCTCGATGACGTCTTATGTGACTCAGATTATCGATACAGCACAAAAATTAAGCGGAACGGGCTTCGAAATAAATGATCAATGGACTGGATCGCTACTGTTAGCGGGATTGCCAGATCGTTTTTCCCCAATGATCATGGCTATCGAACATTCGGGAATCGTGATATCAGCAGATTCCATCAAGACAAAACTGTTGGACATGGAGTTAGCAACGGAACAAGATAAGTGTGAAGTTAGCGGTGCATTCGCTACGAATTTAAAAGTCACAAGAAAAAAGAACACTAATTTGTCTATGGCAAGAAAAAATGGTAGTAATGGTAGCACTGACCAGTCAAGCTTAAACGTCAAATTGGTGAAATGTTATCGGTGCAAACAAGTCGGCCATTACAGAAATAAATGTCCAAATTACGATAATAACTCATCAATTTCTAAGCATAACAGTAAAATGCAATCGAATGCGTTTAGCGCTGTGTTCCTCAGTGGAAATTTCAACGTAAATGAATGGTATATTGATTCGGGCGCAAGTATACACCTAACAGCACACGAGAGTTGGGTGAATAACGCTTCGTATGAACAAGAAAAAGAAATTATAGTAGCAAACAGTGAAAAGGTGTCAGTTTTATGTTCCGGCGATGTGAAAATTACGACCACGACTGATGAATTTGATTACGATATTGTGGTAACAGATGTACATTGTGTTCCCAGTCTAACAACAAATCTGTTATCAGCTAGCGAACTAATTAGAAAAGGCAACAAGTTATCGTTTTCAGAAAATGGTTGCTCAGTATACAACAAGAAGAACCAATTAGTAGCTACAGCGTCATTGGTTAATGGAGTGTACAGAGTAAACTTGTGTAAACAAGTACACTTGGCTGCATCAGTTGTACCAAGTGTTGTGTGGCATCGCAGATTGGGACATATAAATAAAGATTATTTGAATCAGATGAAGAATGCCGTACTAGGTATGTCCATTGGTGATAAAGTGGATAATAATATAAGCAAGTCATCGTGCCCCACATGTTGTGAAGGGAAGCAGTGTCGCTTGCCATTCAAGAGTACTGGCCAAAGAAGTAGTGCCTTGCTAGATATAGTGCACACAGATATCTGCGGACCAATGGAGAATGCCTCTTTAGGTGGGTCAAGATATTTCTTGTTGTTTGTTGACGATCACAGTCGTATGGCCTTTGTTTACTTTCTGAAACACAAGAACGAAGCTTTGAAGTATTTCAAAGAATTTAAAGCTCTAGTGGAGAATCAAACAAAGAAGACAATTAAAATATTAAGAAGTGATAACGGGCTAGAGTACTGCAACAAAGAATTTGACAACTTTTTAAATAGTATTGGTGTGGTTCATCAAAAGACCAATCCTTACACACCACAGCAAAATGGTTTGTGTGAGCGATTTAACCGTACAATAGTTGAAAAGGCGAGATGCCTGCTTTTTGATGCCAACTTAGGCAAACAATTCTGGAGTGAGGCCACCAATACGGCAGTATATCTGCAGAATCGAATTGTGGCAGCAGCTCTGGAAAATAAAACACCATATGAGATATGGACTGGCTCTAAACCAGACATTAGCCATATCAGAATTTTTGGTAGCACTGTAATGGTCCATATAGCTAAAGAAAAACGAAAGAAGTGGGACAAGAAATCAGAGAAATGTATTTTAATTGGGTATCCTGAGAATATTAAAGGATATAGACTTTTCAATCCAGTAACAAAGAATGTATTGACAAGTAGGGATGTCATTATAATTGAGCAGGAATCAAAACCTGAGTGTCAGATTGAAGTACAAGGTCAAAGTTTTGATTCAGCGGGGGAACAAGCAGACATGAAAACAATGGAACCTAGCCAAGATGACACAGAAGTCTTGAACAATACTAGTCTTATATCAGATGATACACTTCTTGATGATGATGAAACCTATGTTCCCAGTGATTATGAAGATGCGAGCAGCATACAGGATATTGGAAGAGTAGACCGCACGGCCAGACCTGTACGTGAAAGGAAGAAGCCGAACTGGTATGGTTTTTCAAACCTGTGCTTAGGTATTGATACTTATGATGATGCAGCTGGCTTGTCTCTGCATGAAGCTTTAAATGGACCAGAGAAGGAGCAGTGGAAGGATGCTATGATCGAAGAGTTACAAAGTTTCAAAGACAATGATGCATGGGAGTTGAGTGATGCTCCTCAAGACGGTAGAATTGTACAGTGCAAGTGGGTGCTTCGCAAGAAATACGATAGTGAGAATAATGTTAGATTTCGTGCGCGCTTAGTAGCCAAAGGTTTTTCGCAGATTGAAGGCGTAGACTATACGGACACATTTTCGCCTGTAGTGAGATATACTACTCTGAGGTTATTATTTGCATTGTCTGTTCAGCTAGGTCTTGATATAAAGCATCTTGATGTAACAACTGCTTTCCTGAACGGAACTCTTGAGGAGAATATTTATATGCAGATACCAGAGGGTTATTCTGAAATAAAACAAAATGGCAGAGTTCTTAAATTAAAGAAGGCGATATATGGCCTTAAACAGTCCTCAAGAGCGTGGTACAAGAAAGTAGATGAATGTTTATTGAAAGTTGGCTATGTTAGGTCTAAAATAGAACCATGCATGTATTTAAAAAATAAGGAAAAATTGAGAACTATTGTCACCTTGTACGTCGACGACTTCTTTATTTTTTCTAATGATGGTAAAGAAACCAAATATTTAAAAGATGTTTTAGCTACTCAATTTAAAATTAAAGACTTGGGTGAAATTAAAAAGTGTCTTGGTGTTAATGTAACTATTAATAAATCTGAGAAATCAATATCATTAAGTCAAAAGGATTATATTGATCAGTTGTTGCAAAAATTTAATATGAGTCAGTGTAAAACTGTTCAGACTCCAATGGAGACAAAGTTACATATATCCAAAGATGAGAGTTATCTGGGTAAATTTCCTTATCAGCAGATAATAGGTTGTCTCATGTATTAAGCTGTGCTCACTAGGCCTGACATAGCATTTACAGTAGGGTTTTTGAGTCAATTTAATAATTGCTACACTAAAGAACATTGTTCATATGTTAAACGAATATTAAGATATTTGAAACAAACAAAACATTATGGCTTAAAGTATACTGTTAATGGGAGATCAACCTTAGAAGGATTTGTAGATGCTGACTGGGGTGCTAACGTTATTGACAGAAAGTCATACACAGGTTTTTGTTTTACATTATCTGGCTGTGTAATTTCTTGGGAGGTTAAAAAACAGAAAACTGTTGCGCTTTCTAGTAGCGAAGCGGAATACATGGCATTGACTGAGGCTTGTAAAGAGTCCGTTTATTTAAGAAATTTACAGTGTGAGATAACAAATAAAATGTACACTATTGATCTTTTTAATGATAATCAGAGTGCATTAAAGCTGACTGCAAATCCAGTTTTTCACAAAAGAACCAAACACATAGATATTAGATATCACTTTTGTAGAGATTGTGTAACTAATGGAATTGTAAAAGTAAAGTATTTGCCTACAGCTGAAATGCCCGCTGACCTTTTAACTAAGGGCTTATGTACTGCTAAACATTATCATTTTTTGAATAAGTTAGGTGTTCAACATGTTTAAATAAAATTGTTTATTACAAGTGTATGCACACATTGTTAGATATAGTGGGGGTGTTAAAGTTATATTAACAATGTACTTATCACTTGTGCTGCCATCTATAGGGACGTTTATGTACCTACTTACTTTTAAAAAATAAAACACTTTTCCTTTGTGTCACTGAGCGTGCTGTTTGATTTATATAAACAATTTAACAAACTAAAGAATACTTACGTGTACATACATAACAAAAGAATTGGGCACACTTGCCTACTCAGCATGAAGTCAAGCCGCTTGTGAGCACCACGGACTGGTTTATAGCAGCGTACCAGGAAAAGGGAATGAATTACTTCTTCTCAGTTTTGGTCTCCTCTTGGGAAGCGCTGGAAGAGTTTGGACGACCAAAATACAAAATATTTATTCAGTTAATTTGCCACATCAGGGATCTTTTACACTTTGGAGCAGAAGTGCTAGTGCGGCCTTCTTAATGAGTGTTTTTTTAAATTCTTTTTTTTCATTCCTATCTTTATTCTAAGGTAGTTTCCGTCAATGGACGTGCAGGCAGAGGGAGTGGAAACTTTATTCTGTCGAAATGCCACGGTTGGCACGAAACGTTTTGCTTCTTCTTTTTTATTCGTACTGCAATTAACTTCTATCATCTTGAGATAAAATTTGGGTATCTTTAAGACGAGAGTGAATGAGCTTACTAAACCAGCGATCGACATCCCCGACTACGGGCACTTATCATTAGGTGAGATAGTCTAACGCTGGTCAGTTTTATTTAAAAAAACATGTAGCTAACAGTATACACATGCTCGAATATGCAAGCCAGTAGAAATAAATTTGACACTATCGTACAAAGTTGATACTATCGTATGTATGTACCTATGTATGTGAACACTTTATTGTACGAAAGAAAAACCAGAAGGGTACAATTAATAAAAAAAATGTAGAAAATCTTATTATTTAAAGAATTATAATGTACAAAGACAATAGGTATATCAATCTTCCGAAGTAGCTAATAAAGTTAACGCATCATAAAAATATTTTAACTATAGTGTCTCCTCTATGTTTGTTACTCTCTCAGCGGTACGCAAATCATGCGCTGGCGCCGCCCCGCGGATAAAAATAATTGCACCTGCGACCGGACCATTATCCCAAACTATACACAATCACTGGGCACCCCTGTACTAATGCCACACCCAAAACTCTACACTACACGTCCGTTTCACCGTAGTAGACATCGATCGCTGACTCTTTTAGAGTTGGCGAAGGTTTAGGTGGTGTGAAGTGAGCAATGGACGGTGAAGTGAGTTGGATATTTCGACTTGGTACTCATTACAATATTAATCAATGCTTTCACATCGGGGATAAAATAATAAATAAATGCAGGTTCACGTTAGTTGCGCAATAGTAATGCGCGGCTCCAAATGATAGGGCACACGTGATTGTTGGGAACCTCGTAAGAAGTTGCTTGTGACTTGATTCGAACCTTATTGTACTCGTAGACGCCAATCATTGCGTTTCCGTCGTGTGATTTGGAATTACGTCCGCTTTGGTTTTATAAGTGTACTGGGAAGTTGGAGGTCATATATATCTTCTACCGTTTTTTATGACTTGGAGAAAGAATATGAACAACCAGGTAACTTGATGATAAGTTAGGCAAGATATGGAGAGGGCGATTTCTCAAAATGATGTGATTAGATAAAGAACGGAGGTTGTTGACATAAAGAATCAGTTCGTAAGAATGTCAGTGGGCTGGCCACATTTGCAGAAGAACTGATGACCGTTGGGGCAGACGCGTTATTGAGTGGAGACGACTTGGTTAACGCAATGAAGGACGTCCTGCGGTGAGGTGGAGTGAAAACTTACGTCTGGTAGCCGCCAGGAAGTGGATTAAACGCGCTTTGGGTAAAGCTCACTGGTGCTCATAGGGAGAGGTCTCTGCCCAGCAGTAGACTTACATAGACAATGGTGATGGTCATGGTAAATGGGTTCCAAGATTCAGGCACATTGGGAATCTTAGGATTACAAATGCTTTGCAACTCTGAGGTTTAAAATGAAATAGATGATTGCCCTTACAAAATGTAGCCGCCACGTAATAATTTAATCGATGTATCGTCGCCGCTATAATTTATTGTTGCTCCAATTATCTCCTGTAGAGGGAGTTAATTGTGTGTTGTTTTCCAATTGACGTCGATTAACAGAATCCCTAGGTATGTATGCCTTTAGTTTACTCGGTAGGATACATACTTAGCTGAGAGGTAATGGACTTGTTATTTTAACACAGTAAGGCCACTTCGAAACTGTTATCAGAGCAGTTCAGTTTTAGGAAACATATTTGAGAAACTGGTATCGCTTGAAGATTTTGACTTGTCAAAAAGCTTAAGCACTATTCTAGACTAGCATTGAGTTTGACATTTCTTAACGTAGGTAGTTTTTGACATGAGTTTTGTTTATGGGATGGAGAAGGTACCAATAAATAAGGGCACAGGCCACGTGATGAAATATTCTCTGAGGGCCATTAACAGTTGCGTCTCAAGACTGCTTGTGATTTAAGAATAACACCTCTATAGTGTACTGTACATACATGTAGAGCCCAAAGATATTTAACCACATTTGCACTTTATTTCAATGGCATAAGATGCAAAAGTTTGTAAATATCTTTTAGGACTCGATTGTACACCCAGCTTCTTGACAACAATCGCCTTGTTATCACTATCACGCTTGCACTCGCACCTGACATATTTATGTCATTCGTGTTTAATAGAAAAAAAACAAAAAACCGCCTTCAAAAAGCAAAAAATAACTTCTTTAAAATGGTAGGTAAATAGGTCAGTCCAACTGAAGTCTGCTTTTGGTTAAAATATTGTTGGACGCCGCGTTTTTGAAGGCGGTTTTTTGTTTTTTTAAACATTTATTTTATTTTATACTTTTTAGTGATCCTATTTATGCTGTTACGTAGCTCCACTTCTAAATATTAATAAGAAACTATAGAACATTTCAAGCTCGCCGCAGACAACGCCGCGGGAATGTCATAGTCATATTTAAACCTAAATGTGCTTCGTCATAGTCGCTCAACTTCCTTTATCGAAATATCTTATCGCCACCCTTGAAATAGGTACCGTTAAGGAGTTCCGGTGGCCATCTGTGGTCTTCATCATCAGTTCCACTTCACCATATAGTACTTTTCAAAAGCAAATGCATGAGTTACAGTGAAAAATACCAAAATCGCTATAGGTGTGCCTATAATATTTGAAGAGTTCTCTTGATTTCTCCATGATCCCATCATCAGATCCTGATGTGGTGACAATGGGACCAACTAGAAAGTATACCCATTCGAACAACGAAAAAAAATTTCAAATCGGTCCAGTGGTCTTCGAGTAATGGGGGAACTCAGCTCGCCTAATTTCTGTGACGATCTCGCCAGTGATTGTAGTGATACGGTTGAGTATACTAAGTGGAAGGCTTGGCTAATAAGCAGGGTGCTGTAAGTACTTATTGTGGTGAGAGTTCGCACTTAGTCGCGCGTGGTTAATATTAACGGTAATGGCGGGGTAAGTGGTTATCGATGGTACGATGCAGATGAACGACGGCTCGTTGGTTATAGCTAGAAGGCTAGAAAAAAAGAATACATGTAGACAATAACATTGAACAAAATGCCTTTAAAAGACAGAACTACTAGGTATATACGTTTAGATAGTAGGTAGGTATGTGTTAGAATCAGAAAAGTTATAAATATTTAGTTACTACCAAGCTTAAAATAAAGTTAAAAATGCGATCATCAAATAATACTGTATCCACTATAATAAACAAAGTGAGGTAATTCCGGCGCGTGCGCAGCTTAGTTGCTGCGCACTGCGCATCGATCTGCGCAGCGCGACCCACAGCCGCGGGCGCGCAGGTGCCGCGCTTTCGGTGTACAACGTAAGTATACTCACCAACAATAATGATATGTATACAACATAGCGTTCAACAAGTGTAACAACAAGCAACTTTAAAAACTCGACAACATGTTTAGATATTATTGTCAATATGTTAAATTACCATGTTAAAGTCCCAGAGTTTTTGTATTTTAGGTTCCGTACCTAAAGGGTGACAACAGGACTACCTAAGCTTCCACGTCGGCCTTCCGGCAGGCTAGGCTGTTTGTCCAGAGGCTGTTCACAGAGTGTGTAAATAATTTTTGACCTGTTATCATATTGTCAACGTTTTGATAGCTCTTTACTTGACAGCAATGTTAGCCGACTTAAAAAAACAATACCATAACAGCGCCTCTATTCTAGGCGGAACAACGATATCGTATTTAGTTTGCCTGTTATGGTATTGTTATGACGTCAGCCGCCATTACTGTCAAGAAAATAAGAGCTATCAAAACGTTGACAATACGATAACAGATCAAATGCGATATTGTTTTTACCGTCTTGAATAGAGGCGCTGGTCAAATACTATTTGGATTTTACCGCTCAGAATTGAAGCGCAGATTAGGTATGTTATGATTATTGCTTTCTTTTTTCTATATACAATCTACAGATTGATAAAGGTAGCTCGTCATTAATCTAAAGTAGGTAGTGCAAATGTCGTTGCATTCTATTGCTAACATTGGTCAAGATTTTTGGGATATCTAGTTAGTTGATTTTACTGCACACTTCTCACAAACACAGATTAAAAATTAGGTCAAAAAGAAACACTATGTTATTGTTATATGTTTAATGTATATGCGTCCATGCGTCCTTTGATCCTATCCTCAGCGCATCATAGCTCGGGAGCCGATGGCAAATGTTTGTACTTAGCTCATAAAGTGTGATTTCTATTTATTCCATAGAACAAGATGCTTAACGCTATCGTAAACGATTATCGAAAACTGTTAAAGTGTATGGATTTGACATAAGCGCTTGACGCGACCGTCCGGCAGCTTACGTCAATTCTATACATTTCCGATAACGATAACGATCTCGCAATGCATCTTGTCTAGGGCCACGGAGCTTTTAGCTAATATGATATTAGGTGTATGTTTGAAAGGAGAAATGGGATTAGTGTCACAATACAAACTTAGTTAAAATAAGTTCAGGTGTAAATCAATCATTCACGTTCAATGTACAGACTAGACTCAGACCATCTCATAATATGGAAAGGGGTTTGCTTCGTATTTATGTAGGTACATACAAAGGCGAACTTCAATATATGTATTGCAATTGAGAGTTACTAAATTCAGCACCACCATATTACTCATAATATCTGCTCTCAACTCCCGCGCCATCATGTCCGTGACAATACACAAAGTGGGGTGACCGTGTCCTCAGTTTTTGCACCTGCGCGGGCGCATTCCGCCGCCGCTGTTTGATTAGGAATCCGTCTGTCGTCGGATTTAATGGCGCGCGGTTATGTCGCGGCTCATAAAGTGTCTCTGTCACACTTAACTAGTGCAACAGGGAGGGACGAATGCAAGACAAATAAATTATAGTCTGATTATAATAATGGAAATTAATTAGTACCTACTAATAAAGTAGTACTAATATGAAAACTGTAAAGTTAAGTCTGTTTACCTTTGAGAAAAGAAAATATCGTCGAAATTTTGTGAATACGTACCTACTACTCGTAAAGTTTTTAAGGATGAAATGGGTCGAGAGATTTTGGGGCCTAATCGTATCTTGATGCAAACTTGAAGTATAAAATACAGCAATTTTGTTTTTCGCATCATCATCATCATCATCATCATTTTCAGCCGAAAGACGTCCACTGCAGGACACAGTAGGCCCCAAGGTTTCTCACACGGACCAGTCTTGGCATTCATCGGTTTACCGCAACTTAGACCACGTCGTCAGTCCACCTAGTTGGGGCTCTACCCACACAGCGCCTTCCGGAACGCGCATTTCCGCATAAATATCTAGAAAAAAATTACAACTTAGTTTCATGATTAATGAAAGCATCCTATTTTAAAAATTAGAAATCAAAGCACTGTTAATCCAAAAAGCCGAAGCAGTATAAAAGCTAGTTAATAGCTGTACGCTTATTAAGGTTGTGTTCGGCGCTGTTTGCTCGTTTTGCGGCGCGTGGGGCCGCGAGCGTGCCCGCCGGGTAATAAATAAATTTAACTAGATTATCAGCGTGCGCCCGCGCCGGCCGGTAACCTACTGCGGCGCAGAGCAGCCGCCGGCTGTTTACAAAAAAAGATGATCATGAAATAGCCAAAGTTATTACAAAATACATTCTGGCTAGAAACCATCGTTTATACACATGTTTAATTATACTCAATATTGGTTATTAGCTCCCGGTCTATTGCAAATATTACATCTTTTTTTTTTATTTGCTTCGTTCGTATGTATGTCATTCCGGTTTAAATCGTGTAAGTCAAATTTATATCACTATCCTCTATCGTAAGAGGGTAGTGTCCGCTGTTCTTACCGTAGAGCCACTAAATTGGGACTCGTAATTTGGTCTCGATAAACAGGTTGTGTCTGTACAAACTGATACTAGCTTATTTGATTAGCCAAAAAAAAATCCGAATTTTCTGCCCATATTTAGCATATCTTAGATCAACCAAGGTTGAAAGCATTAAAAGCGATATAATGCTTACGAAATCGGGGGTCCAGTTATTATCGTCAATCCAAATCAAGGACGGAGCGTGCTAAGATGTCTTCAAAGGTAATACCTACACCACTGACCATACGATTCTGAAACGTTTTCGGAACCAGCTACATACCACGTCGCGTGCCGCGGGGAGCCAATATTCAAAAGCCGGGCACTTTGCTTTATGGCACTCCGGCTACACGCAATTATAATACTGCAATACTACCACCCACAAACAACATCACACATCACAACAAACTCCAATAGCAATCACCACCGTATTATAACCTTGGGAAGGTTCAATCAGGCTTTGCTACGAAAAAGTAAGAACGTCTTTTCTTTTTTAAGAAAATGCGACTGCGCATACCCCCCTCCGCCTCCTCCGCCTCCCTTACCCCCTCTATCTCGCGCGTGAGAAGATCCGCTCCTTTATTGCACTTGCAATACCAACTTATACGAGTACTCACATTAACAAAGTGGACTTTGCTTCATTGCAATACGGACTGTGGTTAGGAGGTGCAGTGGTAAATTGTCGAACGTTTACACAAATATTATATCTATAAACAAATTCACGAACTACAAGGCGTTGGTTAAATCAATTTTGTGGTAATCTTCCAACTGGATCAGGTGGTTTACGTTAAGCAACAAAACTTTCTGCTAACACGACACTAACTTACTTTACATTTTCATGCGTTAAAAGACTCGATTGAAAAACTGCTGTGGCATTCCACATGCTAAAGAGATCAAATCAGGCCTTATTATATTGTCTATACAAGTGTATATCGTATTGTTTTTAACTTGGCCGCCATTACTGTCAACTAAATAAGAGCTATCATAACGTTGACGATACGATAACAATAGGTGTAAAGTCATTGTAGAATAAGACCCCAGGGGCTCTACTCTACTCAGTAAAAAAAAAATGCTTTTAAAGTCCTGTCGTAGAGAAAATAAAGGTTACAAATCGTGTTTATTATTTTAATTAAGTATAAAAACCATATTGAGTGAGCGAGCACTAGTAGTATTATGACTTGCAAAAATAATGTTAGGAGTAAAATTGGCAACATGAACAATCACTTCACCGCAGAACTGTTGCTTTTAAAGCAGTTTAGTTCCATTTATACATTATTACGTACTTTTTGCTGAGCTTTCCTTGGTTAGAACTTACGTAAAAAATCTACATCAAATCAACTTCTGTCACTTTAAAAAAATGATTAGAACTAGACTTTTATGCCCAATCCTAGAGCTATAAAAAAGGCAAGATTAAAAAAACCGTGCTAGCAACGCTTAGCTTAAGCTGGCCAAGCTTTGAACTAAAGCAAACTAACCACAAGCTACAAAGTTAACGCAAAAACTTAAATCAACTCGGAGGCAAATGACAGGCGATTACGGCAATTAAACCGTCGCTTGCGCATGTGAAGCGGGAGGAGGGTGGAACAGGGGGGGAGGAGGGGGAGTAAAAAACCTCATGCATATGCCGCCATTGTCCCGGGATGCGCGCCGAGATCATATTTGCGCATGCGTAATGCGGAGATGCATTATGTATATTATTGTTAGTCCGTTTTTGCGTCATGTGACAGTATGTAATTAAGGCGGCAGCAGCTAAAAAGGTTTACAGAACACAATACAAATACCCTTTACTGGAGGAATAAGTAAGTGCTGGAAGAACTGAAAGGAATTTATTAGAATAACAATGCATAGAAATGTAAGGCTTGGTTGATTTAGTTTTTCAATTGGGATACATTTTCTTCACCATCGTTTCAAGAACTAGGAGTCGTAGATCATTTGGCTATCTATTCTTTTTAAATGTTTGTTTTTTTATTACTAATAGGTCATACACAAAATTATAATATAAAACATCAAGAAGACCTATAATTATTGGATGTGTAACATTGTGATTTTCGCTGAAATAGCGTTGTTGCATGCGAGCCTTACAAGACGTTACGATAAGTTTCTATTATGCTTAGGACCACTTGAACATGCGCAGGATCAGAAAGCTACCGTTCAATTGTTAGTCAGAGTTGAGCACTGAGGGGTCCGGATCCACGTCTGATTTGTATGATATATCATACAAATCAGGTAGGTATACCTAATCGTATTAGATATCTAACAGTCCTGCTGGTGCGCATCATGACACTAGCAGACATCTACAGCTCTCTAACCGACTTCAAAAAAGGAGGAGGTTCTTTTTCATGAATGTTCTCTCTATATTATTCAAAGACGATAGGTTCTTTTTCGACTTTTTTGGTTGAAAAGTCAAACTTTCCAGGTCCCACTGTCATCAGGTCAGGATTTGATGATTGGATTCTAGAAAAATCGAAGAACTCTTCAAATACCTACTATAGGCACACCTACAGCAATTTGAGGATTTGGAGTCGATTTATATGTTTTTTAAATATTTGTGAAATTAAAAAAAAAACCTGTTACTTTACTGACGACATACGGATTTTAAGGGTTACATTATTTAAATAAACAAACAAACGTGCAGCCACGTCCACAACAGGACGGCAGAACCTATAATTGCCGTACATATTATTTTTTTAAAGACATGAGGAGGACACACGAGTTCTGAACCATGGGCATTGCAACATACGCGTCTAAAGATACAAACAAGCGAATAAAAGAATACAACTCTTGTCAGCGCCTTAAATCACTGAAATCAGATCGAATACCTTGATCCAGCATTTCCTCTATCATCATGCGTTTAGTTTTTGTCACCGACAATTACGCGGCATCAGTATGCACGCGGCGCGGCGCGCGAGCAGCGGCCCCCGCGCCCGCCACGCCGCCCCCGCCCGGCGTCGCCCGGTGCCGCCCGCGTTTCGTTTTTGCAGCGCGCGCCCGTGGGATACAATGCAAACGCGTTTAGATCTCATCTAACTGCGTGTTTAATTAATTACTATAAGGGTTGTGTTGTTGTGGAGTTTTTACTTCGATGTAATGCAAACAATAATGTCTTTGGTACACTGTCCAACACGTACTATAACATCCTTTTGTCAACTTGTGAGTATCAAATAGAATTAAATCATGCGGCGAGAAATGACTTTGAAATAAACATTAAGCGTAATGATAAGTTCGTTGAAAAGTGTATAGATAAAATAATAGATGTATGTAAATATATAACTATTTAAAAGATAAAAAACCTCGATGTTATGGCGATTCCTTCAGTTTCTTCTTTGAGAATTGTTTATCTCTTAAAGATCCAACCGATCTTCATAATAAAATAAATAAATAAATATCAGGGGACAATGTCACACCAATTGACCTAGTCCCAAACTAAGCTCTAGGCTTGTACTATGGGTACTAGACAACGATATAAATACTTATACAGAGAAATAAATACTTAAATACATAGAAAACATCCATGACTCAGGAACAAATATTCGCACTCATCACACAAATATCTGCCCTTACCGGGATTTGAACCCAGGACCGCTAGCTTCGTAGGCAGGGTCACTACCAACTAGGCCAGCGCGTCGTCATGAAACCAAGCTAAACAACAATTTGATTGAACTTGTGTTCCTTGATAAAAACCGCGACCGAATCGGTCCATTCGTTTGGGAGCTACGATGCCACAGACAGACACCCAGATACACAGACACACAACAACACAATCATGTTAAACATACAAAACCTCTTTTATTGTCGGGGGAAAAATGAATTTTATTTATTTTTCAAATAATGAGCTTCAGACAATGAGGCCTCATATGCTAAGGAAAGTGGTTTTTCAACTTCTATTAAAGTTTTTTTTATTAAGTCCTAATTCAATATGTAAACAAGATACTCGTATCCAAAGGAGAATGGGCAGAAATGTATGGACACCGATCTAGAAACCAATAACAATAAGCACTATATCATCGGATATCCTTTTTAATTCTACAACGATTTTGTGTAGCGAAAAACCTCAAATAATTGTGAGAAATATTTTAAATATCTGGAACATCGGGACGCCTGCATAGACGACGTTAGCATAATTACTTTGAAACACCGGCTGCAAAGACGCATGGCCGTAACTTTTATCACACAAAGATTCCGAACTACCTTCCATAGTAATAGTTTTATGCTTGTCTTTATTGGTCTTATAGGCCAATGGCCCATCCTCCTTTCAGGTCTGTAACTTATTCCGTTTACGAGCTAGAAAGAAGTGCGGAGTGTCAGCGATTTATTTACTCTTTGGGTATGGAATCCTAAAACTTGATGGCATCGTTCGGAATGTATTGTCAATATTTTCCTATTTTTTCCAATCGCTACGGTTTTACATGATTGTTCCCTGGTAATGAAGAGTTTGACGTAGACACAGCTGGTGCTATACAGTATTTGAATCACCACATGAACTTCAAATTACGCATTAGACCTTAGTTCCTTCCTATACTATAGGAGGGAAATCGCTGCTCTGTCTTTTCAGGAGTATCTTTAGTCGTTTCTTATCTTTGTGGTTGGTTCAAAGCTTTATTTGATTTTTAAATATACTTTGCAAATTTTCCTTCGCATGGAATTTTACAATTCAGTTTTTATGGGTCAAATCGCACTTTGTCTCCAAATATAATCCCTACCAACCTCCTTCATTTCTATACCAAGATGACTCGATATCGAGTATTTGGCATCGAATGTGAACCCAAAACAGTTGCAGCGCGTTTGAATAAAAATGAATATTTCATTTATTCAAAGCGCCGAAAAACTATGTCTGAATATTCGTGCGCAGGCGACGCGTTTGCATGCGGCAAAAAGCGCGTGCGCGCCCGCTTGTTAGCATCCGCGCGCGGGGCACACCGCGGGGGACCGTTCACATGCTAAGACTTTGGACTCGGCGATATAGAAGCTGCAGATGCTGGATGCTGAATCACAAAATACTGCAATGTATATGGGGCTGCTGCTGTACTGTTAAGTCAGAAAGGGGCCTTATCATCTATCGTGTTTACTGAGTTTACAAATGAATGGGGAACGCCCGTGACTGCTTACGTTTTTTCTTCCCCTTGGGGATCAAACATTTCATTTTTTGTTCATCCTTAGGTAACTATTTTCCCTCCAAATTTCAAGTTCCTAGGTGCAGCGGCTTAGGCTGCGCGCTGATTGTTAGTCGGTCATGGAAGAGTTTTTTATGCATATATATGGAAATATTGCCGTATAATATAGTTTTCTAACGTTTAATATACTCGTATTAAGAGTTTTTATTAATGTCTTCCTATTTATTTCCTCATATTCCTATTTTATGTCTATGATCAATGGTAAGTAATCTCTAAAACCACATTTTTTATGGCATGGCCATGTAATGGCATGTGTGCCCCAAATGGGCTCTGAAAATCGAAGTTAGAAGTTACGTTAGCTTCATCCCTGTCACTCGTCATTAGAGACTTAATCGAGAGAAAGGGATGGAGTGAACGTAATTAAGAACACTCACACAAATGTAGTTAAGAACACTATCTGTAAAGCTGTTATGGCAATACTAATATGAACTCTTAAGTCCGATGGACTAAATTAATTTGAGGTGTGATTTTAAAACCAAATGGAATCCTTAGCACGCAAAGCAATGGCGGTAGGTACATCAAACATAGGTTAATAAACAACTGACAATCGATGTTGTACGGACTCTTCTCCCATATCGAAGTCTGAAGTTACGTTAGTTTTGTCCCTTTTACTCGGTAGAGTCGGAAAGTTATAGAGATAAAGATTTCAATTGTTTAAACTATATTAAAGCGAAAAAAATTAGTCGGTCTTAAGTAGGGTCTTGGTGGCATAAGTGAATGTGCCTGCATTGACCCGGATAGCCAAAGATATAGGTTCGAATCCTGCTTAAGACCGACGAAATTTTTTCGCTTTAATATAGTTTATAATTTCGTACAGACGTTTCTGTTAAAACTTAAAAAAAAAACAATTGTTTGTACCTATTTGGTCCATCAATTTAACCCACTATGTCACGCTTACGAATCAGACAAATTAGTATGACTTGCGACAAGCTGCTGTAAACTAAATCAAAGTGGAAAATATGGTTACTCACGACTTATCACGTAGATGCTGCCTGTTCCTCGAGGGTTGCGTTGAACCTAGAAAAGCTTCACGAAAATTGTAATGTCTTGTCCGGTACACAATTACAAGCCTACCGCTTGTCCCCTGATCTGTATTTTTTAATTACTAGGGCCCAGTGTGCCCTGGCCGGGTCCGGCGCAGCGGGCAGCGGCCGGCCGCCGGAATGGCGCGCGCGCACATCAAAGCGCCGCGTCCACACCCCCCACCCCTCCCCCCACTCCTCCCTCACACACACCAAAGATTAAGCGACAAAAATCGCTAATTTTTTCCCTCATTATTTCCCTTCCAAATGACAGGGAATTAATGTCCCTGAGAGCACCGCTAGCCGAGTCAGAATAAAACTCATTTTTGTACAACTATTCTTTTAATTTATGAAGAAGAAATCAAGTTAATTATTTTGGACGTGGTATTTTAATGGCGGTTATGATATTACGAGCATTTGTGCCATTGCGCGCATTGCTAACTGGAGCCCCGGTAAGGATACGTGTAATCAAGGTTTGGCTCCCTTGTACGACTGAAAGCTCAACATTTATTGACTAACTAGTTAAATGTTTCGTTTTTATGACTATGACAATAATTCAAAGTTAGCCTAGTGACGGAGAATTAAATCACGTGCTTTTATAGTGGCTCTTTTATATTCAATTCAATTGTGTTTCAACACATGTATTAATTTGACAAACTGTATCATTTCACAACGGTTCATTTCAGGTGTTTCCCGCTGCAGCATTTTTTTTGCAGTTACAAGTCTAACCCAATCATATCTATGTAATATGTAACTGTTTCAAATTTTGTAAAATGATACGTTTGTCAACCGTACTTTTGGTTAAATCAGCAGGCCTTTCGCGTAACGCACTCGCAAGCGCGATCGGCTTCAAAACAAAACAATTGATTTCATTTTGTATGCAGACAAGCCTTCGATTTTCAAAATGAAAACGATTGTGATTGCGAGTGTGTTTACGCGAAAGGCCTGCTGGTCCGTTAATTCAACCAAAAGTACGGTTGGCATAAACGTATAATAATTGTTCTCGTAATGAGACTATACCCTTGCAGTGTCAGGTGAAATCTTTTATATAAGAAAAGTGTCATCACAACTAAATTTCGTGGTTACTTTCTTCTTGTACGTTTTTATCTGTTCTTGGTTATGTTCTTCACGAATAAATTATTTTCTTTCTTTCTTTTTCTTTCTAAATGTGACGCAAAATTTCAGTTCCATATGGCAACAGGAAGAGGTTCCAATTTAAATTGCAAATTTTGAACTAAACATACCCATTAACAAAAAAACAAGTGGAGGAAAAAAAACTTGTTAATAATTAAAATATTCGTACACGTAGGCACAATTAGTTTCCAGCATTGCCTCTATTTTAACCCCTTAGGGGATGATTTCCCATCATTTCCATCTTAGTGCCTTAGGATATCCGAGGAAAGATTCCTCCAAAGGACAATTCCAGATCTTGGCTTAAAACACTTTAAAAAAAAAGCTCGCGGACACGAAGGATGTTGATATGACCTGTTTGGCATAAGATTTAAATTCAGTATTTTATTGCTTACACATTTAGGGAACTTATACGAAAAATAGAGCCATCTATTAAGACACTTTATAAATAAAAGAACTTGCAAATAATGTATGTAATGTAAAGTAAAATAAGACAAGTTCTTCAGAAAAACTAACACCACAGCAATTATATAATTAACCGTCACAATTTTTTCTTAGGCCAAAGCTTCTATGGAGGCCTCACATTGTCCTTTGAAGTCCCTGGGTGTAGCGGCTTCGGCCGCGCGTCGTTCGATCAGTCAGACAGTCAGTTTTTTCTTTTAAATACATAGACAAGGTGATGCAGATTTGAAATCTGTATCACTTGTCAGCAAAATTGACCCCTATCATGAATAATTTGAGGTAACAACGAGGAATCGGCAGGCCTTTCGCGTAACAACACTCGCAATCACATTCATTTACATTTTGAAAATCGAAGGCTTGTCTGCATACAAAATGAAACCAATTGTTTTGTTTTGAAGACGATCGCGATTGTGAGTGAGTTACGCGAAAGGCCTGCAGTTCTAAGCGTAAAAACTCGCGGGCATTATCTAGTCGTCGATATAGATCGATAGTCCGTTAATTCTTCCCACTTCATCACTCCAAACGAGCTCCCGATCAACCCGTAACGCATTCTAGTGCGTCTGCGCAGCTTCCTAGCACGGCGCCGCGCGTTATGATTGGCGGAAAAAATATGATCACTAACTAACAAGTAGCGGCGCGGAATGCCACCGCGCGGCAAAAAACGCGCTCCGCCGCGCGGGGCATAAGGAAATATTTAAGCAGAGCGGCTTATATGGGCGGTCACTGCGATATGGGTTGTCGTGGAATATGCCGGCAGGTTATGAGTTATGATTGATACGTTTGTATAGAGGTTAGGAAACGGTAGGAACCGATAGAAAGGATTCGAACAAAATGTTCGGTTAGTGTAGTGTTGCGTTGTTAAAAGTCAGAAAACTATTATTTTTAAAGTCAAGAAAACTATAGGTAAGTGGCATTCTACATAAGTTAACCAATACAGAAATAAAAAAAGATAGAATTTAAGTTGTAAGCTGTTTAGCGTACTTTTCTGCTAAGCTACACTTAATACCCAAAACACATAGCTACTTTTTTACATATATCTTATTTATAAAACAATTTGGCCCGTCCATCGAAATAATATAACAGCCGCAGTTATAGTTGGATAGTTCATGAAGAGTGATACGCTACTTTATATTTTAAAGCTCTGCGCAACTAACCTAAACTACTTATTATTATTACTTTTCAATCACCCCCTTGACTAAAGTTAATTGCCACAGACATACAGAATCATCATTCAGCTCACAGCGTCTGAATGGCCAGCTTCATTCATACCTTCATAGAAACGCGTTTTTCCACCTTCCACCTAGAAACATGCGCACGCGTTTTTGCGTCATGAAAATGTATGAACAGTGTCGCCATCCATCGGATCCCTCGGGAACCGCCCGACGCATTTCGCGGAAGAGCGAGCAAAAACGTCTATCGATAGATATTGTCATATTTCAATGAGATATGTCGCGTCGTTAGAGACGGGAAGCGTTTTTCCAGCGACAATTGCGCGCGTCACGTGTGTGGCGTGCCTTTACCGAAAAAAGAAGGTTTTTATTGTAAAATTGTAATTAATTAAGCTCGGCGATGTAATTATACACAGTATGATGTCCGAGTTTGCATTCTGTAGGTACAGAAATGTGTGTTTGTAACGTGTAAAGACGTGATCTTATGCTGGCCGTTTAAATTCGCATTTCTAATTTAAATCCATATAATTTTTTAACTATTGGACCTAACGTTACAAAATATGTAGATAGGCAGAATGTTTTTCTCCTTAATTTCATGTGCATTATTATCCTATCCACCTAAGGTACTTATGGTTAAAAGAAATGCTACAATAACGAATTTGGAGATCTTCTGTAAAAAGTACTGTAAAAACCCCTAATGGTTACTTACTTCACAGGGTTGGAAACGTCCAAGAATATCAAAACCCACTTGGATAGATAGAAAATAAATAACACAAATATCGCAATTTTGGAAAATTACCGAATTCGTTTAAAATAAACAACCAAGAAACTTCCTAGATTGCTTACTATCTTACTAATTGTATTATGATTCTATAGTTTATCCTCTAAAATGGCTCCAGTGGGTTACTCCGACGTGGCGCCGGTCGATTAGACCAGGTAGGCAGACCCATTCGTCTTGCCCGTATTCAAATCACTACAATTTGCCGACTACCCGCGTCCTAATTGATGATGGTTACATTTTGAATACCACTATAAACGTTTTAGGTTGGAATAAATCATCGCGTAATGATATCTGTTTTTGCCCAAGGTTTTTAGAAAAGTGACTCAAGTGAAACACCTTAAAATATTATGGACGCCTAGCCTTTAATGTGTAACATTTATTTAAAAAAATAAGTAAGGTCAATATACAATATTCAAAATATTTATTCAGTAAATTGGTCACATGAGGCATTTTTCACGAGTCGGTAACATACAGTGAATCTACTAGCGCTTTGGACAAGACCATCATTACGGAAAAGAAGCGCCGCAAGAAACTCCAGTAGAAGGTAATTTTTTCGATCATGTAAAACAATAATACTTAAAAGTAAGTTACTTTACAAGGTTTTAAAGTTAAATAATAATTAGCACAAATAAAATCATTACTGATGTAAGTTCAAGTTAACTTTAAATTAAAAATCAAGACTAGGAGAACAACGCGATGAACTATCTAGTACGTCAAAAGTCATAACTAGAATAATTAACTGAACAAGTCCTTGCAAACGTAATATAAATACACACTAAATTGAAAAGAATCCTTAGATACGGTAAACATCAGAGGAATAGCTAAGAGTCCCACTCGTCGTAGCAACATCTCGACAAGTGCACCGCATGGACAACGATCCTAGCATTCCTGGGTCCACTCGTCGCCCGGAATCCAAAAACGACACCACTCTTAATGAGAACCATTACTTTAATTACTAAACCAATGCATTTACTCTCTAAACCTCTCTAATGCGTTTATAATACCACATTAAAAAACAACAAAAAACAAACGTTCGTACAGTAAGGTCCAAAAGTTTAAATTAACCACTAGAAAAAATTACCATCTCACTTAAAACACAAGAAAAAACATACCTTAAAGTTCAACGTTCAGAGTTTAAAGTTGCTTAACATTTTTGATGGTTACAAATTTCGGAGCTACTCTATTAATGAAGGTGTTTCCGAATTTAACTATCATGTTTATATCCCGCGATAATTGTTATAAATGAGGCGTAATCGAGCGGAGGCAGTCATTAGCCCCGACGGGAACACGCCGCGAGCGCGCATTATGAAAAACGTCAGTTTATTTTGATAACCCAAATATGCTAACTGATCTTTTATTGCCTTTAATCGGTTATGGACTGATCGAGTAAATTAGCGAACGATCCACTGTTGGAATATGTACCTATTGTGTATAAAATTTCAGGTTTTTGACCTTGATAGTTTCTGAGAAAAAGTGTCTAATATAATATAGACAGCTAGACACACGGACATAAAGTTTGGTACGGAACCCTATAAAGAAACTAGTGATACGGTGAACTTGCATGAAGCAATTTGCTTGCTGAATTTCATATTTAGAACTTTGATTGACATTTTCTTTATGCTCTCCTTTTAGCCTCACTTTATTTCATCTAGGCCTAAAATAAATTAATAAAATAAAATAATTAACATAATAAAATAATTTACGCAAGACAAAGAAATCAAAGTAACTATTTACTAAATGACGGTTAGTAAATAGTTACTTTTATTTCATTGTCTTGCGTCAGTTATTTTGAAAGTGTAGGCATATACATATTGCTGATATTTTTCAATATTTAGTGGTGGTAGGACCTTGCCTAAGGAGTGCTACCACCTTCCTATTGTCCTTTAACCCACCGCCAAGCAACATTGATTGAATTTTTGTATTGTGGTGTGGGGATAAGACAGCCGGTGAAATTACTAGCATTAAGTTCGTTCTATCTTCCTCATGATTGGTAAAGCATTTGTAGTCTTAGGAATTCTAACGTCTATAAATCACAGAACCCACAACATCAGGTGGCCTGTGCGCTCGTCTGCCATCGCATTGCCAAAAAAAAAGATTATAATATAGTTTAAGACATGGGCATCGTAAACAAAGTAATTAATAAAATTAATAATAAAAGGTCCTTAAAAAATTAACAAAGTGAAAGAAAATCCATATTTGAAGAAACAGAGGTCATTTACTTAAACCAATATTTATTTACACTTTATTATCCAATGAAAATAATGGTCTTAATATGCAGTTCAGTATGATTCATTTGCTGTAATCCATATTCAGTGTATGCCTTGGCAAGTCTCCGTTGATCTGAATAGGTAATAGCCACCAACACAATAGATCGTAAAATCTTACGTCCTACCAAAAAGATCTGGATTTCAATCTGATTACGCCCCAATCTGTCAAAGTAAATATGTACGAAGGAACTTAACAAATCCACATTATTGTAAACACTTCCATATTGGCCCCACGATCGCTTAATACATCTTAAAAATGCGCAATGACATTCCTTTACCACCTACCGTGACTATCTACCACAACAATCTTAAGCTTATAATCCATTGCTGGCTCGACACTTCTTATAAAACACCGATAATGATCTAAAGCGGCAATGTACACAAAACTAAAGTTATTGGTCGACGTCAGAACAGTTTCTCAGGTGGACAGTAAGGGGTGTCAGTATGGCCGTACGCGGTTTCCCACGGCACAGATGTCCTTAAGCGCAAGCGCAGGCCGCGAATGATTAGCTCTGATTAATACGACGCAGTTGTCAGGAGTAACGGAAGGTGGCGCCAGAGTCGCGTGGGATACGGCTCGAAGGACCACGATAAAAAACTTGTAATATGAAATATCATAATCGTGCTTAATGTGGAAATCGAGATTGCAGTAGTCTCGGTTTAATAACGGTAAGAGTCTCTGTGATCGAACTGGAGCTCTATCCTACTCAGTAAAACGATATTGCTTTTGACATGTTATCGTATTGTTAACGTTATGATAGCTCTTATTTACGGTTCACTAATGTTTTACCAAATCATCATTTGACAAACTACATCATTTTACAAACTCTCAATTCGCAAAGACGTACTTCCCGCTACTTATATTTTATTTTTTTGTGGTCTTTAATCCTATCCTATGTAATATGTAATGGTTTAAGCATAATTACATATTTGTGAAATGAAAGTTTGTAAAACGATATAGTTTGTCAAATGATGATGTGGTAAAAAGTCAGGATACCCTTATTTACTTGACAGTAATGGCGGCCGAGTACAAAACAGTACGATTATAATATCAAATGTTTTACCAAATAAAATAGAGGCCCTGCTTATTTTCTGAAATGACGCAAAGTATCTTGTTGGTTCACGAGTGTCCCTTCGCGGTGTCATTTATACAGATATTGGTTTAAAACGGGCGAGAGGGTATTAAGATTATCATTTAATATGGCAATTACTCGAATTTGTAATAAATATAAGAATAAAGTAATACCAATCATACATATTGATGACGAACCATTAACAGAGCCATGTTTGGATGGAACTTCACTTATTTTTAATAAGCAGTATTTAGAAATACACTATTTCAAAAATCCCAGTTAGTTTTCATTCGTTCGTTTCGTTCTAATAATCTTGGTTCAGATTCAGACGCGGCAAAATCTCAAGTTCGAAAAGATTAAACCTAATTAAGATTAGGTGAAGTAATATCGAAGGCAACAATACGAATAACTTATCAAAGATCCGTTTATCAACAGTAAATCAACCATCGTCAAAACCCCTTATGGTCAAAATAATAAGCGGGCTCCTTTAAATTATAACAGTTTTAGCTTGAGTAAAGATAACTAAATATAGCACAGTAATACGTCTTGCTCGCTTCAGTACATTTTTAGTATTAAAAATACGATAACTAACTCCTTTTAAAAATGTTATCTGACAATGAATGTGTGTCAATCAGTTTATTTCAATTCGTTTTAGCCACCTTGCACTATATTTATCCTAATCAGGTCAGGTCTCCATTTTGCCGATTGTACCTTGTAATCAAAAACGCAAAAAATAACTTCTTTAAAATTGTAGGCACCTAATAGGTTAGTCCGACTGATGCCGGCTTTTTGTTGAAAATGTTGTGGTCGCCGACTTCAGTTGGACTAACCTATTAGGTACCTACAATTTTAAAGAAGTTATTTTTGCATTTTTGAAGGCGGTTTTTTGTTTTTTAAAACATTTATTTTATTTTATACTTTTTAGTGATCATAATACGCTGTTACGTAGTCCCACTTCTTAGTTGAAATGAAACTTTAAGTTATTTCAAGCGAGCCGCAAGCAACGCCGCGGGAAAGTCATAGTCATATTTCAATAACCTCCTTTTTTGAAGTCGGTTAACAAGTAAATATTCTTCGTTGTAGTCGCTCAACTATCTTAATCGAGATATCTTATCGCCACCCTTGAAATCGGTACCGTTAAGGAGTTCCGGTGGCCATCTGTGGTCTTCATCATCAGTTCCACTTCACCAAATGATACTTTCTGAACGCAAATGCTAGATTTGTTACTAAAAATACTAAAATCGCTATATGTTTGCCTACAATATTTGAGGAGTTCCCTCAATTCCTCACGGATCCTCTCATCAGATTCAGATTTGGTGACAATAGGACTATCTCGAAAGTATACTCTATCAAACCAAAAAATAAAAAAATTTGAAATCGGTCGACAATTGACGGAGTAATCGGTGAACATACATAAAAAATAATAATACATACAGTGGAACGTATAACCTCCTCCTTTTTTGAAGTCGGTTAAAAATTACATTTCACTTTACTTATGTCGGTTCTGTAGGATTGCTGCCCATTCATAATATTGTAATATGCTTTAGCATTAGGATTCTGTTGAGTAATCCAAGTCTTAAGATCCATGAGATGAAAAAATAGCTGTGTCACATAACTACATGCAAAAAATAAACTAACATTAGCATTAGTCATTCTATCGTCGGACCAAACACGAGGCGTGGGAGCTTAGCCAGGGTCCCATATAAAGGCTTTAGGGTCCCGCGTTATGAGAACCTTTTAGTTAAGTTTGTGACTCCAATGGTCTTTACTTATTTAAAAAGAACACAGTTAATTTACAATAAATACCAAAGCACCCACAAACTTAAACTTAAAAATAATGAAATTTGCTTAGATACTCATGCCACTTATCCGCAAAAATATCAGTATCCTAGGCCTTGTCTTTTGTGTTGTGTGCTTTAAGTGATTCTCTCTGATGAATGAAACAAAGCCCAAAACATTAAAAAAACGATTTTGAGCTCGAAATATAAACCTTGAGCAGTGCTCTTTTTAAGTCGGTGCACTCTTGAAGGAGAGGTTGTGGTTGTCAATCGTTGCCACAATCCCATTACTAGCCTACTTAGGCGGTATTACTTATATATGGGATGCTTTGTTGCAGCTCCGATTAGGTCTGTCCTTCTGTGATTTTCTGAGTGTATCCTTGCATTTTTACAATTAATTTGGTTGACTTATATTGCTCAAATGAGACTAGATATTTTGTTATTGTATTTTTCCTTTAAAGAACCCTTTCCCACCGTGTTCCGAGCGTAATAATATGTGCGTACGCATGATGCAAATCACTCGGCAGGCAGCCTTATACGGGCGCCGTATGCATAACCATGCATATGCATGCAAATAATTGAATTTATGTTGCGTATGAGCATTATAATGACGGGATAATTGAGAGTAATAATCAATAAGACCTTCAACGATAAATCGATATGAAAAAATTGTTCCGTTAGCTGAATCATTGACTGATTGACGATAAAGGACTATTCAAAGTATGTTGTCACTTATTTGCAATTATTTCCAAAGCAGTTCTTGACGACAGCATGACGACGTAATATAAGGCTATATGGTCTATTTAGCTTGCGCTTTTGTAGTCCCGGGTCCTATCCACCCAGTTCGATAAGTGTATGTTATTTGCCTCGTACCCATAGGTCGAAAAAACCCAAAGCTTATTTGGAGCTAGAAAAATTGACAAAAGAAACTCTATTAAAAGGTGTTCTGAAAAAAAATCATGCTCATTGTAGAAGTTTGTCTAGTCAGTTTTCATGACTGCTTACCAACAATGTATGTATGTATGTATGTATGTATGTAAATACTTTATTGTACAAACGGGAAGATAACAAACAACAAAATAGAGAGAAACACAAAAGGTATGTACAAAGGCGAACTTATCCCTTTAAGGGATCTCTTCCAGTTAACCTTTGAGCGAATGGGAAAAGTTTGAAAAAAATACCAAACGTACAACAATGAAAGGGACTAGATGTTTCATAATTACGTTAATATTAAATAACCAATTTAAAGTACTAAGAATAAATAAATAAATATGAGCTAGATCTTAGTTAAATAATTTAATACAATGCCAAATAGATAGATTGATATATACTGACATAAATATATCATTATATATAAATTTATATATATACAAAGACAACTAGACAAAGATGAAAGGACATAAAAATGTTAGTCTTCGTTCAAGGACAAGAGTCAGACCAGTGGTTTTTTAGTCTTGATTTAAGCGATGCAACAGATTGAGACCGCCTTATATCAACTAGGTGTAGATTCCACAATCGCACAGAGTGCACCGAAAATGTTTTAGAATAAATATTAGATTTGTTCGAAGGAAAAGCAAGGGATAGGTTGGCGCTCGACCGTAATCGATTCTGGGAACCAGTTGCCATAAAACTGAACCGTTCCGAAAGGTAAGGAGGGGAATGAGGATAGAAAAGAACGTTAAAAAGCAACGACAGGATATGAATGTTTCTACGAAATCTAATGGGCAACCAATTCAGCTGAGAACGGAATTAAGACACGTGATCAAATTTTCGCAAGCCAAATATAAACCGAATGCATACGTTCTGTAGCCGTTCCAGTTTATCAAGCAGCTCCTCGGTTGCGTCGAGATATGCGATGTCGCCGTAGTCAAGAAGAGCAAGAAGAAGGGATTGTGCAAGAGTAATCTTGGTGCGAAGGGGGAGGCAGTTCTGCAGGCGCCGAAGGGAATGAAGGGATCCAAAGAGCTTCCGACTAACCTCCGAAACATGAGCCGACCAAGAAAGCGTCCGATCCATAGTGAGACCCAAGTTTTTGACCTTGCTAGAATAAGGAATTGGAGTACCGTCAAATAGCAACTTAGGTAACACTTGGTCAGACAACTTTGAGATGAAGTGTGGACTACCAACAATAATTGCTTGCGATTTCTTCGCGTTGATCTTTAACCCGAATTAAGCCGCCCAATCACGAATAGCGGCAAGGTCGGAGTGAGGGAAAATCATCAATACTGGCCGCCTCATAAATCTGCAAATCATCTGCATAAAGATGGAAAGAAGATCGGAGAGAAGAAGTGATACCATTAATAAAGATCGAAAAGAGGAGAGGGGATAGAACAGCTCCTTGGGGAACACCAGCAGAAAGATCTTTCCACGCGGAAACATCGTCATTGACCTCGACCAGCTGGCGCCTCCCAAGAAGATAAGAATGAAATCACGAGAGAGCGGAAGAGGTAATATTGTAGGTTTTGAGAATACCGAGGAGGGTGTCAAAATCCACAGTGTTGAAAGCAAATCAAATGCCCCGCTATCTCATTTGCCTTTTGTTTCCATTAAAAACTTACATGTAGTTCGTGGCAGAATTTTCGTGTACACTCAACTCAGTTGTTTATTGGCACAATTAGTGCGGTGCATGAATAATCGGCGCGTGCGGCGCGCGGTAACTCACCGGGCGCGCACGCAGCTGTACATCACGGGCTACGTAACTGTAACATACGAAGGCACACGAAACTTCGGTAGCTCTGGGCACTCTTTAGATAGATCGATGTTATAATTAAGTAGGTATAAATATATCTCTAACAGCTGAGTGGCTATATTAATACTATCTTGATTTGGGGTACGGCCAACGCAAGCCTGATCTGGAATGGGGGCTTGAGACAACATTGAATTGCTAGTGTTGCTACGCAAATGACAAAGGACAATGCCAGGTGTCCATAGAAGCATTGGCCTAAGAAAAAACTGTAACGAATACTTATAGAATTGGGTTTATGTGGGTTTATTATGTGATGTAGAAAAATATTTAAAACAATGCTGTGTCGTTAGTTTTTCTGAAGAACTTGTCTTATTTTACTTTACATTACATACATTACTAGCAAGTTGACATATTTATAAAGTATCTTAATAGATGGCTCTATTTTTTTTATAAGTCCCCTAAATGTGTAAGTAATAAAATACTGAATTTAAATCTCATACAAAACAGGTCATATCAACATCCTTCGCGTATCCGCGAGTTTTTTTTTTAAGTGTTTTAAGCCAAGATCTGGCATTGTCCTTTTAATTGGAATAAATTCAAACAAGTATGGAACTCACGTGCCGCGCGTCTGATTTACAGCTGCCCGATATTTTTTTCCCTTAGAAAGTAGTATGTGGGAAATTACTAGGTGCTTCAAAAACTAATGGCGCGTCGGGTTTGAATTCACTATCCTCATATCCTGTGCTAGACAAGAGTGCACTTAATTCAAAAGGCTACGAAAACTTGTTACTCTGAGTAATCCATTTAAATCACTTTCTAGAACCGAACGCCGCCGATTTATATTATGTTATGACCGCGTATATTATAATATAATATATATATATTAATTTGTCTAAATCTCACCGCCCTTTAAGTATTTTAGCATATCAAATACTTGTTACCAAGAAAAGTATATTATCCAACATTTGGCCGAAAAGTCTATCACTAGAGGCATAAGATTGAATGTTTTGGATCATAATGGTTATTTGCCGGTGACTATACAAACTCTTTTTTGATATCAAGTGACATCGATATCGAGGCTCTTTTTTAAATATTGAAGCAACGTGTCAAGAATTCAAGTTACGAATTTCATTTCCGCACGCTGACAAAAATTGCCTTCCACTTAAACTTTTAAAAATCCAATAGCTTATATAACGAACTTTAAATACATAGCCATATACTTTAACAGCATGTGATTTTCCCACATTGCATTGTCCCCCCCTGGGCGGAGGGGGGCGGGCACCTGCTGTAATATCCTATTTATGAATAATGTTTTATTCTAACAGCGTGCGGAGAACTGACCAGGGCTGTCACTAATTAGATTATTCCGGGAAAGTTTTGGCGTCGAGGCGAATCGTAAGCAGGTGCTCGTGTTTTTATATATGACACGTAATTGGCTAAGTATGTGTTTGAAATGATAAAGTGTCCACAAGTTTTGATGACCTGCCGTTAGGGATAAATACTCAAGAATGCCACTTGCATTTTAAAGGTTTCCTTAACAAATTATTCCAAAAAGGGACTTTATTATGTATTGACAGAATTCAACAATAATACAATAAAAAATTAAAACTAAACGTATTTAAATTAAAATAAAACTAAGCTACTCAAATATTAAAGATATAAATAATAATCACCACTATAAAAAGAACACCCCCTCTAGTAGGTCCGCTCGCGGGGTGGTCCCCATGACACTGGCTGCATTACCTCTCTGGATAGCTAGCCCAATCCTTTGAGAGAGGTAAGCACCAGCTCTAGGAACTCTGGAGGATTCTATGAGCCGGGATGATAGGGCCTTAATAAAGCTTTTCATATTTCTTTTGTTATTCCTAAGTTATTATGCTCCTAAATTCTTGTTGAATATTTTTTGTTTTATTAGGCTAAAAGATCGTTTATGCTCAACTGATTTTGTCCAAAAATATGTACCATATGACATGCATAGTAGTAGCAAACTCTTTTTTCAAGGGCTGGCAACGCAACTGTAATTCCGCTCCTGGTGTTGCAAGTGTCCATGGGTGGCGGTAATTACTTTCCGTTCGTCTTCTTGCGTAAAAAGTGATGTGCTTTACACACAGGATAAAATTGCTTCGCATACCATAAAGAAGTTCTTTGACAAGCAGTTTCATAAAATAAGATGTAAAGCCAAGCCAATCAATGAGTCAAGCCTCCATGAAGGAAGCCAGTTGGTCAAATGGTCTAATTTGACCATCCTACAGACGAGAACTGTGAACATGGGTCTTTCTTCAGGAGATTCTGCTCTGGTCTCCAAGAGGGGTAGCCTTGCGACCAAACACATGGGTTATAAAGTAAATTACATATGTGAGCACTTCTCAAAATGTTGGCCGCTGTGAGTGACATCCCCAAATTTAAAAAAAATACAGGCAGGTGCGTAGGGGAGAAGGAAAATGAAACTATATGCAATAAATAAGTAAATCCCAATGTGTCCCTAATTATTTGCATGGCACCAAAAAAATTGGGAATAATAATGTTTTATTTAGCCAGAATCACCATTGCATTAGTGATACATAAGGGTCTCAATGCATTATATTACGTTTTATAATCCAGATTGGAAGGAGTAGTTTAGCCAGTATTAGCACTCCGATGACAGGTCATTGATTACAAATTGCCCTCACCGTGACAGAAAGCTATCTGTACTGCACCGCGCGATGCATTTGTCAATCCGTCAACTCCTGGGTATTAATGTACATAATTGAAACCACCGTTTTATTTGCTGTGACATACTTATAATTAAAGTAATAAATATATAAAATTTTCTATGGCTTCTCTAGCACGATGTTAAGCCGATTGCATGCACGTGGTCGTTTTAGCAGGTACCAAAAGGGGTTTTTTTAAGGGGTTTGTTGCCCCCAATAATAGTTAAATTATTTTCTTATTGTCAAGTAACATAACTTTCAGTGGTGAAATTTAACAAATTCAAAATTAGTTTACATTCGGTTTTTTTACTCCATGTATTTTTAACACAAAATCTAAGTTGACTTCATTGATATACCGGTTATGAGACTTTCTTACAAAACTCTTGTCGTAAAACAGTTATAAGTAAAAAAGGTTTGTAAGGAGATTCTATTTATTCAGAAAAATAAATATTACTCTTGTACAAATAACGTCAAACTACTCTACGCGGGCAAAGCCGCGGGCATACGTTAGTACAAAATATAATTAATGACTTTAAATTCTAAAGTTATGTTTGAAAGTATATTTTAGTTAAAGTACCAATTAGTAAGTAATGCTGTATTATAAATTCGAAAGCATGTGTTCTGTTGCACTTTTGCGCCGCTGAACCTATTTTGATAAAGTTCGGTATATTGTGGGAAACCAAAGATACCTTTTTCCGAAAATGGGTTAATTCTCGAGGTTATAGCGATAATGTAGTTCCACGCCGATTTAATATGGATATAAAAAACAATGTGACATCTGGCCTTCTCGTACTTTACTGCTAATAAGAAAACCTACTGATCAATTATAATTTTATATCCTTTAACTTAATAAAAACTAGTATCATGCTAAATAATTCTGAGTAAGAATGTGCTAGTCGACCTTTAGGCAATGATCCAGCCGTGGCTTTGCCTGCGAATAATGTTTAATGATCGATCAATCAATACTTAATGCCGTACATATTGATGCAGCGCTGTTTGATCTAGGTTATTTTATTGCAACTGCGCTAAGTGTGCATAATAATTATGCAATATGTATGTCACGGCTGCAATATTTCTTAATGATATACAGAATAGATTAAGTATATTTAGTGGATCAGTAATATTTTAGAAAAACTTTTAAAGGTTTTAAATTTAGCATGCCTGCATATGAAGTTTTATCAACTGATCATGACTTACTTATACATTTTACGGGTTGTTGTACTAGTGAAAATAAGCAAAAATAAGCAAAAGTTAGCAAAAAATACTATTGTTGAAATATCCGTGAACTGTGAAAGTTTCATCTGCTACTCAACGACAAAATATCCGTTTTGATGAATTAAATTATAGTAAGTACTAAACGGAAGTTGACCGGACTGTGGATCAAATGATAAAACATCGCGTCAAATAGCGTTTATGATATCTTTGAAAACAAATGCGAACCACTAATTAAAATAAAGATAAATATAATAAACAAAAGTAATATCAAACTGCAATGTCATAAAACTAACTATGTCAGTTAAGTAAAGTATTTTCATAAATCCACATTCCGCTGTGGCAGCCCTACGCTTATTGCTTGCTTTGTTTTTGCGCGGCGGGGGGCGCGGGGGGCGCGGACCGCTCCGCGCGGCTGTAGGGTTGGCGCTAAATATTCATTGCCACTCATTTGAATTTTCGTAAGTCAAAGTTCTTTTGTTGTAGTTGATTCACTTGTCATGAAAGTTTTGTAAAAATAATTATTATTAAAAGAAGATTTTAAGTAATGAGTTAGCGTTTGCATATTTTGTTACATGTTGGGCGCCAAATAATAAAGTTTGAATACAACCACTCTTTGACTATCTTACTGAAGCAAAACCACTCTTATTAGTGCTAAAATCAAAGTTTCGTTGCCTAATATAAGTACGTGTAAGCAAATGTAAATAAATTTAGCCCCACGTTAGGGCGCCAAATCATAAAGCTTGAATATAAATGTTGAGTTGTAACGTAGTCCAACCCGGAGTTATAACTGCTAGGACAATAGTTCCTCTACGTAACATAACAAGCAAGTTCATATTTCCGCCGTTCGATACGTTTCTTCCATAAATAGAAAAGAAACAGAACAATAAAGCAGGTACAATTAAAAGCGCCGGCCCTGCGGGGACGGCTCTTTAATTAATGGAATAACTCCAGCTATGCTCGAGTTTGGTCACCCTCCCCCCTCCGGGGGGCCGGGGGGCCTGAGGAGTCCTGGGGGCCTGGGAGGGGTGGGGGCCTCGTTACTGCACTCTAAACGGCGAGAAATCTTTAAAATATCGCCGTGTCGAGGCACATGTGTTAGTTATAAGTTGAGAGGCGATAGCAGCCATTTGGTCAATGCGGTGTTGCCGTATGCATTGCGGTTTATATTCAGGAATTAATGAAGATCCCTATTGAACTAAATGAGTCAAGGCTCGGGAGTTAAAGTTTAGGATGAAATTAAAAATAAATTAAAAAACCTAAAAGTTATTTGAATGAATTTGAAGTTCGTAGATAAGATAAACCTGAAGCCACTCAACCTGAAGAAATTAGCGTGGTCTTGCCCGAAGCGCTAAGTAGTTCCACTCCATATCACCGACGTGTAAAAGAGCTCTAATGAAGCCAATTTGCTGAATATTTATTTTGACCTTTAAATTTGAATTTTGACTCTTGAGACACGATCATGTCATTCACACCATTAGTAGAAAATGGGTGAACTAATTTGCTTAGAACCTAATTGGTCTTTGTCGATTGAATGTCTACAAGAAGGGATAATTGTCACCACATACCGATCACAGAAGTGGTGCCGTTATATTTTTAGTTACTGGTTATTTCTGGTTTGTATTGAATTGCTTCCCTTGTTACAGGTAACCCGCTGGGGCGATGGCGTCATCCGCACTTCTCTATTTGAACCTATTACCGATATGGGTCGTGGAGTGCTGCAGTTTTACAAACACTCAAAAGTTGCAAGAATCATTATTGTGACATTGATTTTCTGGGTATTATAAATATATGGGTACAGTCGAGTTCATATATATGTATACACTTTAGTACCTTGTCTATTTAATGTCATGTTTAAACTGCCATATAATACTTTGCTTTAAACTAACACGATTTTCACTCATACTAAAACTATAAAACGGGACTTAATAATATATGAATGCTATATAATATATGAATTGTCACAACGATTAAAGTGACAAGGTACTAAAGTGTATACATATTTGTGAACTCGACTGTACATAAATTCTTTTGATTGTTTTGAAAGTAATGAAAATTAAATAGAAAGTCTAAAAACTGAAAATGTTTTTTTTAGTTTTCTTGAGATTGATGTATTTATAAAGTTAAAATTCCTCAATGTTCTACTTTTATATGGAAATATAAGTAATTAAAAAAAACAATTACAAATAAAGTAATTTTCCCCATCTAGTCGGTATAAAAAGTTTTCTTTTAAAGGCATCGAGAAGGCAATCGAGCACACATGCCACCTGATGTTAAGTGGAAACTGTGGCCCATACACATTCGCATTCACGAGGCTGCAAATGCGTTGCCAACCCTGAGGACTAAGATGGAATGCCTCTATGCTAGTCATTCAATTGCAGAAAATTTGTAATGAGCTCAAAACTTAAGAAACGTCACCCATCTGATAACCTCCTCAGACAATCGCCTTCGCCTTTGTACACTCCTATTTTGTAAATATCGTACCTATTTTAATCTCTGTATTTTGTACAATAAAGTATTTACATATATACATAAATACAATCGCCGCTAACTTTAACCCCTACATTCCCCAGGTAAAAACCCTATTAAGACCTAGACTCCTTCATTACTCAAACGCCATAACTCCTCAGACACACCCTAACACCTATTCTATATTTATCGACCGTCTTTGTCGCATAAAAATAGTTCCCCCCACATTATTATGATTTAGTACACAGTTGCAGCGCTGCAGCCACCCCCTCCCCCAGGAGGAGTGGGTTGAGAAGTCAGAGTAATAAAGCCAGCTATATTTCACACTTAGCGCGTAATGAGCGCGGCCAAAATAATTGGATCACGTACATAACTCATTATTACCTCGCACCTCACTTCGCGGCGCGAATGTATCATTACTCCCCCAGCCTCCATTAGCTACTTCCACTCGGAGATTTAAAGTTTGGCTAGTGTGCTGAGGAGCGATGCGGAGCACGGGAACACTTGACCTGATTGATTTGTAATCAATACCAAATCTAGACTAATCAAATTCAAGTAAAAAGCGCTATAGGCAATCAATAACTCTGCAGAAAATGTTGAAAATTTGACCATCGAGCACTTATCTCAAATTCCATACAGTTTGACAGTTTTTGAAAATCATTTAGGTAACCGTTATGCATCTTATTTAGAGCCACTGTTTGATCAGCTTACTTCTAGCTTGTGTAGATAGATAACGAAGGCAACGTTATCTTTTTGTATTGCGCGACGACGCCGTGCCTAGTTGGTACGCTGTCGACGAAGCCAGTGATCCTGGGCTCGTGATGAGCGCGAGTATTTACTAAGTCATGGATGTTTTCTATGTATTTAAGCATGTACTTCTCTTTATACGTATGTTTATAGTTCTCGGGTACCCAAGCCTAAAGGGGACTGGGACTTGGGACTAGTTTAATTTGAGTGAAGTTTTTATTTATATTTAAGACTGATTGATAGACTCAACTCAAAAAAACCGTTGTGATATGCAGGTGTCCTAATGTCATGTTATGCAAATCACTTGAGTGTTCCAGTCGTTGTGTAAAGTGGTAATACCATAACAACAACGATTCGAGTAAGATCAAAAGTAATCTGCATTTCCATAAATTTACAATTGATTCCTCATGTGTATGCAAACTCAGAGTTACGAAACTCTTTTGGTTAGCTGCATCACGTAAATTTGCCAGGCATTTGCCCGCTCGCCCGCGACGGCCGGTTGACCGTGAAGTGCGTGCCGAAATCGTAAACGTTATTCATTAGCCGAATATTTAATGCAAATGTGCTATAATCGGTGCACTTGCATAGTCCGGTCTTGCTTCAGTTACCATGTGAATAAATTCTCAATGCTATTCTGATTAAAATATTTTGATTATGGATTCTACTACTTATAACGTTTGCTAATTAATAGTTACTTTCTCTGCCATTATGTTTTTATCGCTGTCAATTATTTTTTACACCCTTACTACCTGATGCTTTGCAATGCAAGTAATGCGTTGCTACATATATGTATAGAGACTTGCTCTACGAACTTAACAGAGAACCTGTTATATTTTCATTGACTTTAAAAAGAAAACTTTTTTGGGAGAAACTACAAGACGATTTTTGTTTTGCCTATATATTTTATAAAAATAAATGCATTATTTTTATAAAATATATACTAGTGCGAGTTGTTTTTGGTAAAATTTTAACTAAATAATTTTATTTTTCAAATATTTGAAATGGGATTTTGCTGAGAAAATGAAAAGTCCTTATTATTATGCCACGAAGAAGACAAAAGATCACACAGACCACATGCTTTGTCTCTAACTTAAATAGTCAATAAAATCAATTATTTATGAAAATGATACGTTGTCAATTTAAATAATTGTCCTATTGTCATTGGCACATGCTCATGATATACCAATATTGGTCTTTCGAACCGGATTTACAAAAAAACGTTTTGGTACCATATAAATTATGTTACTAAAAATACTGAAATTGTTTCTTTTACAGTTTCTCTACCAATATAGAATTTCTGAAATATTCTTTGATATTTATTTTTATTACCACTTACTAAAGTCAGTACCAAACAATTCGATATCTACACCAATAAATTCAAAATACCTAGTTGGTTGTCAGAATTAGCTTTAGGTACCTATTAAAATACTTTAAAATGGCGTAAACATTAACTTCCAAAACAGTTCCGAGCCCGTTCGCCGTCCGCTCCAACTAAATCGTGACCCCTCGATGACGCGGTGTTATTCAACTTTAGCATTTGCGCGGGCGCAGCCTTTCTTGCTGCATATGCATGCGAAGAAAGTTCTCGCGGTCCAAACTAGTTGTGGGGTAATTGCTGCGTTTTTGCCCTAGGGCTGGATAAATATGACTCATTATTCGATAGAAATGAGTTTACATGCTTACCTACTTTATATTTTATGTTTAGTGAGAGTAGTGCTGTATCTTTGCTCGGGATTTATAAAAAAATGAGTTTGATTCGTATTGTGTTTCTAAGGAACCTAACTAAAGTCGATGGTTAATAAATATTATAAAAATAAATAAATATCAGGGGACAATGTCAATGGTACAATTGACCTAGTCCCAAACTAAGCTCTAGGCTTGTACTATGGGTACTAGACAACGATATAAATACTTATATAGAGAAATATATATTATTAATACATAGAAAACATCCATGACTCAGGAACAAATATTCGCGCTCATCACACAAATATCTGCCCTTACCTGGATTTGAACCCAGGACCGCTAGCTTCGTAGGCAGGGTCACTACCAACTAGGCCAGCGCGTCGATAGCGGATGATTGTTATTAAGTTAAAACTTACCGGAAATCGACTCAAATACAGAACGGATATTAAATTACAAAAATACTGACGTTACACTCGACTAACTGAATTCTTAGATCACCATGAAGCTATGTCAAAATCTAAAACTACATCAAATTATAATTGAGTTACACGATTTTATTTGTTTCGTTACTTCGACATAATTACATGACCTAGGAATATGTCAACGTACATACAAAAAAGGTGATTAACCTATAAATTAACTTTTTATGTACCTATACAGTCTTGATCTTTCGTTTAACTCTGACCAAATTTCAGACGTCAATCACCTACAAAAAACCCTGGGGTTATGGGTTTAAAAAAAATACTGACTGTTGAGTTTCTTGCGTCGTTTCCTCTCAGCAGTGGTCTCATCTTGAGAAGCGCTGGTAGATTTTTGACGTGTAAAAGTAGGTTAGTTTTTTTAATCTTTAGTACATTTACGGATGGTTCTATTCTCACAAAGTATTCAAGTAAGTAATCAACATCATTATACCAAACTAACGCTAATGGAACTCCATATACCACCGTGGCGCTATCTCCTATGTCCAAATATGGTTAGGAAAAAGAGCATAATCAACAAACGGAAGAATTAAATGGGCGAATTATTTTACTGGAGGATCATTGTAGGCAAAACAACCAAAAAAACGTAATTCCTATTAGGTAATACTAGGTTTTTACTAAATAATTATTGCTAGAAATAATCAGAGCAAGCTGTAATAAATGCATGAAACAATAAAAAATGGTGTGTAGTTATAAATGCAGTTTTAATAAGGTTCTGATCAATTAAATGCACTTGTTCTTAGACAGGAGGTTCAACGCAGTCAACCTAGAAACTCGAAGAATATATAATAGACTCGCTGGCTTTGTGCAGAATTCTGATACAATGTGTAGTCTGTGCCAGTTGAAATTGCCGAAGATGTACACGATCAAGTGGGATCTTCGCAATGATTTATGCACTTGATCATTACTTTCACATTAAGTTTAAGATTAAATAACTATGTATTAATTTTACGTTATTTTAAGAGGCCACCTATGGTGCCAAGCCCCCACAAGAATGAAAAGGGATGGCTTTTTGTGCTTCCGCGCGAAGAATGTGAGATGGAGATAGTTCGCGCGCGCCTTGATGGCAGCGTCAAATTCAATTAATTGCTGTTTACTTTAAAACCACAACATTTATTGAAAAAATGGTTTACCAGGATTAAGAACTTACAATACTTAACTATTGAATCGAAAATGATCGTTAAAGATTAAAGGGTTTCGAAAATTCAATCAAAAACATGCAAAAAAGGTGTCATGTTTGAAAAATAAAACTATCGAGGATTTTATTTCTCATCGTATTTTCATTTTTGCCAGTCTCAAGCAAATATGATCAAGTTTAATATTTCCAAAAAAACAGATACAAAGTCGTTATGGTTATTGAGATCCAGATCGGAACACTGCACACCTAAGCATAGGTGGCCTCTTAAATAAAAACACTCTTGATGAATATTTGAGGTTACGTGTCAAACGGTACTAGTTTGTTTACATCTTTGGCAATTTCAATTGACACAGACTATAGCAACGTTATATTTTGCGCGTATGACGAAAAAGTGTGTAATGATAGCCATAGGTACTATTAAATAAATAGAAGCAGTGTTCACGTTGTTGTGTTCCGGTGTGAGGATAAGACAACCGGTGAAATAACTAGCATTGAGGAATTCCATCTTAGTCTTCAGGTTCGTCAACGTATTTGCGGTCTTAGTATTGCAGTCTAAAGATTATAGCGGGTCACAGATCCGACTTACCATCATATCAGGTGGCTTATTTGCTCATTTGCCTTCTCCATGAGATAAAAAAGGTTTTAGTTAATATTTATAAGAACTTGGCAATCGAGCAATACAGTGTGATTCTTTATAATGTGCACATAGCAACATGGGGGAAACTACGCCCAATTTTACGGTCACAAAAAATGTTAAAGAAATCAATTGGCTATTTTGAATTTTTTATGATTTTTTTAGTTTTTTACGCGCAAGTACGAGTGCGTAGTGCGCAAGGCCGTTGTTTGACCGCTGATAACAAAAGTTGTATATCAGTCATAAACGTGGTAATTTTACTGTTGGAAAGCTAATACGGTGTAGAATAATATGAAATAATAAAAAAGTTTGGTAAATGGGACATTTTATTGAGTTTTTTTTACATATTAGGTCAATGTGGGGAAGACCGGCATACATCATTTTAAATTAAGTTGGCTCGGATCTACCGCAGCAAATACACAACCTAGATAAACCGTTGTGATCGCATATGATAGAAAATTTTGTAGTTTACGATGAAGGTATAATGAAACAGTAGATCTGTCAAAACTTTACTAAATCGAACCATTTTTTTAAAAACTCGGCGAGTAGACGGTCTTCCCTTGCATTTCGGGTAAGACCGTCTAGTGGAGATTTGACACATAATTAGATGTATAAACACGCATTGAATCGACCTCGCTAATTTAATAGCTTAAGCCGATGAAATGTATACTTTCAAATCATTGATATAAGGTTCCAATCGATAGATATAAACATTTTTCTCATTTATCGGGTAAGACCGGCATATATCTAAGATAAGAAGTCGTAAACCTTTTTTTGTTTTAACGTCGTGAGACTTGGTGTGCCATAGGAGGTACAAAATCAATTTAAACTATATTTCAAAGGTAATAAAGTTGCAAGTCCACGTTGTTTCAAAATTGATAAAAGCATTTTAATCTAAAAGGTAATTGAACTTTATTTCCTTACTGGTTGGTAGATTCAAATTCCTATTCACAAAAATCTCACTGTTTGTAGTATGGTGGGCCTCAGGCGGATAAAGAAAGGCGGTAAAAGCTTTTTTGAAATACAATTTTATATTGGTTATATGTGAGAATGTATAAATGAACTGTATACATACTAAATACCAACTATTTACATACATAAAATGTAATGTTATGAGATACACTAAGTATTTTGATAAAGAAAAAAGCGTCATTATAATCAAAACTTGTTTTAATTGTACAAGCAATCTTAAAACACCATTGTAATGATTAAAAACTTTCATAAAGTGATCACAAAAAATATTATTGTCGTCTACTCAGCGGCAAAATTTTATGTACCTAAGTAAAGTAGTTGATAACTCCAACACATTTACACTAAAATAATATGTACACACTACAGTAAAAATGTTTTTTTAAAGAGCAAATCTTTTATTGTTATAACGGACGCAACAACATAAGAACCAAGAATAAAATTCATAATGCGGAAAAGGTTGGCAATATCTGCTTTTAGGTAAGACCGGCATATGACGGACTTCCCTCGAATACTCTAGACGGTCTTTCCAACTTGTAAAAGTTTTAAGGTTAGAAATTCACATATTGATAATTACAAAACTAGGGTAGTTTTGTAGTATTAAATAACGGTAATATGTGAGGTGGTTATCAAATTACTTACATAGTTACTGTTTGATCCAAAACACCTTGAATTTCTATTTTTTATGTTTTTTCTTTGAACAGGTCGTTAACTTACCCTTCAAGTTCAAAATACGAAAAAACTTGACACTTGAACTACTTCCAAAGTTTTTGTCGTAGCGACATCTAATATGAAGTGATGGAACTAGAACAAAATGCTGTTTTACCGAGCGAGCCGTCGGCGGTGTACTTATTCAAAAACAGAAGTTATAGCGTGTAGACGGACTTGCCTGGTAGACGGTCTTACCCACATTGACCTTTTGTCAAAAAAATAGGAAAAATAAACTCAATTTTATTAAAATCTCGTAATAATAAATTGGAGGCGTGATATTTTGCGGCAATTATCATTTTAGTGAATTAGCCTGTTATTATTGATCATTTTTGTTTTTGTCTCGCGCCGATAGGTGGCGTAGTTTGAGAGCAGTAACGTTTTATTTACATGTAGTATGGAATTGCGAAATAAAAAACTAAAAACTCATTAAAAAAATTAAAATTGACAAAAGATTTTTTTTAAATTTTTATTTTGTTGGTTCCCTACCTCAGTACGAAGCCGCATTATTTTCATCTCCAGCCAGAGAAAACTAAACAGAAAGAGACAAAAGGTACCTAAACCTCACGAAGCAGATATTTAAAAATATATTTATTAGGAGTGTGCTGTATGCGCAAAGGCAAAGCATCGCATGTTTATCGTTTTGTAGTAGGCATAGTACAAGCCTAGGACTTCATTTTAGAAGTAAGTCAATTGGTATGTGATAGCCTCCCGATTTATTCATATTCATTTATTTCGTGGAATTAGTTTCCCGCTCCTTTCCGTATTTTTTCACGATGCGGGTCGATTATCGAAAAATACTCTCTTGGTGCACCTTGGTACCCAAGGAATATTCCTTCCAAATTTCAATTCAGAACGAAGTCCCAATTTCTTTTCCAAAATCCGGAGAATATAATATAAATCGGGTGCTTTATTTTTAAAACTCAACGTTTAGTGTATTACAACATGTAAATATATCGATAGTCGATAATCGACAGTCCGGCGCACACGCACCGCCACCCTCCTCCCCCCTCGATGCGCCTGCGCAGCGGGCGGGTTATTTAATTAATCGCGTTAGTGCGGAGTGATTATTTACGCATGCCGAGCAATATGGAGCGCCTGCTGATTTATGAACATACTACTGCATCTAGCCGAGTGGTTTTTGCAGTATTGACCGGTACAAATGAAACAAAACAGATTATTAGTAGTATTAGTGATGCATGCAAAGTTGCTATTTAATATCCTCGTAAGGCCCACGTCAAATTTCGTTAGTTCGAAAAAGAATCTTATGTCAGTCAATTAAAGTCAAAAGTCACTTTGACAGATGTCCTAAATTTAGGACATCGGCCTTACGAGGATATGTCACTTCATTGTAAAAAGGGGTCTATGGTATCTACACTGGTTCTATAATAGAATTCATAATTCGACGGACTTGTCCGACAATTAGTAACGCCAAATAATGTTTATAATTGGAGTAATTTTATAGTGATGAGGAAATATCGATGTTTCCGCATCGACTCTACATCCTCTGTCAAGTCTGTGTTATACAAAACTATATCCATTACATTACCATCGGAAATACCAGATTACGTAAGGTTTATTCACGAATAATTTTATTATAAATTACAGTAACAGATAGGTACAGTCGATTACGAAGAGATGTATCCACTTTTTCACCCTATTGCATTGTAATAAGGTTCAAAAGTGGATACATCTTACTTAAATATTTGACATCAACGCTGTAAAGTGGCCACAAACGTTGTAAATGAACTGTCAAACTGGTCCGTCTGATTATGTCCGTCTGGTGCAGGCTGATTATGTTAGTTGTTGGACCTATGAACGCCTTTTTAACGCTTTTGCTGCTTTTGATAATGCTGCAGCAAGCGTATGCGCATACGTGAAGAGTTTATCAGACCACGACGCGACGCGCCGCGATATCCCGTCGGTGCGTCCACGCGTTGCGATTACTCACTATTGACTTAAGCAATAAAAAAAACAGACACTGACGGTTCCGTACCACCCAACTCACGCTTGGCCGATTTTTGTTTGTTGTTTTTCTTTAGGGTTTTTGTACAACGATTACAAAATTGCCGCTTGTATGTACTACGGTTTTGACCATGGAACAAAAAAATTATCGTTGAAATTGAACGCGAATTATACGGGACATTTGAAGCAGATATATCGCCTATCGGTGGCATGGTGTCATTCATTTTTGATGTATCTATACCCAAATTCATTACTTCTTTATCATTATAAATAGCCGTATATCCTAAATGCCATCACATTATAGCTGTACCTCTCTCGTAAATTGATACTACATTTTGACATGACAGTAATAAATAATGTTCCCATCGTGTGTGTATGTTAATACTTTTTTAAATTATAATTGAAAGACCTTTGTACTTAATCGCCAGTTCCCGAGAGCTAATGATAACGCACTTCGGTGTGACTGAACCCTAACACTATATAAACTTATTAAGACACTAGCCTTGACATTCGACACAACTACTGCGAAATGTCAAATGTCTGCCAGTAATCGTGCTGTCTATAAATACTAACACCAGTGACTACGGGTCAAAGTACGTACGTATTTACGTGCATCGGTTTAAACACAGTTCAAATAGCTCGTGGCTAAGTCCTTACGCCATGGACTAAGCGTCTATTATTGCTTAATCCACGCGCCATATTGTGTGCCGCTAAACCCTTTTTTTGTTTCCCAGAGAACACACGAAAGTCTATAAATAGAAGGTAAACATGAGAAAGTATTGAAACCTGCGCAGGGGCAAAAAGTACCCCGTTATGCTGACATTTGAGCAGGTGGACCCTTGCCGGGGGAAAATTAACCTTATTGCATTACTTAAAGAGTTGTCAAATAGATCAGGCTCAAGTGTCAAATGGATCTTGATAGCTTTTGTGGGTTTCCGAACGGTGTCACAATAATTGCAAATATCTGCAGCATTTTTTTAGTGACCTTTGGTTCCGTGAGGGAATCTGTAGGCGCGTGCGCGAAGAGATAATCGTTAATTTATGAGGTTGTACGGAGGATTTATGGTTTACTTGTGACATGGAAAAACCTGTGGTATGCTAGGCTGCATACGCTAAGACACGCAAAGCCATATTCGACGATGACTAAGACATACCTACCTATACCACTACTCATACTCAACAAGTATAAATATTAGTATGTGTACTCGTGTCATAATAGTAACCAATCGGTTTCTATGTGTGTTCTTATGGGTAGGATTTCCAAAAGTAGTTGCATTTTAAATCTATTTTCTTTCCACTTTTTTTATATTTTTGCCTTACGCCTCTCTCTCTTTTGCTTAACAAACACGTGCGTAGTGGACTTGGCAGGAGCGCGTAGAGCTAACCCCATGTGCTTCTGATTAGTCCACAACAGTACCTAAATATTCTTTAACCGAGAAACTGTCCTCGTCCATGGACTTATTCTGTAATGAAATGAGTTCATGGTGATTGTTCAAAACGGCGAAATACACTTTGTTAAAACAAGGAGTAAAAAACACTTAATTAAGAATAACAAAAAACAAAACACTTACCTACATTATGATTGTGTTATTACGTTCATTGTAATTGAGTTTTTTTACAAAACGATTTCTTTATGTGCAATACAGTGTTAGGTCTTGCCTGTGACTATCAGTACAAGCAAAAACCGCAACCTGCCGATATGATTTATCTGTTGTTTTTAAGTGTCAATACCGCCGAGTACAAACATTATGTACCAGCTCTTTTTCACCTTAACCCATTGAATTAAGGTGCATAATGTATGCATATATCTTTGCGTTTGACTGTACTTCGAGCACGAACTTTTACCCTTCTAGTGAGTAAGATACTCGTAAGACGTCAACGTAACGTCACCGAGAATATGTATGGCGATTGGAATCAGCACCCCGTGTCCGTATTTGGTACTAAAATTTGACAGCACGATGACATTGACGTTGATTTCGTATCGCCATAGAGTAGTAAAGGTGAAGTACACGCTAACATTATGTATGAAAACGTATGTCTGTTTTAGGGGTTCGTGCTTCGGATAGATTCAGTGCCTCTATTTTATTCAGTAAAATCATATTGCCATATTGACATCGCATTGTCAACGTTAGGATACCTCTTAGTTACCTACTATTTATGTTTTCTATGTATTCAAGTATATATTTCTCTATATAAGTATTTATATCGTTGTCTAGTACCCATAGTACAAGCCTAGAGCTTAGTTTGGGACAGGTCAATTGGTGTGACATTGTCTCCTGATATTTATTTATTTTTTATTTAATTTATTTACTTAACAGTAGTGTCAGCCAAGTTACAAACAATAAGACAACATGTCACATGCAATATGGTGTTAAGCGTATAATAAACGCCCAGAACAAGTTCTCTAATAGTAAAGGCGTTTCAAAACCGTGACATGTTGAAATGTACGTGCCAAAGCATTCAAGACGCATTTGTGCTTACTATGTAGTTATAAGCACTTCCACGATCCAAAAAGGGAATCTTTTAGCTTCCTATTTGATGGACGTCGGCAGGTACCGAGATCATCGAGTAATTAACACGAGTCCGTCGTAGATCATTTTTTTTCCTGCTGTTATTGCCTTGTACGCTGCGCGGGCGCGGGCTGCTTACATTACACATGCGCGTTTTTACTCCGAGTCGGGTGTGAATATGATCGGTTGCTGCGCAGACTGCAGAGTTTGACGAAGGTATCAAAGTATATCACGACGCAGTTAGCCCAGTGGCTGGTTATTAAAAAACTCTGGATGGACGGAAGCAATTCTGTACTGACGTTTGAATAGTGCGAGGACAACTTTAACTAATTTTATAAGTTGATGTCGATAAAAAAGACGTACCACCGTAAAGCAAGTTGTACCTTCATCTTCTATATGTGAATGATCAGCTATCCATGAAGGTACACTTCAAAAAACAAAAAGGAGGAGGTTCTCAATTCGTCGAAATACTAAGTAATATTTCTGCACTGAATTAATTGTTATTAAATGTAATTTCAAAGGTTGTCAAAATGACTCGAGTCAAGAGTCAATGACAGATATCGGTTGTTAATAGTTGCTATAAGTTCCTATAAATAAAAGAGTTTTGCAAATTATTAAAAGGTATATACACTTGGCCATTAATTATGATGATTTAAAATTGCTTTTTAACGATGTCGATAAAACTTAGTCGGTATTTAATTAATCTCGTACACTCGTACATTTTTGCTCCCGTCAATCAGGGGTTTGGTTATTAATGTTTTTGTATTGACGATAAATTAAAGGTGAAGACATAAATATTAATAAATATATAAAAATCCCCAATACGTGAGCAACCCTTAATTTTAAAACTTTTATATCTCTAAAACAGTGCAACCAATTTTCATGTAACTAGCTAAGAAACATCCCGATTAAACTAGGTTTATAAAAAAAAATGAATCGGTTCATCCGTTTGGGAGCTACGATGCTACAGACACAGATACAGAGATGAACACGTACAACTTATGACTCCTGTTTTTGGGTCGGGAGAAAAAGAAAATTGGGTTTCCGATTCAAATTTAGATTATTACTTCGGTAAATTGGCTACACAAGTAGGCCAAGGCAAGATGCCTTCTGCGCATGTTGTCGACAGCCATCATGGAAAAGGTTTGACGAAGCTGCTGACGGTCGAGCCGAGCGCTTCTGTCAATGCCATACATTTTAACAGTAATTCATTATCGTTATCTGTCGCAAAATGCAAAATGTCTAGCCTGTAGGTACCTCTTTTACGCGGAAATATGTAGTGAATCTACTAATGCTTGGAACTACACTAACTCGTAAGTAGATTGCTAAAAAGGGACTATCAAACAAACGCAAGAAACGTTTTCTACAAATGAAGAAGTATCCGTTAACTTATTTAAGTATTGTTTCCATAGCTTAACTGTTTATTTTTTATCCGTGTCAAAAACGGTGCGGAATAATTAAATTAGAATAATCAATTATTTACATATGGTAAATCAAAATCCATTTGGTATTCACAACGTAAAGCAAACAAGTTTTTGTTGCCGACTGCACTGTTTGTTCTGAGCCGTCATTTGCGTATTTAGAGCAAACTACCGAGTCTTAACTTGGGGGTAGATACGCTCAGTAAAGCGGAGATCCTGCTGCCAATTTCCGACTCTATTATCAGGTTAGCTCTACTCATAACCATAATATTGCAAATTTTAGACCATTCCGATAACGGAAACGTATATCAAATTTACTTGCAACATTTTTAGTAAGTAGTAGTTCAGGCCTAGAGTCGGGACTAGGTCAATTGGTGTGAGATTATCTCCTGATATTTTATTTATTAAGACTCGACCCTAACCAAACACAATAACACGTAAAGTTAAAAAAAATAAAAAAAGTAAAAATATATCCTTTTTATCAATAATATAGTAAATTGTATGTTAACATATTTTTGATAAAAAGGATATATTTTGAAATGATATTCTTACTTACCAAAAAATACGTTACTAAGTAAAGCTAAGTCACCGTCAGTAGAAATTTCCGTGGTATTTTCTAAGTTTAATTTGCAGCGGGGCGCATAAATCAATAAGGCATAGTGTCCGTATCGCGGATCGCCCCCGCACGACGCGCGCGCACGACCTGAAATATGGATCATGCGCAATGTATACTTAATAACTGGATGGCCAGCTTTATAAAGTTAAGGGGCGTTGGATAGCAGCATTTACGTGTGATAAGCGTTTGACATGGAATCTTCGAGCAGTGTGGACATATATGCTCGACGAGCGAAGTTTTATAGAGCTTGGTTATCTAAAGATATGTTTGAAATTGTATATACATGTTGGTTTATGCTTTATGATTGATTGCTGAGGAATGACTGAGATTTATTTGTTGCTTTAAACTTGCTGGTTATTTGTTTTGAGCATGAAGCAATAATTATGTTGGTTTGAATTTCGTTCGATGTTTCGCACGTTTAGATAATATTGCATTATTCAGAGCTATTATAGGCTTTCTTGCATTTGGGGGAGGTTTTTATGCCATCGAGAAGGACAATGAACACAGGAAAGACGATGTCTCTAACCGTCATATTTACCCATAGGATTTTTCCTCTGTATATCTGACATGTTTTCCTACATAACTATGGCATACGTAACTATATAATTTCATACAAACCCGGACTTAGAATTATCATTGTAATAAGTAATTTGTTAAAGAATGACTGACCGTTAAGCTCAGCAGTGAGTGATCTACTTTTTGGAAGCACGAGTAGGTAGACTGACAATTAAAATAGCCCGTGAGGTTTTTACTCCGTAAACTTTTTTGTTATTTATCTTCCCATGGACATTAGCAATTATAAGACTGCAGATAAATAAATATAAATATGCCAAGACGGGACAATCTCACATAAATTGACCTAGTCCCAAACTAAGCTCTAAGCTTCTACTGTGGGTACTAGACAACGATATAAATACATACTTAAAACACACAAAACATCCAAGACGCACGGACAAATATTTTCCCATATTTCATCCCAATGACCGCTAGCTTTGTACGCAGGGTCACTACTAACAAGGCTCAACGCGTCGTCAACAAATGAAAAGAAAAAAACCTTCAACCTTTAGTTTAAAGGTTTATATCCACACTAAACACATAGTGCAAATACTGTTAGGCGAAAAATGAAGGTAAGTTGGTGGTAGCGTAGCAGCAGCCCGGGCGAACCTGCGCGAATATTATTTATCAGAAAATTCTTTTTCTAACATAACTTGCACTACAGGGTAATAATAGTCATTGTAATTTACGAAATGATATCAGATGCACAAATTATTGCCTTCCGCGGATCCTTCCGTCATAAGTCTCGCTCTACGATGCTATCGGCGCACGCTCCTGACTTACGGCCGCCCGCGCATGCGCCCGCGCAGCCCCTATTCTGCTGTACCACGTCATAGCATGACAGCAGAATTTAGTTTTTTTTTGATTTTTACTACATAGCTCGAAAGTCGTAAAGGTACATTCGAGTGACACCAAGTTTGCCACATAAAGAACAACTACCAAAATCACAACAATTTAATAAAATTCCCGTCATTACGAGTGTTGTCTTTGCATATAATTCCCAGATAAAATTAACAACTTTCTAGTTATTTTAATGGAACGGAAACTACCCCCGGGGCTGCTGTTTTTTACATCAAAAGGTGCCGGCAGTTGTCACTATTGTCGTCAATACGAGTATATTGAAGACAGCAATGACGACGTTTGAATGAAACACCCAAATGTTCACCCCACTATTAGACGATTTAAGGTGAATAAATAAAACCGGCCAAGTGCGATTTGAACTTGCGTGGAGAGGGTTCTGTACATACGTAATTTTCTTTAATATTTTTTTTATAGAATTCTTATAGGTTTTCCTGTAATCTACAAGCAAGCTATATATTGTATTTTTTCAAAATTGTAGGGTCAGTAGTTTCGGAGATCAGGAGGGGGGATGGTCAATTTTCGTCTTCTTTAATGAATAAAATCAAAATTATTTATTTAAAAACATAATAAAAATATATTCGCGATCCTCATAAGGAGTTCTTTCATTTGATATATGACACAGTAAAGTTTGCAAAACTTTGTTTTTAATTTCCCAATTTGTCCCCAGAAAATGACCCGTATTTAAAAAAAAAATACTTTGCTCATATTCATCATCAATTCATCAATGGGTCATCAATTTACATATTTGTACCAAATTTCAACTAAATCGGTCCAGTAGTTTCGGAGCAAATTGGCTGTAACAGACGGACGGACAGACAGACGCACGAGTGATCCTATAAGGGTTCAATTTTTTTATTTTTTGTAAGAAACCTTAAAACAATGCGAGTTCTTCCTATCATGAATTTGAGTTAGTAATAATGTTTCTCCGTCAATGATGCATTAAGAAAGGATTTGGTTGAAGTTCAGCACACGTGTAGCCCTTGTCCTAACCACTTTGTGTCACGAAACATTTGACGGATCCTGAGAGATTTACCATAAATCAGTTCTACGCAGATCAATTCGCGAGCGAAGGCTCAAAAATAAATTTGGCTTCATAGCAAAAATATTATTATGGGCAATATTATTAATATAAATTGTAATTAGTACTGGTTTCTAAGTACACTAACCTGTGGATACAAGAAAAACATTTTAAGTAGCAACCAGAATAGGCCTGCAGAAGGAAACAATTAAAGAAGATGGCATCTCCACACAAGTCATGCCCGCCCGACATTAGGGCGCTTAGATGCGGCAATGAAATTAAAATTGGATTAAACGATGTTGAAGGCGATATCGCTTGCTGCGTCTGTGCGATTGCTTCAGAAGTATTGCCAAGAATGGAGCTCGTAAGTTAGATAGATCAGGATTTAGTAGTTGTACTGTGTAGTTGTAGGGTGTCCCAGAACTTGACGTAAATGTCACGGCATAAAAAGCTGCTTTTATACCGGTCCAGAATATAGTTTTAACTTTCCAATATGTTAATTAGTTTAGGAGTTAAGGTTTCAATTATGCGATAAAAAACGGTCCCTTGCGGTACACCTTTGGATCCCTTAGTCATAATTTTTGATTCTAAAGTTTGATATTTAATCTTCAATAACGTAGCAATTTTAATTACATTATAATTCCAAAATTCAAAATAAATCCATACTTTCTAAATCACAAAAGAATTTCTCGTTTTCCTATCAACAAATTTGACTCTTCGTTCTGAAAAAAAATGTTCTAAGTTTAGATCAAGGTGGCATCTGGTCTCAAAAGTAGTCGCAGTTAACAAAATTTCGAAATCATGGAGTTATTACCCACGTCGCCATCTGCGTACAGTTCGATTACTTATCTTCTTTTACATTGTCCTACACTACATATTTAGCAACTACGAGTAACGTAGCTTCATCCACGCTCATCAACATGTTATTAAAAACTATTGCCCATACCGCTACCGCTATTCTTTCAGGGACTGACAAATTTCCTGGGATAAAAATACCCAAACAAAAAATCAGTCTCCGGACCAGGAACATTGTGCAATTTTTTTACTTCAAACGGTTGATACGTAGGTACTACGAAGAACATGGAAAAACAAACTCTTGCATTTATAATTATTAGCAAGGATGTGAATCCCCGCAGTCTCCCAGGCTAGGTTTTTATGCAAAGTTCTAGCGCGGACAAGTGGCATTCTCCGGCTATTTTAATGGCCGCCGGCCGGCGAGATAATCTGCTGCATTTTCCATGCAGCGGCGCGGGCGGCGGACATTGTCCTGCGCAAAAAACGATGTTACATAATCAGGGGAGGGGGGGCTACGATGACGCTCGCGGGGAATCTTGGTGTGGCTGTGTTGTAACAAAGTTGTTAAAGTTTTCTGAGGGTTGTTATATTTGATATCTAGATGGTTTGGTCTACTTTGGAAACCACAGCAAGATGAAGGGTAGAAAGGCTGTCTCTCTACCTCTCAACCTAAGTAGGTACAAGAATAGACTAAGAATATACTTCATAAAAATACAATTGATTTACATACGCTTCGTACTTTTTTTACCTTCATGCTGCTTATTCTAAGGAACATGTGGTACTTTCATATCTTTCAACTTATTTATGATGTGGAAATATAAGAGAACTTTTGTATTTTCTTTTTTAAATACAGATTTAAAATCTAAATCTAATTTAGTATATAAGTAGTCTATTTAGTGTCCTATTGCTAAACAAAGCCATCCCCTGCATTTATCCAAATTATTAAGTAGATCTAATAATTCTTCTTCTTCTTGTTCAGCCTAATTCGTCCACTTCAGGACATAGGCCTCCTCCAATGCATTCCAATTTCTTCGGTCTTGTGCAGTCCTGCGTCGCTATTGCCTAACGCAGTCGCAATCACAATCGGCTTCAAAGCGGAACAATTGTTTTCATTTTGTATGCAGACAAGCCTTCGATTTTCAAAATGAAAACGATTGCGATCGCGAGTGCGTTAGGCAATAGTCCCTCAGGTCTATAATTATACCTATTAATGAAATATTTTTACATTTTCATTTTCAAACCATGGCCAACGTCCATCTGCTGCACTGATTCGAGCGGCAGACTAAGCCCCCGCGCAAAAAGCCCTCCCATTCATATGCGCGGGCGCTCGGTTTTTGCGCCGCCCGCGCCGGACGTTCCGCGCGTCGTATTGTAAATTGGGCGACTCCTGCGCCATTCAACGCGACCGCTTTTTACTCCTCTAATGCGCCCAGGTGACTGTAATGAGACTCTTGCGCATGTACACTGAATATCGCTCTTACTACAACTAGATAGAGTGCTCTATTGCGTGGTGGGACGAGGAAGGGTGAATACACAAGTTGGAAAAGATAACTTAACTAATTACTGTAATGAAGCGACTAATTAGAATTGTTGATACTTCTATCGTCCTTGTTTGGTTCTATCTGTCCTGTTAAGGTTTATTATGGTAAATCAAAGGCGGCTGCTTAAAGAAGACTGCGATATTTTTCAGAATCATAGTGAAACACTCCAATATAAAACTTCTAAAAATGGGGAGGATTCTGTCTGGTTTAGGAGTTATGATTTTTATCCATCCCGTCAATTTTTCAAGGAGGCAGCAGACAAAATTGTTTTTTTTGTAAGAAGAGATACAGAAAATTGTCATGAACTCCAGCGAAGAAACGATACTTTTTTTTGTATTTATCTATAGGTTATATAGGTTGTAGGTTGTGGCGGGCTCTTTTCCGCAACTTGACGACTTAAATGTGCGCCTATTTTGTACCTTACCTTTCTCTTATCAACTAAGAGCTGTTTGAATTCCAAATGCAACGAAATCAAATACCCATAATTTAAAAATTGTGTTTTATATTTAGAGGATTAGATTTTGTGTTGGTACAAAGATTCACGCTCATCGTTATTTCTTTGTCCCTATTGCATTCTCCGACTTGAAACGGTTTGCACCACCACTGAACCATGGTCCATACTATATATAGCATTGGCACAATACCTCGTGATTATTCCAGCCAATTTGCTTAGTAGCTGTCCTCCCATCTTGTCTTATTAAACGCCGTTAAGGCTTCCGGCGGCCGGCGGCCGGCGCGGCTCGGCCCGCGCGCCGCCGGGTACTGCTCGTCCTGTTAATTTATTGTCTTATTTTAATTGTGCGTCGCATCGGTTCGGACGTCGCTGCATTCAATGTAAATGCGCTTTAAAAGTAATGGCCTGGTCGTCAATTGACTCGCATACGCAGCGCGCAATTTAAACCGCGTCTAGTTTTTGCGCGACAGGCGAAGATATAAATCCCGGGTGAAAAACCGGCATTTTTTGTTTCATTTCTTGTTATGCGCATTCCGTGGTTTTTGCGCGGTGCGTTTTTGCGCGGAACAATGGTGCGCGCGATGGCGCAGTGATTGCGCGCGCGCATTTGCATGCGGGCCAATGGCGGCGAGGCCACGCCCCCGCCCCGCCCGCTCGCCTATCGGCGCGCGCGCCGCCGGCATTGTTCTGACGTTATGACATCGAGACAATGCGACATCGTGTTGCGTCGCGTTGAATGTGTAAGCATGAGATTACAGCACGAGACGACAGTTTATAAAGTTGACATTAGTCTCGGGTTTGTCCCTCGGTAATGGTTTTACTTGTACTGTTGTTATTTTAATAGAAGGGAAGCTGACCACTTTCCAGACGATATTTCATTAAGTAACCAATTTATCCTCAGTTCCGAGCCAATCTGTATCTATCTAAAGTATAGATTATATACCTAAATGATGTAAAAGTCTTCCATGTCTTAACGATAAATCGCTGCACTTCGAAGAAATTACTTATTAAGTGCCCTAGGAGTGCACTAAGGAGAAATTTACAAAAAAACAACCCCTAACCGGATGAAATACGATAGGAGCTGGAAACTGGCTGGCTAACGGACGAACTCGCGAGCGTCCACTAGTGACCTCTAATAGATAGGTAAAACAGCAAATTATAATTCTGCAGGTCTATACAAACACAACTACTAGAATGAGTATGAAATATTTGAGCAGTTGATATTTTTTTTTTATAAATTAACCACTATCTTAAGACTGCAAATGCGTTACCAACCTGACTACTAAGATGGAAAGATGGAACCTGAGGCTCTTGCCAAGATGCATTACGCTAACTAGCGTTTCTATACGTTTCGTTTTGAAACCAATCGCGTCACTGGTAGATCACGTGACTTTTCGTATCACGTCATCTACCAGTGACGCGATCGGTTTAAAAACGAAATGAATAGAAACGTTAGTTAGCGGTAGTGCATCTTGGCAAGGGCCTCTGGGACAATCAATAAAATATCAGGGAGCAATCTCACACAAACTGACTTATAGTCCTAAACCAAGCTCTAGGCTTGTTCTATCGGGACGTACGTCAGCCGTATAAGTAGCTGCACACTTTGTACCTTGTCGCTTTAACGCCTTTGACAGATTAGTGCAGCAGTCCAAACATAACTCATTCCATTCTATTCTGCTTTCTGCTTAGGTATTAGCCCGACCGTACTAGTAGACATCGATAAACATACTTACCTATTTGGAAAAATATCTCCGCATGGGAATAGGTTGAGCAATAAATTGCCCCTCTGGCTATAAAATCAACTTCTTAATTTCTTATCTTGAGTGACCCTCGCTACTTAAAACTGCTTCGGTTGGTAACATTTAACAGGGATTTTTATTATAATTAAAAACGGAAGAAGGTTTTGTGCCATGTTCTCTTTAGGTCAAAATGTTATTTACTAGGTGTGATGACTATTGTTTTACATAAATTTAATAGAGTAAAGGTCCTTTTGCGATCAAAAGAGGTACCTATACATTGGATGTAAGAAGGGTTCTCTAAAGAACCAGCGAGAATCCATAAAGTATTTTAACAAAACACTAAAAATATGGGAGCCAACCAACAGAAATAAAATACATAAATATCTACCAAGTGTGATAGTAAATATTGTGATTCAACAAACATGTTAGTTGACGTAACTTACGTCTTCATAGGCTCGTTTGGAATCAAGCAAGACGCCTTTTCACAACAATCACAATCTTTTTGAAAGCACCCAGTTATTATTTTCAGTAATATTTCAAGTAGTTATTATATCTTGTCCTCATTATTTTAATAATTTGATAGTCTTTTCGGTGATTATGTTAAATACTAACTTTACAGCTATTTGAACCCTCTTTTTTTGAACTATTAAGTTATTATTATTTACGTACTCACAATTATTTGTCGGCAACGGCCTGACCTGATTAGGACTTGTCAGGGATTCTTCAACAGGGTATTCCAGTTAATTTGTCACCCATTTCAAGAAAAATAGGCTTGAAGTCGTCAATGTCATTAGAGATGCCAAATCATTTGTAACTTATAGGAGACTCAACCTTATTGTTGTAGAATGTCAGAATAACTTTGGGCCTAAGGTGGGTCCCAAATTTAAGTTCGTGACTGTACAGTCAAGGACTTTAATTGTTATGCCACTATGGAACCCTGTCACAATGACAGCGTCAAACCACATGACAGAAATTACGCTTAAATTAATGATTAATGTTATGCGACAGGGTTCCATAGTGGCATAACAATTAAAGTCCTTGATTGAACCTACCTAATTATATTGGGGGTTTTATCTTTTAAATCGTTATTTACTTTGGTCAGTCCGAAAGTGACAGAAAGTGTCTTAAAATAAGACATTGGTGGCAGACGCCAGTGAACGTATAAACAACAGGGTGTCGAAATGAAACGGTAGCACACATAGGTAATTTAATCAATATAAATGAATCATGCTTGGAACGCACAATATTAATTGTCCGCAAAATATTTGTACAGGAACAATACAAGAGAAATATCTGTTTACCATGACGCGGAATGAAGCCACAAAAAGCCCGTCCGTTCTGGAATGGTCGCCGATGTCGCCGGCGCGGGCGCAGCCGAAACAGGCAGTGAGAACAGGCGCGAGATTTTTTTCCCGAGTCCCGAGTTCGTGCATACTGTAGCTAAATGTGTGAGTTCGACTGTATTATGGATGTATTTTTAATCGAATTAATTAAGATGAATTTGGCGAATGATTTTTTAATGTAACACAAGTATTTTGACATATATGTGCGTCAATCGTTGACTTCCCATGCAAGAAAAGGGGTGGTATAAGTTTAGTCTGCGTGTGGCATCGTAGCTCTCATACACTAGTGTTTCACATTTGTATGGAAAAAATAAATGTCATATTTTTCGTAGACTTCGCTTACGTCCTATATCTGTTTAATATTAAAAATGAAAAGGTCTGGTTTCAGGTTAAAGGACAATATTAAGAGGTTGCAAAAACTGACCACTTATCTATTTGAAGCAGATTTTCAATGCTTATTATTTTGCTAAAAACTACTTGAAACAATAAGATTACCTAACTAACTTCTCTGTCACCATTATCACCATTTTTTTCGCCTGTCACGGCTACGGCGAATTGCATACTCATAAAGTTTTATTCAATAAGTTGTCAAAGTGTGCAACCCCTATATAATTAGGACCGAAGAATTTGAGCAAATTCATTAAAAATATGAAAAGCAAGCTTTAAAAACCCGACTGCATACTGTCGTCGATATACCTACATATATTAATAATTGTCATTTTTCCATTGTTGTTATTTCAATTTTAACAGTTAAGGTATCCTATGTCACCCGGGATGACGTAAGGATTCTAACGATACCTCACACATCTAAATCGGTCAAGGGATTTAGAAGTTATAGTGGAATAAAGAAACTCACATACATACATACAAACATGAACCCTGAAAACATTACACTCCTGTTTTGGGGCAGTCGTGTAAAAATTGCAAAGTGTGAAAAATGAAACACCCTAATACAGACGGACCGATTCAGACGTATTGATAGAAAGTTAGTTTAATCGAGTTGGTTCGTAGCTAGGTTTCATGACAATCTGTTGGGCCTTTTAAGAGTTCCCCACTCTGAAGCTATTAGTATCAAAGAGATTTTTGTCTATTTAATGTTTTGAATCTTCGTTGGTTTTACCCGTAACTCCTGACCGATTCTGACTTTAACATTGTATTTGCTTTAACGTCTATGGCACCAACAATACTCAAGTTATTCTCAAGGAAACATACAAACAAATAAATATCACGCCATCCCATGGCTGACTCTAGGACCTCGCTACGCTCCACCGTTCATACATAGGTAGTATAGGCACAAACAGAATGTCCTGTTTGTTGCGGTCCATAATCAGCCCGTGTAAACGTGAGACTTCGCTCTATCTAAACCGCCCAAGATATATCTAGAAAAAGATGCACTTTTCGAAACAATCTCACCAAGGTAAAATCTTTGATTTAGGTTTATTTTTACGTCTCTTGGTCTACATTCAGGTTGATTGTCGACCGTTAACCTCAGGGACATGATTCTGTTAAACGAAACACCTTTCAACTCAAAGCAGCTCATATTAACCGGCTACTTTAAATCGTTCCGTCAGAGTGTACGAAACATATTTTAGCGCATGCATTCTCAATTAGGCAGCCAGATTACCATGTGCGGTTACGAGCTTTAATTTTGGACCCATTTCAAGAAAAATATGCTTGAAGTCATCAATGTCATTAGAGATGTCAAGTCATTTGTAAATTTTAGGAAACTCAACCTTATTGTTATTGAGTGTGTATGTGTTTATTGGGTACCAAATTTAATCTCGTGACCGTACCTGAAGTACAGTGATCTTTCTATCAAACATGAGTAACAAATATACTGTCAGTTGCAACTGTTGCAAGCGAAACTTTGATAGCGAACAATATTACGAAGCTAGGTACCTCTTGTATAACATTTGACTCATTTCTCGACAGCTTGTTAACATTGGCGAGCACAAGCCTACATGTACGAGATCATAACTGTGATCGTTTTCGCGTAATGAGCCGCGTATGATGCGCGTGCGCGGGATGGTATCGGCGCGCGCGTCGATCGGCTTCATTAGCGCGCACAGATTAAACGTCTCCTTTAGCGAGATTAGGAGGGGATTAGCTCGGGGAGCGGGTGAGTTAGCTGGTTAGTGAGTTGTTGGGCGTAGTAGTTGCACACGGGTCTATTCTACTCGGCAAAACTACATTGCTTTTGATGTTTTCATAGGTACCTATTACTTTATCGAAACATCTTTCAACGAACGTTTCATTACGCAGAATTTTCATTTCCTCGAAAGGCATTTCTCGCCACATGAGGTTTTTTTCTGGAAGTCACATGTCTAACCTAACCTAACCTACGTAATTAATGCTTCAGATATCCTGAAAACGTCGTGGTTTCAGCAGAAAATAGCATTGGATGAAATGAAATGATACAATCGATGAAGTGAAATTCGTTAAAATGATGGGTTACCATGTTTTTATATTGTTTCTTTCCGCCGTCAAGTAAATATCTAAGAGCTATCAAATTGTTGACAATACTATAACAGGTCAAAAGCAATATGGTTTTTTTGAGTGGAATAGAGCTCCTGATGAATGTAAAGGTTACAAATCGCTTGCTAACGAGAATTAAAGGATAAAGATCCTAGATGTACCTAGTGGCGATCCTGCTATGAGAGCCGGATAACTCTTAAACGACCCAACCCATTTTCATGAAGCCTACTTAGCTTATCATAATCCCGATAAAAACAGCTTTCTTTTAAACATAACCGCTATGATGCCATAGAGAGACACACAGAAACACTCACACATGTATCTACGACTATAAATGGCAGGTTACGTCAATGCTGTACATTTTTAGGGTTCCGTAGTCAAACTAGGTACCCTTATAGTTTCGCCATGTCCGTCCGTCCGTCCGTCTGTCCGTCCGCAGCCTAGCTCAGAGACTCAGAGAATATAAATACTAGTCACGCCAACAAAGTGGAAAAAAAAAAACTTGAAAAAAACAATTGCGTGTTTGCGTACTGAATATTTTCGATAAAGGGATCCGTTTATAAAATATTAAGCTTTAAAGCGCTCATTTTTGTTAGAGTCAAGTGTACCCTCTCCCAACAGCCAAAACTACCTATAGTAAAACTCTTAAAAATATCTAAAATTAAAGCACATATAACGAATTTTAAAGAAAAACTATCACGACTAACGAGACTTGATTGGATTCTGAGATACAGGCGACTAAAATGTTTATAACTACTAAAATCATCTAAGACAGCGCTCACGAAATAACTTGAAATAGAGAAATAGTTCATACTTGTTGTTTTTAACCGACTTCAAAAAAAGGAGGAGGTTCTCAATTCGTCGGGATATTTTTTTTTTTTTTTTTTTTTTTTATGTATGTTCCCCGATTACTCGAAGACCACTGGACCGATTTGAAAAATTTTTTCGTTGTTCGAATGGGTATACTTTCTAGTTGGTCCCATTGTCACCACGTCAGGATCTGATGATGGGATCATGGAGAAATCAAGAGAACTCCTCAAATATTATAGGCACACCTATAGCGATTTTGGTATTTTTCACTGTAACTCATGCATTTGCTTTTGAAAAGTACTATATGGTGAAGTGGAACTGATGATGAAGACCACAGATGGCCACCGGAACTCCTTAACGGTACCTATTTCAAGGGTGGCGATAAGATATTTCGATAAAGGAAGTTGAGCGACTATGACGAAGCACATTTAGGTTTAAATATGACTATGACATTCCCGCGGTGTTGTCTGCGGCGAGCTTGAAATGTTCTATAGTTTCTTATTAATAATTAGAAGTGGAGCTATGTAACAGCATAAATAGGATCACTAAAAAGTATAAAATAAAATAAATGTTTAAAAAACAAAAAACCGCCTTCAAAAAGCAAAAAATAACTTCTTTAAAATGATAGGTAAATAGGTCAGTCCAACTGAAGTCTGCTTTTGGTTAAAATATTGTTGGACGCCGACTTCAGTTGGACTGACCTATTTACCTATCATTTTAAAGAAGTTATTTTTTGCTTTTTGAAGGCGGTTTTTTGTTTTTTTAAACATTTATTTGAGATGGTGTTTGTGTAGTAACTTCGGCTTCGGCTTCGGAGCCCTACGGAGCTTGGCGGAGCGTAGTTGTGGCGCTTCGCACCTTGACACAATTCTAACCTAACCTAACCTATAGATTAGTTGAGACCTCGGTGTTTTATACCAGGGGCAAACAATATTATGGATTTAGCCTTTAAGTAATTAAAATTCAAGATAAAACAATTTTAGACCAAAAGGGCTTTAGAACAAATAATATGTATGCGAAAAATCTTTATACTAAAAAAGAAGTATGCCATTCAATATTATAGGAAACATTTTATACCAAAAAAAATTAACAAATGAAATTTTAGGTCAGTAGAAGGACACCCATTGCTTTCATACTTAACATGCTTCAAAGTGCACCTTGACCTAGCAACAGAGTCTAGTTAGTCAAACAAAAACTTGTAAGTATTTACTTAAAATTAGGGGTCTCATTTTACCCTTTTTATTGGACGTGAGTATATAAATCTAAAACCTTTAAAAGTTTATTTTTGAAAACTATGTAAGTGCTTTTTGTAGGTATCATCTCGATAAGTAGAATTGAGACCAATCTAATGAGTTCTGAGCCGGGAGTTTTACGTTAAAAAGCGGCGTAGATTCTGGTGCCATCTTTGAAAATCCATTTCGAGATCAAGTTGTAGACAACATAATATTGCATTGTCATAGGATTTTATAGGGTTTCATTCATCATTCCTTTCATGCTATTCGAATAAAGGGAATGGATTCAAAATTGACTGGTAAGAATTGTACTTAACATATTATATTTAAAAAAAATACCAAACAAAGTGTATCTTCGATAAGAAGTATATAGCTTTGAAGGGTATTTTTTTTTATTATGAGTTTTATCCGATATAACAAAACACGTGCTCATTATTTTTTCATGTTCTTAAACATATAATCAAAAATGGTAAGAAAACAGCATTTTATTTTTTTAAATTCTCTATAGAAGTTAGAGGGTTTAGTCACTTTTCAGTACTTTGGAGGTCAATTTCTCCGAACCGGGTGTGTTTGGGCCGCTAAAAAAAAATACGTGTCTATTATTTTAGACTACTCTCTAACATACATCAAAATAAACCAAATCGGAGCCGGGCAGTTCGGTACCTTTCCTTGTCAGTCAGTTAAATTTTATCCGTCAATTTTGAACATACGTGAAGTTAAATAAAATGTTTTAAAAAGTCGGCCAACATACTATGTTTGATGAAAGCCGAGTTGAACCGAGAACAAACCGACACACATTTGCATTTAAGTAGGTATTATAAGACCGAACGGTAAGTTTAAAATTATACTATAATATTATATAAATTAAAATTGCAAGCTTTCGAGTCATGGACAGATTTCGATGCAGTTTTTCCCATCCTTAAGCCCATAGTCTAAAGCAAGAACAGTTCAGAACTTAATTTTGAAAACTACTTCAAACTAAGCCGGAGCAGGGCGCCCATCTATCTATCTACATCTATGTATATAAAAGGGAAACCTGATTCACTGACTTATATATCAACGCACAGCCGAAACTACTGTACCTAAAACTTGAAATTTGGTGAGCACTAAGAAAAGATTTTCCGAAAATCGATCGCGATCGCGGGCGTCCTCTAGTATATATATAAAAGGCAATGTCCCGGATGACTGACTCATCAATGCCCAGCCCAAACCGCTAAAGATAAAACATGGAATTTTGAGGGGAATTGATTTTGTAATGGAGATATCGTTTAAGAAGGGATTTTTTGAAATTCAACCCCTAAAGGAAGGAAAGGGGGTTGCTAAGTTTGTATGGGAAAAAATATTTTTATAGTCCAATTTACTTGAAACTTGGTAGAAATGATCTTCACTGCAAATAACCTATCTATGTAATACAAAAGGCAATATATATATATAAATATTACTGACGATTCAGCAAATACTAACCCTAAGGTGGTACAATGGGGGTAGAAAATTGTATGGTACGAGTAGGTATATTTTTGAAGTGAGAAACGTGGAAAATGTTGTCTACATAGATATTAATTAAAAATATAGCTTTAAGAAATTTTGGAAAAACTTAGGGGTAAATTGGTGGTAGAAGTTTGTATTTGAAGGGAGAAATGTGGTGAGAAAAAAAAATCCTTTCGAAGATTTAGGAAAAACTACACCGAAGGTGGTAAAATGGGGGGAGAAGTTTCGGACTTTGGTAATTTTTAAGGTGAGAAATGTGAAAATTAGAAACTAAGTAGCGGCTTCTACAAGACACCTATTCCTACTCCAAATTTCATCAATGTACCTCTGTAGTTTTCGAGTAAAATGCGTGATACAAACGGACGGACGGATGGACATGACAAAACTATAAGAGTTCCATTTTTGCCATATTGGCTACGGAACCCTAAAAAGGCTATGGGCGATTTTGAAAAACTACCTCAAAGGTGGTAAAATTAAAGAAAGTTCGGCCATTTTTGAAATCAGAATAGGGCAAACGTCGTAGATTACGAATTTTAAAAAAAAGTATATAAATTTAGTACATAAATGAGATGACTAAATTATCAATCTATTTAATCTAGGATCGATTAAAAAAAAAACGTAATTGAAAGAGGGGCAGTGAATTTATTTTGTATGGCAGTTTTGTTGTTTTAGAGTCATAAAATGAAAGGTGTTTGTGGACCGCTTACTTAAAATTCATGTTCTGGACTTCTTTCATAAAATAAACTCTTTGAAGGTGATATAAACTATGTCTGTACTTTGAACAGAAGTTCTGACTCTCCGTAGACGAAGTCGCGGGCGGGAAGCTAGTTAAACCCATATAAAATTCCACCTTTTTAACGACAGCTCAAATTTCAAACCATCTTGCCATACGTAATCCCTTTACCTTCGACAGCCTGTCATGACGTCACTGACGGATTCCGCGATCCATCATCCGTCCATTAGGTACCGCATCCCGACGGTCCCAGCACGCGCCACCCCCATCAACTCTCGTTTTTCACACCCTAAAGGGGTAAAAAATACCAAATTATCAAGCGGGTCTTATAGGCTGTAAGAGCGGGTATTAAGGTCTGTTTTGTCGTGAGTGAACAGTAAGTGGGGACGTGTCGATTTACTGATGACAAAAATTAAACTGCGTTGAGTGGACATGCGGGTAGCAGGGATGGCGATGAGAGGTAATTGGCTTGTTTTACCCGACTGCCGAAGAACTAGGGTAATGTTTTTGATCTGTATGAATGTATAGTTCTTTGTTCCCCCGTAAAGACTGAATGGATAGTTCAATTTCAACAAACGAGTAATTAGTCACCTCAGCGTCGCGAGTACCACTGGGTATTTAGGTACTTTAAATAATAAAAAAAACAAAATACTGGGTTAAAGAGTGTATAACATGAGTATTAAAAAGACATACAGACTTGTTTATTTTAATAAACTGTTTAAATCAGGTATTTTCTGATTCACGAATACATCCTCATGATAATCATTACAAATTTTTGTTTATCATCATTAAGTACGCATCAACAATTCGATCTAACGTTAAAAGGCACTGTAAATTCTCGAAACCATTCTGATCCAAACATAGCTCCATTTCGTAATAAAAATAGTCAGCTAATGTTGTCCCCTTCCATCGAGAGACAGCCCTGCGGGCTCGCTGACCGGATAAACATCCTAAACGCTCCCTAATTGTCCCCCCCCCCCCCGCTCCGCACACCCGGCGGCTACCGTGGCTAAGGTCATGTTTTGACAATTGATATTGAACTGACCTAACCGTAGGTATCCATAATGCCGAACTACTTATTCTTTTTCCCTGATTCCCGAAACACTAGATTCAAAATGTTGAGTTAAGATAATAAACAGTACCTAATTTGAATGTTTACTCGTTGAAGATGATAGGGATAAGGCATGGGAAATGGCGGGAATACGCGTACATACCTGGTTCTATGCTGCTACGGGCTGGGAGGAGTGGCTGCCCGTCTTACGTGCTTCTCTTTCTTTACAAGTTCTGCGTTGATTTAGCGTAGCGACGCCCGGTTGTTCGTGACGGCGTAGCTGATGTACTCTTACGTTCACTATTTCGTAGATTTGGGCGAATGGCGGAATGGCGATCCTACTCGACATTGTCCGACTCGTACCGTTGTCTAACCTGAACTGTCACTTGTTGGAGGGCAGTCAGCACTGTCAGGTTTCTACCCGCATTTTCCATAGGAAAGGATATGACTAGGCTAGGGGTAGATGACATGCGACTTGACGTTTGATTTCTAATGATGTTTATACTGAACATTCGTAGTTATGTGATTCCAGTATATTAAGAATCAGGTATTTTAAAGTTCTGGCATTTCGCCAGCGAGCGGTCTTGGGCCTTGGATTTATTCTAAGTGTAAGTATAAGCATTATTTTTCTTTTTAAGTAAGTACATGTTGTCTACCTGGTAGATAACCACCATACACTTAACCCTATAATAATGACAGCGTCAAGTTATGTACGAGAAAAATTTACCGAAGTCACTGTATTGTTGACTGTGCAAGATATAATGTATAGAGCTTGAGAATATATTGGGGTAGGGGTTGTATGGCCAACATCATAAATCTATTTCAGAAGACGATTGAACACTTTTCGCCTCTATAGTATACAATTACACTTGCCTCTAAAACTCTGCCTCTTCTTTGCGTCATTTTATTTGGCAGTGTCTGCGAAACCCCTTACATTTGTACCGAGGGAAAGAGATGCAAAAATATTTGACTTACCATCTAATAAAATGATCTTCTTCTTCTTAGCCTTTCTCTACCATTTTAATGTAGGCTTCCTTTCGTCTATGCCACTCTTCCCTATCCTATGCCACCTGTATCCACATCTAAATGGTATACCATCATTATGTCAACAAATCAAATATTAGTCGCCTCAATCCATAATGCTCGTCGCATTACCGCTGTTCCCACGCGATGCGACGCACCGCGGTGTGCGCGCGCGCCGCGCGGGGCATTGGCTACGCGCGGCGGATTCGTCAGGCCGAGTGTGCGAGCGCAGCGCAGTGGGCCCGGGCGGCGGCAGGAACGTGGACAAAAATTACATTTTAAATTACCTTAATCCTAACCGTAATATTTACAGCGTATTTTTTTATTTCAAATTTTTTGACAAAAAGGATTTGCATGATAGTTGAAGATAAGATGCTTAGATAGTTAGGCTTTTTGGTCTGAGGGCACACGAATTAAAGAATTAACCTTAAATTCAACATTGGTACGAATGGATTGAATGGATCGACGATGGTTACAGTCCGGTGATAAAAGTTATTGATCGTGGGAATCTTTATACAGAATACAGTCTTTTTGTCTTATGTTTAAGATCCAACGAACAAGGTTTAGCTATTAGTAACTTGAACCATGATCTTATAAAAAGCAGTTTTACTTAATTATTTTAACGACAACAACAAGAATAACATTCTTCTATTGTGTTTACTTAATTTTCCTTTAAGAGCTCCGAAAATTAAACATTCTGGGCATTTATTTACTTTTTTTTATTTTGTCTGCGCTAGATCCGGTTAAACAGTTTTAAACCGTTTACTATTTTTGCCTTTATGAATTTAAATTTTGTCCATGCCTAGTGCTGATGGCTCCAATGTGCGACACACGCGCACCTGTGGTCATAACGCGGCGTAAATTACGACGATTCGCGCTATTCATTGCTCATCGGCCCGTCATTAATGCCCGTCGCTCCGCGCTTTGTCTTCCAGGACTTATTGTTTTTTTCCAGGAAACTTCATAGATCGGACCATTGTGTTGAAGTTAATTTTATTTTTGTCATTCGAATAGATGAGGTTCTTTGGAATGTAAGGAAGGTATTCGATGTTTGTATTAATATAATATTATGGGTGGGCATGCCTTTCTACGTTATTGGAAAAATATTGCTAGTCTCTACTCGATTACGTGCTCTTTAAGAGTTTAAACTACATACTATTATGAAGCTAAATCGCTTTTCCCTGGACTCGCGTGGGCTAGCAACAATAATATGTATAACTATTTTTTCCATCTACCCAATGGCAATGAATCACCAACCATCTGGTGAAAGCACAGAAGATTACACACACATAATTATTAACAGAAATACTCATTAGTCAAATCGGACGCAACTTTTCACGCCCTTGCAAAAGTTCGTTAGCCTCACTACACATAGACTCCGCAACTCTTAACCAAATTACAATGTCCACTTCCTTCCATGCTCTGTTTTCCTGTACGCTCCTTCGTCTATAATTTTGAAGCGTGAAAGAGAAGATTGCATATTAGCGAATTAGCGTGTTACAGAGATGTTGCGCGGAATGCGCCTGCGCAGATTGAAATGTCACGCGTCGCGCGCGCCGCGGGGCCAATCGGAAATGACGTCATTATAACACCATCCGACACCTCTACGGACCATCTTCGGATTTAAATGATTTAGATTGATCGCACCAACATACGTTTTTTAAAGACAATTTTATTAAATTATTCAATTTGTTTCACATTTGAATTGATTTAAAAATGGTATGCGTAAGCGCATGTGCGCATTCCATGCGTGTGGCAGTTGTCTTTGAGGTACAAAAAGCCTCCTTTTGAAATTGCTACATTTATAGATTAGTGACAGCTCAGGGAGGTCTCAAAGCGAAGAGTTTTTTTTGAATTAATAATAAGTTTTATAGCATTCTGCAAGGAGGACTAAGCTTGTTTGCACTTTTAAAAAATAAACACATCGATAAATTCTAGGCATTAAAATATTTTGCTTTTGAAAAATAGTTTGCGTTGGTATACATTTCGAAATATCGAAATAATGTAAGGATATTTTTGATGCCTTGACAATTTTGATGTGTATATCACATGGAGTGACGTAATAAATTTCCAGCCGTATTTTTTTTTAAATACCTAATATCTAAATTTAGATAAATAAACTATTATGTAACAAAAAAAATCTGATACAATGGCGAATGAGGCAATCCATATTTTCTGAGATGATATCTCTGAAACGGCCCAACTGATTTTCATGAAACCTAACACTCCGCTGCCGAATAGTCTGACACTACTGACAGCCACTCAGATATGCAGATACAAAGATACATAGACACACGCGGCAAACATATAACAGCCCTCTTTTCACGTCGGGGGACGAGTAAGGTAAGGGTCATTTTATCTCCTGCTTCGTATGAAATTGAAACAAGAAACACGCAGAAGTAAAGCTAACTTGCATGGAGCGATCGATAGCGTTCGCCGCAGACGGAGGCGATGGCGAAGTTTGTATTTTTCTAATGAGATTACGTCCATCTCCAGTCATACTCGAGAAGCCCCGGGTCACTCCCAACTCTACTATCTTTTTCATAATCTTGGGAAAATCGTCTTAGACGGCAATTCTCCTATTCTGCTTTTATATAATCTAAGTATTTATGTAAACATTCAACCTTAAATGACAAAAAGTGTGAATAATCAAATACGAGTAACTATATCAAGTGATTGTGAATATCGTGTTGCAAGACTTGCAAGACCATGCGATTCTGGTGCCCGGTTAGGTCTTAGGACGGATAAAAAAATCTTTTTTTTTTCTAGTTGGTTATTCATACCATTACAGAAACTACAAAAATGTTGTAAGGGTAAAAGAGTTAAGTATAGGTAAACTACCTAAACATTTATGCAATATCTTATTACTTACAAATAATTGAGCTCTGTCCCTTTTATTTTCTCAAATTAAAACAAGTGGCCCACTCTTTCCCATAAGTAGAACGCGGTTAACTTCGTGTTAAAATTTGACATTTTCCGTGTACAAAAAGTGTCAAATACAAGCCCAAAGCAAAAAAAAACAATCTAAATATTAGGAAAGAGCATAAAAATGGTGCTACGTTTCGGTAGAGAGAAGAGGCACCCCATGGCCAGGTGCGACATCTCGACACTGATTGCCGATGACCGCCCCGCCGGCCGCCGCCCCGCCCCCGCGCGCCCCGCGGCACCAACACTTCACCGTCTCGCCAACTTCTAATTAGGTGCGAATATTGGCACAAATGTTGGAACGACTGTTTGGCGGAATGTGCACTTTAGGATAACAAGGTGAAATAGGGCCTTCGAAATAAGGTTAGATTACTTTGCAGATGCATGACGGAATCCTCTTGCATGATGTTTTCTTTTCAAAATTCAAGCCTGCTTTGAAAACCTTTAAGGTTTGAGCTGGGGTCGGGAAAACTAAAGATCGTGCTTAAGTACAGTCAAGGACTTTAATTTTTATGCCACTATGGAACCCTGTCATAATGACAGCGTCAAACCACATCACAGAAATTACGCTTAAATGAATGATTAACGTTATGCGACAGGGTTCCATGGTGGCATAACAATTAAAGTCCTTGACTGTACGATGCTATCTAAAGAGTGTGCTGCTTTATTTTCTATTTCCAAGTTTATATTTACCTTGTATCTAGGAGCTGATCTGATGATGGCGTTGGAAGGTGACCACATCTCGGCTGTTATTTACGTATACCCACCGAAATGGATTCGTTACTTTGGTTTCGATAAGCAACAGGCAACATAAACTTGTCTCTAAAATGATGTTATGTTAGGATTAAACCTTCATTAAAGAAAATGATTGCATTGTTATGTTTCGGTGTGGGAGTAAGATAGTTTAGTCTTTAGGTACTCTTAAGCTGTGCTCTTAAGACTGCAAATGTCCATTCTGCCCTTCTTAGAAAAAAGAGTATTTGTCTCAAGATGGGGGGTTAATTTTGCTTTGACTATCAAATTGCGTATGCGTCCTTTTTAGTAAGAAGGGCAGCATTGGCCTCTGAGCTCACCTATCAACTTGCCGGTATGCTCGTTATCTTTTTCCTCGCCATCAAAAACAGGTCTTCATTTATAATACTATTGATATAGTGCTCATCGCCGTGATAACTTCTGTCGCCGGTAGTGACCCGTCGCTCGCTGTAATGGAGGTGCGCGCGCGGCGCGGACGGGCGGCGCGCGCGCTCTGCCCGCGACGATATCATCACAGATTAATGGTGGACTATTCTCAGCGTTATGCTTTAGGTGTATGGCCTTTTACGAAAAAGATGAGGATCACCAGTTGTCATTGTTTACGTAAAACCATATCTTGAATGATAATTAAATTTAGTTATATTAAAATACTATCACTGTAAATAAACCTGCAGCTTTAAATCCTTGTAATTAAAAAATAATAATGTGCTTACATTTTTTTACTATTTCTGATACAAAATATGTCTATCGGTTGCTATATGTCTAAGTTTGGACGTGAAAAACGAAACAACACACATATTGCTATAAATTAAAAAAATATGAAATCTATTTACAGAGACTAAGTAGACAAAAGAAAATAAGAGATATTTAAATAATAAATAAAGAGAAGATTCAAAGAAATTACAGGAGAAGAAGACAATGATTATGATACAGATTGAAAAAAAAATACAACTGAAGAATATCGTAACTGTGTTATCATGAATCATCTCACACTAATTTCACTACGAGCAACCAGAATATAAAAAAAACCTGTCCTTACTTCTTTAAAGAATTAGAAAATAAAACTCGATAATAATGGACACGGCATTCTTCCACGAGCCCCGAACAATGCGCTCCGGAATACCCCTCGAATTTATTAGATCCCTCGCTCGCCAATTTCCTAATCGTAACTCATCGGGATCGAGCAGGTAATAGCAACAATATCGGATGCGCCCGCGCCGGCCAATTTGCACAAGCCGTTTAGATCATTATAAATATCAGATTCAGGGGAGCCGTGATGGGATCTCGGTGAAGCTGTGATTAGTAAGTGATCTATTCCTCGACGATAGATAGATCGATAGTAGTGAAATTTTAAAATTAAGTTAATGGTAGTTTTACTGTTTATTATGTTCCTGAGTTAGTGAAGGTCAAGTTATAGGGTATTTTAAACGAGTGTTAGATATATTTTACTAGCTTCTGCCCGCAACTTAGACCGCGTAGATTTCGATTATCGTCATTCACTCAGGAACATTTAAATTTTACGGGATAAAAACTACCCTAAGTCTTATATTCCAAGACCTAACCTATATGTCTGCCAAGTTTTATCCTAATCCGTTCAGTGGTTGATGTCGAATTTTATTTCTATTTCTAATTATTACTCCCCATTTTTTTTTCAAAATATTAAAACATCTAAAACATGTCGCATTTATTATCCTATTCGTTCTAGGACCTAGATTCCAGATCGACTTTTTCTAATTAGACCTGTTATATATTTCCGTGATGGTCCTATTGAGAATTTATTCCTTATAAATCTTATTAGATTTTAGGTCTGTAAGCTGAATGATTTTTCATAATAAAGAATAAATAATTCTTACTAGACAAGAACAGGCTTACTAACAATTCTTCTGTTTTGTTCATATTGGTAATCCTCTGTCTTGCATTTTTACTTAACACCGAATACAGTGTCATTTTCGTCAGTTATTTATTCTTCTTTACATTTTTCATTTTAGTTCCCACGTTACACCAAAGAACCACTCATTTTGAGTTCATACTTATTAGGTAGTTGTCCAATTGGGTGAATTCGGTCATTAACTACAAGAACAGTTATTTATTTATAACGAATGTGGAGCAATTCATCGTTTTTTACACGTGTTTCTTATTGACTTGTCATTTCATCAACTCGTATGTAGTATCAACATCATGCGGCATTAAATCTTCTACAAGTACCGACCCATATGCGTCAAATTGGTATTAAATTTGGCTTTCTAACCTTAATACAGATAATAATGTAGCCGTGTTAAATTATCCCTTGATTGTCGTTTTATTTTAGTCTACACTTCTACAGAAGCCAACTCGACGTCAACATGCCACTAATTGCTACAACCTAAGCATCGTCGAGGCGATTAGGCGTTAATAACTTGATCCCTAACGGATCCTATTACGATCGTGAGGCTTCCGACTCTCACGCATCGAGGAGGGGGGGAGCCAATTGATTGTCGACCAATTATACAATTGGTCGCTTTACACACAAAGTGGTCGAAGCGTTGTAATCGCCCGCGGCGTTCTCAAGTGCACCTACAAATTGATGTGAGAACGCATCTAAGACTATTCTTAAAGAAAGCGAAATTATACGGGAAACGGCGGCGCTCATTTTAAATTATGGGTTCGGGTTTTGCGAAATTGTATCGAGTGATTAATGCTCGGCGGCGTCTGTAGGCAAATTATTTAATTGTCTTTGCGCTATGGTTAACGACCATAAATCTAAATTCGCAAATTATTCAAAGGGGCCGCCGCTTCGTCGTCAGCGGGCGTCCGGAGAGTCCCGACCCAATACTAAAGTTTGTTTTAATTTCTACAAGGCTTGTTGGATTCAAATAAACGAACAAAACAAATTTTAGTTGAAAATGAATCGCTATGTAATTTAAGTTTGCTTAATTTTCACCAAATGCAGCTTACTTTTTTTGTTGCCTGAGTAAGCCGCATTATCATTATAGTTTAATGAGTAGGCAAGTGCATATTATACGGACATGCTTGTGGATGGAGCTGGGTCATGAATGTTCAATATCTATGTATTTATGTATGTAACGTATACATGAAATTCAAGAAAAATTGGTTTAGCTCAAAATAATGACCGTTTTACTTCGTGTGGTGTATCACACACCAGTATCTGTGAATTTGTGTGTCTCTCTGTGGAATCGCAGCTGAGAATGGTTTAACCGATTCGGACGAGTTTTTAAAGAAAACTAGTAGTTTAATCAGGACGACGTTCGTAGCTAGGTTTTATATTGGGGTTTTAAAGAGATACCTATCAGCCCTGACAGTATAGGTCGCTATTACATCGGCGTTTTTTATCCATTTAATTGCTAATCTTTACGTACAACAAACGTGTACTGGCGCAGGCGCACGAGTCGACACGGGGCTACTCGCAGCTTTTAACAAATAATAAAGACGCATTCTAACAATGTAGGTATAAAACACTTAGAAGCGGAAGGGCATTGTGTGGTTGATTCATGGCTTTCGTTTGTCCTTCGCTGATAGCGATATCGGCGCGCGCGCAATCGCGCCATCGCCGTGAAATATTCCTTGTCACATTGCCAACTCGCCTCCACCTTAACACTGCCCGGTAAAGGTTCAATTCGCTTGGCATGCGCAGGCGCAACTAAAGTAACGATCGCGTAATTCACGCCAGTGCCTTCATCATGCAAAGTGCTTGTGGGACGCTGCAATTCAAACTCAACCGTATTGTGTTACCTTGAGGTGTAGTTTTCTGCGCGGACGCAAGATTTATGTCGCGGGGGTGTGTTTGCTATGGATTTGAATTCGCGCGGAGGTCCGATACGCATCGGCTTGTTAGCGGTATCAGATGCGCTGTAATTGGCGCGCGCGCGTGTATCAGCACCGAGCTGTTATCAATTTTTCACCGCGTCATAGAAGCCTGTTAGAGTGGTATCGGGATCGTGTGAGGCTTCACAAAACGAACGATATTTGTCTGTGGTTTATGGTTTTAAAGGGGCTGAATATGATTGAAGATGTGTGGGCACCTTTATTAAAGTGGATCGCAGTCTAATGCAACATCGGATAACTTAGATTCGAGGGTTACAGGTGAAGCAGGACAGGATTTTGGAAAACGATTTTGAAATCAAGAGAAGATTTAATGACGTTTAATTTACTCGTAACGATCTTAGCCGAATTTAGCAAAATCTGGTTACAGAATTATCAATAAGTTTTTAGAGTTGTGGGTAATTCTGAAGCTCTGCCTACCCCTCTCTGGGATTACAGGTGTGAAAGTGTGTATGTCGTCGCTGGAAAGCAATAATGCTGTAACCCGCTCCAAGTACGAAAATCGTTTTTTGGCATATTCTTATAGCATTTTTTTTTCTGCGTCGATTGGTCTAGGTCTCGTGTTTCTACGATGATAAATAAAAATTATACAGCATAGGTTTTTTGTGATATTTGGATGATTGAAGAAGAAATAAGTGTCGTAACCCGCTTAAAATCCGGTGTTTTTTGTCAATATTGGACTTACAGCAAAACAAGGTAAGAAACTTCCTGTTTTTAACGTTATACAGCGTTTTTGCTTTCCAAATTTTTTGAATCATGCTATTTACAGCATTTTTTTGGGTTTAATTTAAAGTCGCACAGCTACATACAGCAATTCAAACGTGTTATTTTTCCTATTCCATAGCAGTTATGACATTTTAAAGGACGCGACTTCACAAGCACTGGATGGCGTTACGACATTTCCCCCCTCCCTCACCTTGTGGAGCACGCGGCATACGGCGGTTTTTAGTGAGTGCGTGTGCGTCGGAGAGAGCGGATTGAAGTGCAGTGCGTATATTGGACTCGCGGGATCGTGAGTAAATTTTGTATTATTTAACAAATTGATAATTTATAAATGAGAAAGTAGTTTTTTTATAATAATAATTACATTTTGAATGTAGGTTTTCTTCCACGAAGTAATTTAACTAAAATCAATAGGTGTTAAGCCATGGTATTTAAGCACGAAGTTGATTTATTTGAATTGTATATCAATATAACTTATTGAATGACAATTTTCAGTCAAACTAGAGTATTAATAGTACACGGCTGTCATCGTGTCCCGCTCCGACGCGCTATGTCAATAATAGATATTTTATGCTCGTGTTCCATTGAAATACAAAGATAATCGAGTAGTATTAGGTAGGTAGGTACTGTTTAGGCATGGTATTTAAGTATGAAGTTATTTTATTTGAATTCTATATCAATATAACTTATTGAATGACAATTTTCGGTAAAACTAGAGAGGTATTAATAGTACTCGGCTGTCATCGTTGTCCCGCTCCTCCTCACTATGACAATAATAAGTACCTATTTGATACTCGTGTTTCATTGAAATACAAAGATAGCCGAGTAGTAGGTAGGTACTACTAGAGGGAAGTCCTGGGGGGTTATTATGACATAGCTATGTCAAAATAACCCCCCTGTAAGGCCGAACGGAGTATTACGCTGGACACACGTAATAATTAGCTCAGCGAATTACAACTTGTGTAGAGCAGTCTGAGGAGCAGCTAGGTGCCGTCCGGCCTTACAGAGCTTCCCTGTAATACATCGATTTTGTTGTTTTTTTTTGTTCTGTTAATCTATAGGTGCTCTATTCCCCCTCCATTTATAGATTTATGGGTATCAAATGAAAACTATTAAATAGCACATTTCAAATATATTATATACATTATAACACTATGATGCTACCATTTCGACAAGAAAGTGAAAAAAATACGTACCTAAATGATAAGTAATAAATTCCTTTTGCTAGAAAGAGAGTTTCGCTTGTAATTTGTGACTTGTAGCTTCGCGACATTAAAAGTACAAGCTCCAGAGCTCAGATATCGCTTAGTTATAATTAATTAATCCACTAATTTATTAATAAAACCAAAAAGAGTAAAATAAATTAAATTATTTAAAAAAACCCGACAGCAATAAAAAATCAACTGAAAAGCGAAAAACAAGCTCTCTAATCTCTAGAAAACTGTAAGAGCAATTTCTAAGTTAAATTTAAATTGTTATAAATATCAATAAGTACATTGCTCTTATAATTTTCTATAGATTAGAGAGCTTGTTTTTCGGTTTTCCGTTATTTTTTTATTGCAGTCGGGTTTTTTGGTGTTTTAAATAATTACATTTTATATTACTAATTAGGTTTATTTCGTGAAGACGTTTGTTCTAATTACTAACACTAAAAATATTTAAGTAAACACACAAAGTATCTTATGAACAAAAACTAACCAATGTTAAAAACGGATGTTCTCAATTCGGCGGAACCTTTTTTAATTAGGCATTTATTAAACCATAACTAGGATTTTCTTCTTTCTTCTAATTAGTAATCCTATTAAGTAATTTAAAAAGCTTATTTATGTAATAAATATAGTATTTTATTTATTATACATTTTCAGATGTCACATAGAAGAAAATGGTTAGACGACTTAAAGGCAAATAATGTCGGTGGTTACAAAACTAGATCCAAAAAACCCAAGATTGAAGTAACGAGCGACACCACAATAAAAGCCTCATCAGATAAACTTAAGTTAAATATAAAACAAGAAGCATCTGTTACACCCAGCACAAAGATGACTTCAATGAAGGACCTAACACCAACTTTTAGGAATATTGCAAAAATGTCAAACTTTGTGGCAATTCCATTGGTTAGTTATAATTATTTTAAAGAATTACATTTTCTTGAATAAAGGTATGTTTTATTAAACGTGTTTCTTTTAAACGCCTAGCAAACAGCTTAATATTGTACGTACAACATTTTATTATACCTTGTTTTTTTTCCCAAAATCCTGTTACAGCAAGACTGTAGTCGTTTTTTTTTTAAATTGTAAATGTTTTTTGACCAAAAACGTTTTAAACGGTTATGATTTATTTACAGCAGTTTAAAACACCTGTTCATTTGGTTTTTAAATAACACCACAATACATTTTTCTTAAAGGTTACAGCATTCTTTCGGGTAAAAATTAAATAAAAAAAATGCTGTAACCGTCAAAAAGTACCTTTAAACCTTGTTTAGATCAAATTTGAGTATTCAGTTAAATAAAAGCATTTATTTTAATATTTTTTTCAAAAGGGGGTCAAAAAACCTTCTACCGTTTAGAAGTTATGATTTTTTTCTTTAAATTAATTCAGTAATTTGGCTCTAGTGTAAAGTTTGATTTTTGAGGGTTACAGCATTATTGATTTCTAGCGACGATGTATATAATTTACTGGAAATTTGTGACAGTCTCAGAATAGCTTTGGTGAACAAGTTGCAGTGAATTAATAGGTAGTTAGCAAATAAAGTCCATCAGTCTGCTGCCATCGTGCGGGATGTAGGGGAAAACAGTAACAGTGGGCAAGCCAGAGTACCACGGACGTTAATTAACATCATGGAGAAAATTATTTTAACATCTTTACTGTAAGGGACTTGTCTTATTTGCTCAAAATGTTGTGGACGCCTTTCATTTAATTGAAGTAACAGTAATGGGAGACCGAACGGAATATTCCGAAGATGTCACTTCACTTATATTTTTTTTGACCCGAAAAACACCTTATTTAAGAACGCGATTTTTGATTGTTACTCTAACCAATTTGAATAACTTGAATTTACATAAAGATTCTGACAAATTGTTACGGGGGCCACTATACAAACGAGGCCCAATTACGAAATCTAAAGCACTGAACGTGTTCAATATTCCGCCAATAATTCTGGTTGACAACTTCCGAGTGGTATTATCTGTGGATCGGGCGATCGGCGTCGGTTATGACCGCGTGCGCGCGCATTAGCACACAATGGCGCGATGCGCGATATGCGCGCGCAGCTCGTTTGCATGCCATTAGACCGCGGAACGAGCGGATTAACGCAAGCTCTGTTCTTTGCGGTTCTATTGTTATTTTACTCTTATGTGAAGAAACGGGTACAGTGCAACGAGGTTTTAGAAAGACTTTTGGGTTCGTTTAAAGTAGGTTAAATTTGCATGATTGCGTAAAGAGCGAGTAGGAGAGAAGTATCTATCCACAAATAAACCCGAAGGTTGTTTTAAGACATATGGCCGGTTTAATTTGTATTATGTTTACAGAGTTGTTGGTAACTCTGTGTAACTCTGCCTACCGCGCAATAAATGATTTGAATTTGAATTTGAATTTGTATTACCCCACCCTGGGAATGAAGGCGTAAAGGTATGTATGTATGTATGTTTACATTATAATGTTTAATCGTGTTTATCAATCAGATTACATTGACATTCAATGAGGTTTTTAATATTTTTGTGACTTCGTCTGGGAAGAATCGGTACTGTTTTCTTAAATTCGATTACCTACCTACTTTTAATGCAAACAACTTTTTTTATACGCAATCTGACTTTGACAACCGGACGAAACACAATACTGGTATGGTTATGGATTTTAATTGTTCACCCACTATAGAACCCTGTCGCTGAAAATCAGTGATATATGAGTTTAATTTGTCATAGGATTCGGAAATCGTCAGGGAGAGAAGATGGCCTATTGAGAAATGTCCGGCTTATACTTTTGATTTATTTTACATTTACTGTTTTTACTCTCACTTACCTGACATTGGAGAAATCATTACGGAACCACCATAAATAAGAAAGAAGAAGAAGACTTGATGCTGTCATTGTGACGATGTTCTATGGTAGCGTAATTATAGGACTGTTTGTACCAAGAACAAGCTATCTCGGCTAATTTGTTTAAAAACATTGACCCTGGCTATAACAATGATCCAAAAGAATCGCCGTCTTAACTATGCTAATTACCATCTCCAAATAGTGCTGACGGAATCAATTGAGCCGCTCAACCAATTCAAACGAGTCTCCAAAACTGCAGCCGCGACATCACAGCGGCGGGGGGGAAGTCTGGGGACCGGGGCGGCCATTAAAGACGCCGACAATTCTACCTTCATCTACCAAAACGGGGTATCTACAATTTTAAGCTATAACAGATTCAGATCTCCAAGGCGATTAATAAAGTTGAAATTGGAGTAAAAGTTTTGTAAGAGATAGGCCTTTTTTGGTAAGGCGGGCAGAATTGGCCAGGCGCCGCGCGAGGATTATGAATGAGTGAGTCGACGCAAGGTCAGGGATAGGGTAATTAAGATGCTGATATATTTTTAACCCATTTTTTAATTAATCTGACGGTTGAATTGTTTTACGGTTTGTGTGAGTATAATTTTAGCGATGTTAATTAGTCCTAACTATGATTCTGAGATGCTTAAAAGATGGCACCAATAATGGACACTCTTCTCGTGAATTAAATGTCCATTAGTTATTAAATGACTGATGCAAAATATCCCTTATTTTCTCTCTAATAAGAATCCAGCGTCCAACATTGATAAGGGCTAATGTTGGTTACTTGAATCTTACGTGAGAGTTAACATGGACAAGGGTCCATTTCTATTACGGTGCCTGATGGTAAACTGATTTTTTCTTCTACATAGTAATTATAAATACTAAAGCAAGCCCTCCCTTGGTGGCCGAATCGCTGCTCTGATTTCTGTGAAATTTTGTATGAAGATACCTTTAACTCCGCGGAAACACCCCGGCTGTCTTTACATCCCAGATAATTCGATAATTTCCAAGGTACTTAATAACAAAAAATAATTAGTCGAGTAAGAGTTAGTACATCATACTCGTAAGGTTATGATAAACAAATGACTTCCATAACAATAGGATTTCAAAACACTTTAATTACGGTCTGGAAGATCTAGCCGATAAGTATGCATGGTTGGCGAGCATGCTAAGGCGGCGTGATGTCGCGTGCCAAGGACATGCGCGGGAGTCGCTGGCGGCCTTATTACGTATTTGGCAATGGTTGTCGATGGTGGAAGACGCTGTCATACGTGGGCCTGAGAATGGTACAGGTTCATCATACGATATCGTATCTTGTCAGATAGGTTCGTATTCTTATTGCTTTCTCAATTAGTTTATTGATGTGTACTAAAGCTTACGGAGAAAGATAGATAAATAAAAAAAAATCAGATAAAATATCTCTGTATGCCTGTGTGACTAAGGTGCAAAATTCAAAATTCAAAATATTTATTCAGTAAATAACCGAAATGAGGGCTCTTTTACACGTCGGTAATATGGAGTGAATCTCCTAGCGCTTCGGACAATACCATCATTGCGGAGAAGAAGCGCTGCCGCAAGATACTCCTACACAGTGCGTCGTCGATTACAAATGTAGGTATGTTGTATGTATGTAGGTATGTTGGTATGTAGGTGTGTGTCTATTATTACGTGTTTAGTAATTCTGTTAGAATAATGAAAAGTCACCACATCAACGAGCTGTAAGTCGTACCAGGCTAAATATATTTCATATTGCAACTCATGTGAAGTGATAATAATCGCGCCACGACCATTTCTCACGTTGTGCCAAAAGAAATGTTTTTTTTTCGAGTCGCTTGAACTCTAATCTTGATTTGCACGAGATTCAGAGGATAGAACAGGGCAACGTCTGTCAGGTTGGCTAGTTTGAAATAAAGCAATGTTACCTATTCGGTGTTTAAGAGCAGGGGCTCTATTCTACTCGGTTAAACTTCATTGCTTTAGACATGTTATCGTATTTTTAACGTTATAGCTCTTATTAACTTGACAGTAATAGCGGGCGGTTAAGAACAATACGATAACATGTCAAACATAAAGCAATTAGGGTTAACCGAGTAGAATAGAGCCTCTGGGACTTTACTTTAAAATCGAAAGTGAAAGTTATTTAATCTTTGTTTCTTACCTTTGATTTGCCAGAAATTGAAAGGAAAAGTGTTAAAGCTTTCAAAATTTCCACCTTTAAATTAATACTCTTGATTCGGTAGTTTAAACTAAATTTAACAAATAATTACTAAAGTAAAAAAACTCGCCTAACAGAAACGATTACTTAATTAAAAGTCATATCGTCCATCTGTCTAATGGTCAATTAATGAAGGAACAAATCGAAGGGCGACAGTTGGCCCATTACCAGCTAATATGTTCATTATTAAGTCCATAATCGGCACGTTTTTATCGCGTTCTAACGCCTATTTGATAGCGATACGTTAGTTGAACGTTAGACGTTTTTTTAGTGCTGCAGTTTCACGGTTCGCAACGGCTGGTGAGTTTTACTGGGGCATTTTATTGCAGGGGTAGCCATGGTCCGATATACAATCTGGATGGACTAAATACTAAGCGAAAGTGAACGTGAATGGTGACGTCACGTCCCGTATTCTGTAAACCACTCACTCGTATTTAAAAACTCGGTCAAGAGCGAGTCGCGATCGCACACGACGGTAAAGTAAGTCGGATTGCAGGACAAAGTCAACGGTTGCAGAGGAGACAAGTTTGGTCAAGATCAGCCTAGATCACTGTCGATGCTCCAACTGCTAACATAAGTTAGTAATCAAAAGAAAGGGATATAATTACGACTGAAGGATTTTCGGATTTCTTCATGACCTTCAACTTTGAGATGAGAACAAACCTTTTAACTTTACATCTACATGTTCCTAAGAACACAGAATTCAGGGATCGAGATCAGCTTCGTTTTTCTTTCGACCTTAGTCACTGGACGATGTAAACTTTTTTTTTTAATAATATGCCACATACTTTGAATCGCACACGGTTCGGCAAGAGCAGTAAGATAGAATGTGGTTGTAAATGCGTCCATAGGCCACAAAACCTACTTATCTACCATCAGGTGGCCTGTGTGATCGTTTGCCTCCTCCATGCCAAAAAAAGGTGTAATATCGTCGAAAATGTGTTACTAGTGTCCCATGGCGGGTGTAATTTGTGTGGCGTGTGGCGCCGCGGGCGCACGCGCACCTGGCCACGCATGCGTATGCGCAGGGGCTTCATTCAGGCAAATGGCAAGCTGGTGCAGGGAAAAAAGATCGTTCTAATGTTGCAATTAATGAGTTACGAGTGTCTTTATCATGGGTAGTTTTTAACCCCTGACAGAAAAAGAGGAGTACTGAGTGTTTGCAGTTTTTATCTGACTGTCTGTCATATGGGATAGGGCTCGAATTGGTATTTGAAAAGTTGCAACGAAAATCAGCAAAGTCAGAGTAATAGAGTAAGCGTCAGCTTCAAAACGATCTGATTCAAGTTTTGTTTTACTTTATAATAATAATATCTAGGGACGAAGGGGGGGAGGGAAGGGATTGATGCGCTTAATAAATTTTGAAAACACTAAAATCTTGGCCTGTTTCTTGCGTACTGATGTTTAGTGTAACCTACTGTTTCTATTTAGTCCGCTAAGTTATCTGGAAATGCTGTGTATACTTGTAATTGGCTTGTACACTAGACATAATACCCTGACCTGTTACTATGATATAAATGCTTTCTGTACTGGCTGCGAATGTACCTTTCAATAAATAAATAAAAATCAATCGTATCATCATCCTACAGTTTTTCCCTGATTATCAAAATTTGCTATGGTTACAGTCTCTGCCTTCGTATTTTTCCTTTTTATTTTCACTCTTGGGTTGTATGCGAGTTTTATGTGCAGGCTTTCCCCTGGCTGCAACCATTTTTTTATCCACTAACGCTTGTTTGCACTTTTAAGTTTCGGTATAGAGGGTCAGACCAAAAGGTTCAGTGCCAACTCTTTTGCAAACGTACGTTTATCAGCCAGGTCGCATATAAAGTTTGTCTTTGCCAAAAATATACTTCTCAAAGTTGCAACATGAGCAATTAAAATATTTTTGAAAATTATTCGTTCTTGACCAACTTTCAAAGGCATAAAGAAATAAAACTAAGTGCATCATTTCTTAATTCAGGCTGAGAGGCCATAATAAACCACTTATACTTGCTAATGCATCGACATTTCAATTTAAAACATTGTCTTTATCTTATTCGTAACAAAGTATGCTTTAAAAACTGCATTACTACGTGGTTATACCTACTTATAACCACACCATTTTGTAGTACATTGACGTATAATAATCACAATATGTTTCAAACAACAATATTAAAGCATCAATGTACGAGTATTATATGTTTTGACAATATTACATCCCGCTCTTTTTAGAAAAATAGCGTATCCGTTTTTATTTTTTAATTGTATCTTCAACTTTTTTGTAAGAACGAAAGGTAGGAATTGCTTTAGCTGTTGTTAAGTTTGTATCCTTTTGGTTTGTGGGAGGTTTTTGTGGCCTAATTATGGTTTTACAATAGTAGCGGTTTTACGGACGGCGGTCGTTGCCCGCGAACTTGTGGCAATTAAAGCAAAGGGCAGCGCGCGCGCAGCTCGCGGGGTAGCGGGACTCCGCACTATTATTGCGTTCATTAAATAAGTACAGTTGCTATCACAATTATCAAGGATTTAGAGGAATTTAAGGGGTGTCTGTAATGTAATGATGTAGAATTACGAGAGTCGTGTCTGTCCAATGAATCAATAAGATGATTTATTTTCATTTAAAAAGTAAAGATATTTTGCTGGTGAATACATTAAGTATATCATGTTTAATAATTGGATCTATCAAACAACCTGTCAAAATAGCGGGTTTAACTCCATGTAGGGTCTTTCTTTAGTTTTTTACGATGTTAGCTTTGTTCTTTCTCTTAGTCCTTAGGGTTGGCAACGAATTGTTAAGCTTTAAAACTGGAAATGCTCATGGTCACGGGCCTCAGAACTCACTTAAGTGTGTATGCTTACAAAAAATAAGTTTGTGACAATTCATTTTAAGACAAGTTTTTATTGCACTTATAGTGAAGTTCCAATTGCCACCTTTTTTTTGGCTCCATCATCAGATCAGTTCCTAGATACTATAATATTCTATTGCCCTCGGGTTCACTTACTTATGTATTCCAGACACATACAAACGAAGCAAGTGAACTAAAAGCTTGTTATAATAATAGTACATTGTGTATTAAGGGTGGTAAAGACGGAAATACAAACGAGAATCTGTTAGAAGCCCGAAGCCGAAGGCTGAGGGCTTTAATGATTCGAGCTTTGTATTTCCTTTATCACCAATGTAACATACAATGTTTTTATCACATTTGCGAGGAAATAAAATAAAATCAGACAGTAGATCATATTTTTAACTTACGATTCTCACTAATAATTTAAGCCGCGTTGGCGATGTCCGTTGGAGTCGCATTATCCCTTTCTTCTGATGACGACATGTATTTTATTGATATATAAATTTTAATATGTGCACAAAGACACCCTTTTAATTATTATTTTGGAATCACACAGTTTATAATCAGTATTTATAAATTAGCGGCAGACTACATCATTGTCTATGACTTACCACAGATAATGTCAAACGTGTTCAGGAGTCCGATTCTAGTGACAGTCGAGATCAATAGTTTATATGCGACATTTTTAGAAAATTGTATGCCACTGACATTTCCTCTCGAATGAAACTTCATATCGAATGGCACAAGAATTGGGGTTCTGACGTATTATGATAGTTTGAGTCCACGTATTATATTTAAAAAAAAAGCTATAACCCACGATAGGGCGTAATGGTAAAAAAAAGGCCCGCGGGTATTATTTTGGATTTACGGTCGATTTTTCTAGCATGTTAGGACACTATTTACGAGCAAGTGTGATGAAAAAAAACATAAAATGCCAAAACCTCTATTACAAACACATTTTTATATGAAAATGTACCTAGTAGACTAGTAGTACCCTGGCTTTCTAACACTGTCCTCGGAAGAATTCAAATGCTAAAGCTTTACTCAGCGTCAAGTGTAACGATAAGCCACAAGGCCGCCAGTGTACGGGTACACTTAGTGGCAATAAAAGTAATACGCCGTGCGCGTGCGCCGCCGCCGCTCGTAAAACGTTTACCGGCGATGCGCAGGGCTGCCACACGGCGGCTTCATTTGAATAAGTGATTAGAGCAAGGTGCCTTGGTATTTTGGAAATCATCATCTTTAAAAATATCTTGGAACACTTTCAAATAAACTACTTATATTAAAGCGAAAAAAATTCGTCGGTCTTAGGTACGATTCGAACCTACATCTCCTCTGGATATCCGGGCCGATGCAGACGCATTACCACTTATGCCACCAAGACCCTACTTAAGATCCACGAAATTAGTGATCGCTTGCTTTTTCTTACTCGGAGGGTATGCTGACGCCATATATCGTTGTTTTATTAACAACATTTTTTTTCGCTTTAAGTAATATAGTTTTAAATTCCGTAACAGACGTTTCTGTTAAATTAAAAACCATTCAAATAAGTTTAAGAACCGGGAACGTTAAAAATAAGCTGTGATGGATTTTCTTTGTTTCTATACTGGCCTTTTCCGAGGATCTCGCTCGATCGGCGCTTGGTTTTGTGCTTATCGCATCCATCATTTTATTTTCGCCAGATTGTTGGCAAACCTTGTGGGAGGCCCTCCAACACTGATTTCTTCAGTACTTTTTCTTGGAATGGTTTTCGTAAGATTTGATCTACTTAACGGTTAGATCGAAGAGAAAAAAGTTGTACAAGACTTATTCACCTTAAACGGCCAGTTGAGTTGTTAATGAACCATAATACCTATGAGTTACTTTTACGTTTTGACAGCCCTGTCATTATCGCGATCGAGATTTGAATACGCGCGGGCGCACAGGGGAGGGGGATAATCGAAGGGCATAAGTGCGGGGGGAAGGGGGGGTTATAATCGAAGGGCACAGGTGCCGGGTCAGCGGCGCATGCGGCGCATTTGCATGGGGATTGCGCGTTGATTGGATTTCTGACAGGGAGTTACTTAGATCGAATGTGAGTAAGCATTCAGCCCGGCTGCAAAGCTAAATGAAGGGAAATGAAAGAATTTAACAGTTATAAGTAGGTTTGTACGAGAATGTGATCCAAAATCGGTTCCACTTTAGTTTTTATTTTATTAAATTTAAAAGTCTCTCATCGTGATCGTCTTATACCTCAAGAACGTGCAAGTGTCTGAATAAAGCTTAGTATATATTGGTGCATCATAGAAGCCGCCACTGTCACGAATTGTGTTTTAGTTTTCAACCTTTGCATTATTTCATGCCTGATTAATGATTATGGTATATCGAGTAGGTACCGATACTTTTCGACGCCATCGACATGGTACCAAGGATATTGTTAAACGTTTACGTCATTTTTTATAACGAACGTTATTAATTTTCGGGTACGGTAGGTAACGTTAATTTTTTTTTTTTAACTAAGGTAACATTATTTGGCAAAACATCGTCTCGATTGTTGTCCCGTTAAAAAATAAAATAAGGCGTCCATGAACACCTCAATCCCAGCCTTTCTTTTTAGAAGATCAATAGCATTCTTCTATTTTCTTATCTCCTGGTATCGTAAGCTTAACGGTTCACCAACAAAGCTCGTTTTTGCGCAACAAAAGTAAACAAACACCTGTGCCCTGACTCGCTGATTTTTATACAAAGTGGGCTCAAAATAGTTTTCTTGGCACTCAAAGACCGCGTCTTTTGTATAATATAAAAAATAAATGATCACTTCGTTATTTTGCTGCTAACATGAATACGTGTATACATGTCCAAATAGACAGTCGCAACTGACTTTAATTATTATATACAAACAACGTTGAAGATTGTGCATATTTTATAATGCTATTGATGGTAAATGGTCTTTGAGACCCATAAACATCTACAATCTCAAGACTGTAATCCTAAGATTTCAAACACGCTGTCAACTCTAAAGTCTAAAGTGGAATGGATTTATGATAGAAATTAAACTGGTATTCTTTTCTCTACACTGGAACAAAACAAAGCTAACACGGTTTGGCGGTAGGTTCAAGAATACTAAGTCAGAGTCAGGGTGAGTAACGTCATTTCCCAGTCACAATACTGACGATTTTTCATACACAAATTTGAAAAAAGAACGAGTTAATTTTCTCTAAAATATTACTAAGTACGGCGGTAAGATGGTGGTAGAGATAGCTGGACTGGCCCTGCGCAAGGTCCTACCACCATTGTATCGTTGCTGATTTTTGGGTTTACTATTTATACTGAAATTACCGTTACCCTCAAGCGATTTACTTATATTGGTCAAAGCCCAATCTTGAGCTAACCCCCTTGTACAGTTGTTCGGTTCATATTATCATCGTACAGGATCCGCTGTCGACGGACGCTCGCATTAAAAACGTAATAAAATGAGTTTAATGTAAAAACGGTATCTTTTCAGAGATTGCATATTTTATATTTATGCAACACAATTGGCCAATTTAAGCTTACTGGGTAATTGTAAGTAGGTATGTTTTGTGTTTTTTTTTATTTCTTTCAGAGGAATATATTTAAGTGCTAGTTGAAGTTGCAATTAAAAATTCATTTCTACGATAAGCAAAAGTATTTTTGCTACAGTAAAAACGGGAAAACATACAAGCGTCAAATCTGGTACGATTATAGCAAAAATCCAGAAAAAAAACAGCAAATACTAAAAACGCTCGCGCTAATTTTATTCGAAAACGAGTTCAAATCGGTACCTATAGAACAATACCTACTGTGTGGTGGTGCTCAACCCTCGGTGCGTGAGTCCAACTCCTACTTGACCGTTTCTTAAATCGTTATTTTTAACCTTGAAATTCTAGCTTTATCGAAGTAATCTTAAACAAAAACAACTTTACCACCTTTTAGCTTTTGTACTGTATTTTAAACATATATAAGACGTAACCCGCTCGCTTGGCTCGGCGCCACATCTCTCCAATGCTCCAGAGGTGTTCAGGAGTGAAAACATCTACGTATCGCGGATCTTGTGCCAATTGTAGACACGACTGCCAACTACGAGAACTGTGCTTTATATCACGGAGAAAGCACACGGGCATACAGGCCTGTGATGGAGGGGCTTTGAAGGAGATGCAATGTTAAGATTGCAAAAGTGTTGCTTATTCTGAGGACCAGCAGGCCTTTCGCGTAACAACACTCGCGATCACAATCGTTTTCATTTTGGAAATCGAAGGCTTGTCTGCATACAAAATGAAACCAATTGTTTTGTTTTGAAGCAGATCGCGATTGCGAGTGAGTTACGCGAAAGGCCTGCAGAGGGCTTATTTCCTAACGAACTAGCAATCGCGATCGTTCTCATTTTGTCAGTCCGAAGGCGAGTCTGCATACAAAATGAAAACAATTTTTCCACTTTGAAGCTGGTTGCGATTGCGACTCCGTTAGGCAATAGCGACGCGGTACGGAGCCCAAAACTTTTAATAACTATTTTGGCTTCGAGCCTGAGACCTGTGACACACAGATGTGTGGACAGACGGACATTTTTTAAATGATAATTCTTATTTATTTATTCATTTAAGTAGGTAAAAATGGAGGATTTAATGCCATAGAAAATGCAAACGAGCAGACAGGCCACCTGATAGTAAATGAAATTTGAGACCCATAGATATTTGAATTTTCTGGACTATAATCACGAGACTGCAATCCTAAGACTGCAAATGCATTCCCAACCCTGAGGAACAACATGATTGCCTCTATTGTAGTAATTACACTGATTGTCTTATCTCCACACTGGAACACAACATTGCTAACACTGCTGCTTGGCTGTAAGTTAAAAGATAAGGTGGTAGTAGTGGTAATGTTTTAATTTGACACCTTATCCCTAGTAAGGTTGTCTGGAAGAGATCGCTAACCAGCGATAAGATCGCCTGTTGTTTACCTGTGTTGTTTTTAATTGTACTGTTTCTCTGTAATGTTTTTGATTGGTGTACAATAAAGTGTTTTGTATTGTATTGTATTGTAGCAGTCCGAATGGACCCTGCACAAGGTCCTACCACCGCTGGCTTTTCTAAGAAGCGTCAAGACGCTCCGCCGCACTATCTGAAGGGTATCAGTCCATCAGCGTATCAGACACAATGGCGTTTGACACGTTTCGTGCCGACGCTATCAGCTGATCACATGCATATTCACACGAGCCGTGGGAAGACCTCGCTAGGGCCTGCAGAGTGAAAAGTTACTCTAAATCTAGTGATGGTAAGATATTTAACACTTTGCTGCATTTTATGTTTGAGGATTGATTATTTACGTATCGCCCCTATGCTTAGTGGTTGACTTGTAATGCTCTATAGTATGGAGATTTTACTTGTTTATCTGAATAAGATTTTTTAATGTGTGTTCCTCACAAAGTAGGCCGTTTGCTTTTCAGTCTGGGCTTTTTGACAAAAAGAAATTGATGATGTTATGAATATACAATCGTCATGGCTTATGACGGAGTTGCAGTCCTAGTTCAGTAAATAGTAATACTCCGAGGAATGGGTTTTAAAGACTAACCTTGATAAAGAGTTCAACCTTCCAGTTTGTCTTTGCATAAAATCTGGTGCAACTACAATAATTGTTAAGTTAGCATTGAACCTTTTTACATTAATAATTTTAACGATGAATATTACGCAATCCTTCGTTATCATATCAATTACATTATCATACTTGTACAGAGTTCATAAATATATGTACACTTGTGTACCTTGTCACTTTAATCGATGTGACAATTAGTATATGGCAGTTTAAACATGAAATTAAATAGACAAGGTACACATATTTATAAACTCGACTGTGCCATGGAGGTTCAAAAATTAAAGGCCTTGATGGTTGTCCCACTTGTGAGTCAGGCAGCCCTGCGCGGGCGCAATCTGCGATCTCGCGGCGACGTGGCGACGGCATCTACGGATCTACATACGCGGGGAATGCGAGGGATATGTAGAGCAGTGACGTGCTCTGCGTCGCTAATTCTCCAAATCTTGTGCCAATAGAGATGAAGTGTTAAGTTCAAAACGATTATACAAGTGTCACGTACATTACTTGTTAGGGATATTCGATTTTAGATTCTGGACTTTTTAACATCCTAATATTAATGACTCTACGAGTATGTTTTCTAAAGTCTTCACCTCAAAATTTTGACTGGTATGAAAATATTATACTTCCCAAGGAAATCGGTAAACGAGTTCTACGTGGACAAAGCCACGCGCAAAAGCTAGTTTTCAATAAATATTTGTTATGAAGCTATGAAGCTATAAGTAAACCAATCATTCAAGTTTAATTCCATGATATGATTATATTGCCAGACTCGGAAACTTTCGCTTATCGATTGATTACATAGTGATCTTAAAAGCGCTTTGGACAATTTCATGTTAATAAGAATCGACAAGAGAAAATTAAACGAAAAATTGTAAAATGGCGCATAAACAGTGCGTTAGCTACCGATAATCTAGATGCTATTGAACTCTTTTAACCCCAAAAATAACTTCATTATATTTACGTGTTCCCGATCCAAAATCGCAACCAGTTAGCTGTCCGATACCGGGCTGCCTTGCCCGGGGCTGCGCCCGCGCCGGGGGTATTCTGTTAAGCAGAGGCGGATTCGCTCGATCGAACTGAGGCCGTTTTGTGAACTGGCAAAAACACAAGTTCCAGGCAGTGAGAAAGACAGTGATATAGGAATGTTAAAGCTGCACCCCTTTTGTGACTGGCGTGGTCTCCGCCAAACCAAGGTCGTGAACACGAATGGTCGCGCAATAGTGCTAGAGTTCATACTTGCTTTTGCTGGGATTCTCTAACGATTCTATTCGAGTAACTATGTGTTAGTGTGATTTCGACCTTGTTCGTAAGATGCTTACTTCAACACAGCACTGGCAGTCGTATCATGTCTCTTAGGGTTTCATTGATCATATCACGTTGATAAGGTTTCATAGTGGCCCAGAAATCCTTTCAAATGGCTGTCCCTATCGCCGGATAATGCCAATGAATACCCAGATTTAGTCGATACTCGGTCGAGTCCTGCGTCCTAGCAACAGGGAATAACTCCCGTGATCCCGGGTCGTGTCGGCCGGTGATTTATCCCGCGATACCGCGCCCCCCGCGCGCCCCCTTGCGCCCCGCGTGCCCCCCGCGCCCCCCGCGCCGGTGCGTGCGCGCCGATCGCGCCGATATGATATAATTAAAATGCTCTCCGGCGCACGAGCGCGCGAAATATTACCATACGCGAGATCGCATCTCCGTCAGCGTCGTGGGCGACGATCGATTAAAGATTGGAAATATTAAAATATTTGGGATGTTTTATAATAAGCGTTTAGTATTATTATGGAGCTTGCTTCGACAAGCACTGATGATGTAAAATGTTCTGTGTATCATTAAATGTTGGTGGAGACTCGAGAACGCAGAGGATGCTTTTGCAATGCTTTTAAATAAATATGTACTTTACTCATCGCAGTAATTCAGAAAGATATGAATGGCTACATAATTATGTATGTCCCTACAAGATTTATAAATTTGTATTAGTTGCACGACACCACCCACTTGTCGGACTATAGGTAATAATGTATCTACATACTTTTTAACCCTTGTGTTACAATTTAAAATAGGACTTAATCGCGCACATTATAAAATACCTCGACGTTTTAACCCTCTCACTCCATTATTGTACCCATATCTTTTTATCAAATCATAAGTAAAAAATTTACTTTATTTAGCTATAAGTATAAAACTTATCATAGAAACGACCCATGTCCACATTCGGCGTATTTCCGATCAGTCACCCGGCCACGAGTATGTTGCCCATCATTACAGGAACCATTATAATAAGCTGCTATTAGTTCATGACATGTCCAGTTTCGAGTATCGCTCCCGTCTCGCATACGAATACCCTATTCAAAGCTAGCCCTAATTCGGCTAAATGGAATTAATCAGTTGGTATTCACGACAATATTCAACACCTGATCGACAAAAAATATGTAAAGCGATCAATAATATCGATATTATTATAGCTACCTGCTACAAAATCACTCTTGGATCATTGTCTTTAGAATAACAATTCATTTGCAATATCTAACATAGTAGGATAAACACTTGGAACTGAATGGACCTTAAGCCGAGGGCATAGAGCGGTGTTTAGTGGGCCGGTCGGGCGGGTAGTTGTGATGCGGCGCGCGCGCGGCGCAGGTGTGCGGGGCGTGCCGCGCATGCGTGACAGTTTAGAGCTCTCGGGATTATGGTGATGTTGTATTATCTGAGGCTATTAGTCTTGAGGCATTGTGATTCAGATTCTGTGAATATTGGTCAAACAAGTATTTTTCGGATCATTTTCTATAATTATTTTTTTGGCCTCTTTTTACCCGACTGCTTCAGGAGGGTTATGTTTTGGTATATAGGTATGTATGTATATTTCTTTGGCACGCTTTGCAGACTAAATGACTTGATGGATTTTAACATGAGGTGCCCCGTTAGATTCGTGTTGGCTATAGGAGTGGCATAGGCTGTAATATTTTAATTTAAGTAATGAAAGGGGATGATCTTAATTTAACATAAATAGATGACAATATCAATAAATGCAGTCTAGTTTTCAAAGCTTGATTCATATCTTCTCGTATTAAATAAATTGCTGGCTCTGGGCTTTGGTTTCACTTTGCTTGAGCCATCTTGTTTTCAAAAATATATTGCTTATTGACGTGACAATATGTTAACGATATAGTTTAAGACAACGATATAGTGGAATACAGGCTTTGGTAAGGGATGTCTGAGATTTTGTGATCTTCAATCGACGAAATTATTTTTGACATTTTAAGTAGCCCATTCGGAAGGATAAAAAAAAGAAAAAAAAAAGTGTACTGGAAAGAAATACTATGACATTTACAGGCTTGGCTAGGACGTAAAGAAACTTCATTGATAATCTTGCACGGGCGTCTAACTTTGTGAAAGTCTTTTAAATTATGCAACCGGGATAAACTTAAAAAATCTACCATTATATTATACCAGTAAATCGATCGCTAAGTGATTTTCCTGCGATTGAGTTGTACAGGGCGCGGACGCACCACACCTGCTCGCCCACCGGAAGCGACACCATATTGGATTAATTCTCACCTTCCGGTCTTATTGACATTATATTTCATTCAGGCAATTATATTCCAATTGACTTCTATAGCAAACAAGTATAAATAAACTAATGACTAGTAAATTTCGCAAGACCATTTTGAATCAGCTCCCTGTTATTAGAAATGGCTAGAATTTGGAAGACGTATGTTAACCCTTTGACAATGCCATATTCTCCAACTGCATAAGGCTGCGGTTCCATTAGGTTAAACAGCTTGCGACTTAATGTTTGCAATCCTATCTGTGCTGCAGTTTGCCGAATAGAATGCAAATAAGCAAACTTTACAATATGGAATGGCAGACAATAAGCCGCAAACCGTTTGCCTAATGACACCGCAGCCTTAGTCGATAAGCAGACTATGAGATGACTAACAAAAATAAACTCAAATACAACATGACTCAAAAATATTATTCTCAAGCATATTTCTGCCCCAGATTTTCTTTACTCAGCATAAAACAAAGTCGCTTCCCGTCTTCTGTCCCTATGCAGGCACGCTTGGATCTTTCAAACTACGCAACGGATTTTAATGTGGTTTTCATGAAAAGGTACAATGATTCAAGAAGAAAGTTTTTATCTACACTAATATTATAAAGAGGAAAGATTTGATTGTTTTTTTGTTCGCATTGAATAGGCTCCGAAACTAATGGACCGATTTGAAAAAAATCTTTCACCATTAGAATCCTAAATTATCCCTGATGAACATAGACTTGGTTCTTGAGTGGCGTTCGCGGACCGGGAGACGAGCTGTAGGTAGGCCTCCAACAAGATGGAGTGACGACCTTGTAAGGATCGCGGGAACGCGGTGGATGCGAAAAGCACAAGACCGGTCTGAGTGGAGAGCCTTGGGGGAGGCCTATGTCCAGCAGTGGACGTCTTTCGGCTAACATGATGATGATGATGATGATGAACATAGACTATGTTTTATTATTCTGCGCGGACGAAGTCTAGAGCTAGAGCTAGGGTATAATAAATTCTGGATTAGGTACGGGTGTTACAGCTCTAGAGAACTCACATAAAACGAAGCGGAGTGAGGACAGGTCGCTAGTATGTCATATAAACGTTGAAGTAAGACAATATCAGTCCAAATAAAAGCATGCGTCATCACAACATTGGACAATACCGATACACGGAATGAAGGATCAGATTAGCGACATCCCTATTGATGAGCGATCTCCATACAAAGCGCCCGCGCAGGTGCTTCCTCGGACGTGATCCGACGCATGCGCGATACACGACGCTGCTCGTCGAGTATGATAGCCGGATCATTGTGTTACATTGTCATTATTAGCTTTTAGTCCGAATGTACGTGACATAAAAAACTAGTCGCTAGGACGCTAGCTTCGTTTTATAAACGTATTTTGTTTTAATAAGTACTTGAATGCTTCGTCATAAAAGATAAAGCTTGGGTAGTTTCATTCGTTACTACTTTAGAAAAAACTCGTATCTGATATTACGAGATGTATGAGTTTTAACTCAACTCTCTTCAAGTTTAAGTTTAAAATCGTACGTCACGAATTATGAGATACGAGGTTTTTTCGAAGCAATGACGAATTTTGTCTGGTTTGGAGCAACCAAAGCAAGTAGAGAGAGCAGTGTTGTGATGATATAAATCCTTTTCCGTCGGGTAAACTTATAACATTATGGAATCTATTTAGTAAACCTCCCGATCAAACTAGCTTTCAAATAAGAAATGCTTTAAAATCTTTCCATCCGTTTGTGAGTACGAAGACACTTACAAACACTTAAACCAGACACCTTTGTCAAACTTATGTTTTTGATTGGGGGTTAAAAAAAAGGAAATAATTAACCTAATAAGCGAAAAATAGTTTAAAAATAAGTGCCATAAGAAAACATCTAGTCCAGTGTGACTACTTAGTAATGTGCAGACGGCGAGTTCTAACACTAGTCCCGGGGCGCCGGTAGCGTCGTTCTCACGCAGCGTGCCCGCGGCGTGCCCGCACGTCCCGCGCTTCCTGATCACGCGTTATCAGCTGTTTTTGTTTACGGGGTCAAAGACCGTAATAGTTTTCCGACTTTGTTCGTTTTATAGCTGATCCTTTTGCCTCGAATAACCCAAGCTTTTTATAGACTTTGAGGATTTAAGAAGGGTCTTTTCATGGCTTGGAGAAGGTACACGAGAACACTTGCTACTTGAATGTAAGTGAGTTCTGAGGCCTATCAACATTCGCCATCTCAAGACTGTAATCCTAAGAATGCAGGATGTCTCTTTGACAGTCGTTTTACTGGTTGTCTTATCTCCACACCTGAAACTGCGAACACTGGTGTTTGGCGGTATACGTTAAAGAACAAGATAGTAGTAGAGGCGGATTCTGCACTAAGAAGGTCCTAGAAGTCTCTCTGAACACTCGTAATTAGGAAACTTGGTAACATCCCTCTTCATTGACCTTTGAGCTGACTTATGAAGCTCAGCGTTAGCGCCCAAGTCTCAGTAGCATTAAGTCATCACTGGTAACACACACTGGTTGAAGACTTGAGACACTGCAGTAGCGGCGCAGGACCGATCTGATCCTTGTGGCAAACCTGGGATGGCCTATGTCCAGCAGTGGAAGTCTTTCGGGCGAAATTTATGATGATGATGTGGCCACATGAGAGATATTACAGGATTTGAAGTGCCAAAGCTCTCCGGCAAATTTAGCGGTTGCGAGATATTATAGCATTCCCATATCGTAGGTTCGTTCCGGTGCGTGTTAACGAGCGCGGTTAATGGCGTGTGCGACGATAAAATTCAAATATTTCGCGCCCATAAACTGCGCCGGCGCATCCCCGCTCCCCCTCTCCAGCAGGCTACGCCGGGAGGGGGGCAGTAATAAAAGCGGGTAATAACTACGCAATCAAAAACAAAGGTGGATTAATTGAACTTTTAAGTTTCCACGGCAGTAAAGCACGGTTTCGGCAATAAAACGAAGATTATTGTAATGATTGTTTCGTATGCGATGTTGGAAATGCATTATTTTTGGCGTTAAACAGTGCAATACTCCTCTTAATGGTAATTGCGTGGAAATTACAAATTCTAAAGTAGACTAAAAAGTAGAATTAAAAATGTACAAGTTTAAAGACAATCGTCGGTCTACATAGTCAGTAGTTATTTATTTGGAAGATGTTGTTATTAGGTCTTTAGGTAATAGTTTGAGCCCCGGGATATATAAAAAAAACTTTTTGATCGTGTTATTTCCTCGTCTTTGCGACATAAGCAAACGCTGGCTAGAAAGACATAAAACGCCTATTAATATAGGACCTTATTCAGACAAAAAGTCCGTGTCATGCCTTAGGAAAACCTCTACCTTCGAAAAGACAGAGCGACGACATCCCGTTAACGGGAACACCTTAAAATTACGAATAACTTTTTTCCGAATATTCATTTGTCCGAATTTTAATTTTTCCGAAAGCTATGTTACGCTGGAGCTATTTTAGATTCAATGCATATTTTTATTGTCATGTGTAGGTTAGGTTAAGATTTATTTATAAGCGATAATAAAAAGTTAAGTCTTCTGTTAAAAAAATCCGTTCGGAATTATGACTCTTCGGAATTATGTAGTTTATCCCTCGTTAACAGATAGTAAAGAAGAAATTACCATTTATATTGAGTATATCGGTATCGGAAGAATTAAATGTCATTATCAGGGTTATATACAGGGTCAGGGTCACACCCTCCGAAGAATAGAGGACAACGCCGCCAGGGTCGCGTTCACGTGGAGGCCGCGCGGGAGCAGGCGACGAGGCCGGCCGGCGCACACGTGGCAGCGCACCATCGACGCCGAGCTGCTGGCAGCCGGGCTGAGTTGGAGAGACGCGGAGCGAGAGGCTCAGGACAGGAGCGGATGGAGACGTCTCACGAAGGCCCTCTGTACCACTGGGGTACCATAGGACGACAACAACAACATCAGGGTTATATGGCTAAATAGCTGAGTACACCCCAGTGTCTGTCTGCATGTACGATTCTGCTGAATTGTCCACACCAGCCTTTCATTGTAAAAAACTTCCAAGGTAAATCTTTGACAGCTAAACAAAAGTGGGTGTATGGATTCGGCAAAATATTATCCGTCTCCCGAATTTAGTAGGTTGGTTTAAAATGACCGGTTGCGTCCAATTGGTTTTTCTAACTTTGTTCAATGCTCTTAAGGTAAAGAAAAACATCGTGAGGAAGCCTGCACATTCAAATAGCTGAAAGTGTAACAAGGTGATTGCGCAAAAAATTCTAAAACGTCGAAGTTGGTATCCCTCGGAATCCCTAATAGCGTTTGTCCTAACACATCGTTCCGAATAATCATTTTGTCCTAAAATGGTTTCAGCTGAGCGAGACAACTTTTTAAGTTTTACAAAATATCTACGCTTAGGTTAGGTTAGGGTTGTATTAAAATGTTTTAAAATTCTTTAGGATAAACGAAAATTCGGACAAACTATGCATTAGGACAAATGACGATTATGGATTCCATAGGGGAACCCGTAGAAGTATATCCCAAAGTGCCTATCTGGTTAAACATTAAAGAGTTAAAGAGCTACCATCGGATAGCATACGTCGACAAAATGATTAAAATATATACTGGCCCGCAAAACTAAGTATCACACTTTTAATACTAAGTAGTATTAAAAGTGTGATACTTAGTTTTGCGGGCCAGTATACAAGCATATCGGCTAAAACAAAGTGCCTGGCTTAACGCACTTTTTTCAACGTGTTCGTAATTTGAAATTGGAAGGTCAGTGCGACGGGTGCGCCTGCGGCGGTCCCGTTAGCGGCGACCTTTCATTGGCCTTGACCCTGCAGGTGGAAGTGTATGCGCAGGGCAGTGAATGGGAACCTAAATGTCAGTCCATTCAGGAATACATACCCTTATACAACTAGCCACAAGTCCAAATTGAATATACAATAATTTTGCACTTTGTTCAAGCGGCTCTAGATGCAATTTGCCGTGGTTTGGGGTCCGTACTTGTTTATTTTTGTTCATGGATTTATGAAATGTCGACGCGAAAAGTGGCCGGCTTGTGTTGTTGACCTCTCGTGAGTCGACGGCGTGATACAAGCAGTTCGATTTACTTGTTAATTTGTATCAATTGGCTTTAGTTATGTGGATGAAGTAAGAATAAGGGTGGTCATTTTTGAGTAAATTTTACGTCAATTCTAGTTGAAATCGTTACAATTTTATATTAAATCTTTACTAATTACGTTATCTTTAAAACAAATTTAAACTTCATCTCCTGTCAGCCGACTCAAAATATGGCTCAAGAGCTCCCACACGATTTCAGTGTGGGATTAAGTTCCAGACACTGTTTGTTATCAATGTTTCTAAATCTAATAGATTCCAACATTATTTCTAGATGATTAGACTATTCAATTTCGAACTAGGAAATATTTTAATGTCAAATTTTAAGTAAAGTAGGTAATACGTATATCAGTTCCTTTCATTCTTTTAATGTTTAACGTTCAGTATCGTTTTATTTACTTCAAATGTGTGTGTTAGTTCACGATGTCTATCACACTCGAATTACCCGACTCCTCGTTTTACTCACTCACTTGATGAATGAGCGAAGGAAAAGCTAACGACAAATCCAAGTTCATCTAATGAGACATTAAGGTGAATTGAACTAGTGAACTAAATGAGTCATACTCACAATAAAAGAAAGACACATCTATCTTTCCTAGTAAGTGACATATGCTGCGCATGGTTAGTTTTCAACATCGTATTGGAACGGCGGCATTTCAGATCACACCACGTCTATAGTTATACCATTGTAGTCAGCATCGCGACAGGAGCCCGTGCGCCCGATGTGCGAGGAGATTTAAGATACGGGTGCAGCGATATAGCTGTGTTAGAGCTCAATCGAGCGAGCCAATCGGTCGCTGATCATTTAGCTAAAATGGTGAAATTGCTGAAAGCTCGGTTTATTTAATCTTAGATTTTAAATGATAAGTACATGTTGGTCATGTACCATTAATTTTATGACAAGAATTGTTATAAATTTTATCCAGTGATAATAAAAGGGAGGTTTTATAAGTTTGATTCATTTACCTGCCTGTTTATCTGTCTGAGGTGTAGAAAAGCCTGAACGAATGCACTGATATTCCGATTCGATAGCGGTTTTTATTTAATACATAGTTAATTGTGTTAAGGTTGTTTTTAGTTACAGGTTTAAGAGTTAACTGTAACGTATTTACTTTACAAGTCATATTAATTAACACTGTTTTTAAACCAATAAACAAGTAAAGAAAATATAACACTGCTCAGTTGGGAAGGGCTCTATTGGGCATCGAATCCTCGATGGATTTCTGGGTACTCTCATTTCAAGTGATAACTTGAAACCTTTTATGAGTAATATTGACAAGTACAATACAATCCCGCCGGAATTCTGATAGTGGTTACAATATAACATCACTGGAGGTTTTATCTGGAAATAATCAAGGACGTTGGTTTAACTTTGGTCTTTTTTTAAGTCGGAGGTATGATGCAACAATTTTATTATGCAACACTCTCGACTCTTGAGTTATGTTATGACTCCAAAACGACTCCATATTATATTTAACAGCATATCATTGGTTTAGCTTTAAAAAATGTTTAGTTTTACTATGTTATATTATTTATAATACTAACGTGTCTCCACTTAATTTGTTATTTCGTTATCAGTCAGATTTGCTGTATCGCTAATTTGAAAAACACAGCGCGTTGTTTCAACATGAGGATGTGTTTGTCTTGTTGAATCGGTACTCGGCTGCGATAAAAAAGCGATTGTTTGAGATACATCGCACTTCCTGATAGGATTGCTTGATCAATTAATCAATCAACCTTGTATCTTGGAAGGTAAATCATTTGCATTAGGTAAGCCCATTGATATATTAATTAAGAAATAATTAATAATACAGCGTGGACAGTTAGAAGGATAATATGGGGAAATGGAAGTGACGGCTTCATTACAATAAAATAACGCAAGCGGTGAGACCCATAATCTAATAGTAGGACTTAATATCATAGTTTGCTATACTGTTTTACTAACTTCAAAACAAAAAAGGAGGTTCTGAATGCGTTTATATAATGATTTGTTGGAGTTCGGATATTACAAGAAAACGACTGGCGTCATACATTCTTTACTTCATCACTTAGGACCAGCGTATATTGTTGCAATAATTATGTTTCTCAGATTAAGTTACCTAAAGGGGCTGGTGGACAAAGTGCCGACAGCCAGTTTCCAAAAACTGACATCATCATCTCCTTGCCCTCATCCCAATCATCCGGGGTCGGCGCAGCATGTTTTTTCCTTCCACCCATCCCTGTTAGCCGTCATCTCAGTGTTCACTCCCTTCTTTCTGATATCACTCTTCACACAATCCATCCATCTCTTTATAGGTCTTCTCTTGCTTTATAACCCTCCACATTCACACTCAAAACTCTTCTCGTAACATGACTTTCATCCCTCCTCATGACATGGCCATACCATGACAACCTTCCATTTATTCAAAAATGTATTCACGCATTTTTTCGCAAGCATTTTTTTTTCCAAAAAACATTAGGTCGACGGCTGAGCGTCAATACCTTGCCAATTTTCATAAATCGCTAACGTATGATTGCGGTTTGAGGTCGGTACCTAAAAGAGCTGCTCATTGTATTATAATAGCTTACTATAGTTAAGTTGATACTACATAGAACCTGAAACCAGTAAGTAATTGTAGTTTAAAGCAATTTTTATGCAAAAGTATAGTTTAGGTTAGTGTTAATCTCGATGGCAAGCTGCAAATATGATCATACAAAATTCAATAGAAAAGCGTTGAAGCCTTTGCATGCCTTTTATAATCATATTACCAATATCGACCTGACGGCCATTTTAAACAAATGTGAGATGAAGCAGAGCCTTTATTCCTGGGCGGGCGCGGCTGCAGCCGCGGAAGCGCCTTATCGAGCCGCCCCCCCGCCCGCCGGCCCGGGCTTCACCCCGCGAATTTACAATGTACGCAAACCCAGCCTCACACCACTCCCGCGCCCGCCGCTCGCCCTCCTCGCTACCCTCCAATTCAAACCTAGAGCGAACAAAACTGAGTCGGTTTTACTTCGGTAGGGAGGCTTTACTTGTGTGCGTGAGATTTTCTCGCCTAGAAATTCTAATGCGCAGCGCGACTGCGATAAAAAATGAGTAGCTCGGGAAACGTGAATACATTACCGAGTGAGACGGCGAACCGGTGCCGCCCCCGACGCCCATGTGTTTCACTTTACACTTTACATCGGCCCGGTGCCGGCACGGGCCGTTCCGGTCGGCTCCGGTGGCTAATTGCTTAGTAAAAAACTACCGCGGGACGGTTTTTCTAACGGAGTTCCGCAGGGTAGAGTGTTGGGGCCTAGATTGTTCCCGGTCTAGTGTTAGTACAACCAATACTTAGTTCTGGAGCAAGATTGCGACGAATGCTTAGGTCAGTTGAGAAACTTCTGGCGGAAATTTATGCAATTAATCATGTAGTAAGAGTCGCAATGCTTGTTGCTTAAATGTTAATTATAACTTTGCAACAACTAGTACTTGATACGACGCTTGATTAGCGTTAAGGCTGCTTTTAAATTTGAACTCAGAACGAATACTACTTTTTTCCTATACACATTAGTTTGGGCTGCAATTAAGAATTTTTGACTGAATTTAAATATACATGTCTCAAGTCGAAAATTATATGGCTTGACTTAAAAATAATATAATCACGAGGTATTTCATAGACAATAACTTGTTCCATATTAGGAAACCAGTAAGAACTAATTTATTTATATATTTACATAAAGATAGTTCCAGTATTAGTGTATAGGTACGATAAGTACTTACTTATGACTGTTTCGGAAATGGTCTATTTTCTGGGAAAGAAATTATCTTATAACCAAATCTAAAAAGAGAGAAGGAAACCTTATCCCAAAAAATTTCAACTTCCGGTGCATTAACTGGCGCATTTGGCACATATTATAGCAGATTTCCGTTCCGTTTCCGTGTGTATAAAAGTCGTTAATCGCAGTTTCTTTGATGACCAATTTTCTGAAATAAAAAGGTGTTTTCACGAAAAACATATTTAAAGTGTCCTATGCCAGTTTCCAGGCTCGATTTTTTTCACATCTCGATCCGTTGAGGCGATGGACAGTGAATGAGAAGCAAACAAACAAATGAACACACATACATTTACATTAATAACATTAGTAAGGAAATAAGGAATCAAGAAAGTAAGGAAAGGCTATATAACCTGTAGCTGCAGAACCCTCATAGCACCCCTGCCAGGATCTAACAGCTGCTCTAACGCGCGTGCGCGCGGGGCTAATCGCTCTATTACGGTCCGCGGGAAGTGACTCCACTGATCACCACGTGTTGCTATAACTGTTCCTACGTTTCTTCAAGCAAAAACATGTTTTTTTTTCAATGTTTATCAACAAACAAATTTTAAGTATCTTAATAGATTTTTTTTCCGCGATTTTCTCAAAAACATTATTATTCTCGTATACATCTTTAGTCTTTTTAACTTATCCTGAACCATTTTAGCGTGAACTATAAAACTTTTTAGGGTTGTTATAATACAACACTAAACTCACCTCACCGCTGGTATTTTAGGAAAACTTAAAAAGTTGTCTGATTCAGCTGAAAATCAGTTAAGGACAGACTATTATTCTTAGTAGCGATGTGTTACGACAAATGTTATTAGATATAGATTGCGAATGACACTAAAAATATCACATGACTATAAATCGTGTGACAAATTGCATTCTGCGAATGTAACGAATCCCAAAATCAAAGAAAATTACTAAGATTTACGTTATGTAACTGAAGGTCAGTTACATAACGTAACTTAGTTCCGATAGGTATCGTCAACAAAATAAATTGCTAGAATGTCCGTAGTGTTTCTTCTTTTTTATGGAAGGAGAAACAAACTAGCACACAGACCGTCAGATGCTAAAGGTGCGTCACACTATAGGGCTCCATCGGATCCGACAACGTGGCAAATGTACAAGACTTATTACACTAAATGTGGACAGTGTAAAATATGCGCCCGGGATGGGTCACATTGCGACAGTTCGTCGAAACATGACAAATACCGTCCACATAACCGGTACTGACACGCATTACTGACATGGTCACGGAACCATGTTACATGAAAAGTCACAAATGTGGATCCACCTTTAGACGGCATCGAGGGTACCTACCTATTGCAAATGACTTGCCAACCCCGGGGGCTAAGATGGAAAGCCCATATGTTGGTCATTTCACCTTGTGGTGTCTTACCCTGACACCGTAACCATGGTGGTGGTCTTATGGTGTCTTACGGTAAGTCGTCATCACTACTCGGCGGGAAATTCGTGGGTAAAATGATTGTTTTGGAGTTATCTGTAAAGATCCTGCACATAATCTTAGTAGCTAGTAACTAGCTATTTGTTAAATACAACTAAGCCCATTGAAGCGAGACGTCATGTCACGTTAAATTTACACAAATATCTGACGTTTTTTGATAGCCCATCTGGTTATTTTCTCTAGTGATTCCTTGAATCACAACTCGGTTGATACGCAGTTTTTCAGGTACTTACTGTTTTTCCTCTTTCTATTGGCAAATCATATCACGTAGCAAAGTAGTGCAGTATTCGTAACGATTTCGTGCGTCAAAAGAAAGACAGGTTCTCACTTCACTGTCTGAACACGCAACACCGCCTCATACATCTTGATTCTGATTAAGTAGCAGACACATTACACCACACGTGATAAGAAGACCATTTAATAGTGTACCATGTGCGTTAAGATTAAAAATGAGATCAGAATACTAATCACCAAATTAATGATTATAATATTTAATCGTACCTAGAGAGTTTCTTCAGTTCATAGTTTACAAGCAACATGTGATAGCTTAGTGTAAATTAAAAGTGGAGTTAAATATGCAAGTGCAAAATATCGAATGCTAGTTATGGGTCCCAACAAAAAACCCTGCAAATTGTGTCTAAATAGAAAACTTCCTTCAAAGGTAACCCCAAAATACACACAAATCAAATTACCCTATCAACCCTTCCATCGGAATGATCCTCGACGCGTGCCGCGCGCTCGCGCAGGTGTCGCCAAAGGGTTCAAACGCCTAATCTTACACCTCCTTAGGATCATAAAAAGGTGTTTTGGTGCCACGAGACGACAGAGGGTCTGTTTTTTACCCTGTTGTAGTTTTGTAGAAGGGTGAAATGATAATGGTTGGTGTCGGGTGTGGTTGTAATCGCTTTTTAACTATTGGTTTTTGGCTGCCATTTTGACACCGTATTAGATTTTTTGACTTGAAGGATTATCTTATTAATTTAGAAGGTTAAGAAAAAATCGTAAGTAAGACATGCTTGTATCCGGAGAGAAATAATGTTGACTGTCAGATCCAGTGTTTTGTAAATTTAAGAAAAGGAGGAGGAGTATTGTACCTGTCTTTGTTTTAATTATAAGTGGTTTATGCTATGCACCTACCTCCAAGCTAATAGTCACATTTAAATCTATCCGCTGCCTTGTTTTGACGTAAAAGAAAGTAATTTATCGCATGCATATCCAGGGCGAAATCGAAGACGTGATCAAAAGTGATATGACTTAATTAAGCATTTAAGTGGCATTCTAATAATATAGGTATGTAGGTGTTTAGATGTAGAATCCAGACTTAGGGCCGTATTATTAAACTCATCTTGGTTGAGATGCCCGTCACAAGATACGTCAAAGTAAACGTCAAACCATAGAACACTGTAATTTTTGTTTTGACGCATCTCGAGACGAGCATTAGAGTTGAGATTAGTTTATTAATACGGCCCTTAATGAAGCAATGATCAAAATTAAATACATGACAGAAAGGGATTTTCTAATTTCCACGAAACAACAAAACAAATAATTGACAATGACTGACTTGCATTGTCACTGCACCTTCCTGAAGTGTCATTGAAGTAAAATAGTCTGAGTATGATCCATAAAGGTTATGATTCTAGAAATAGGGTCACCATGATTTACTTAATCGGTGATTTCATTAAGGGGAAAATTAACAAAAAAGAAATAGCTTTTGTTTCTTGGCCAACAATTACCGAGTCTGAAAAACTGGTTTCTGATCACGTCTTCGATGTCACCCTGTCAGAATCAATCAAAATTAATTCATATTAAATCCGACATAGGTAATTTAACATGACATCATGAATCTAACAAAACTTGGGAAGGAGCAGAGTCAGAATTCGCTGCATGCAAGATTATTTTGTCCCCCCCATTGATTACCTTTGATCTGGTGTGATGATAGCCATGTCGTGTTGTTGTTGTTGCAGCGGCGCGACAGCTCCCGGCCGTGGCTGCAGTACCCCGCGGGGCGGCTCCGGCGCCTGCTCACGGCTGCGTGCGCGCCGCGCCGCCCGCGCCGCCCGCATGCGCTCTTCACAGGTACCACCAATACTGTATCTATATCTATAGGCTCAGCTGCCGCAGTGTTTTAAGATGTTATCGCATAAGGACAATGAATTAGTAGTTTTTGATTTATCTACGAAAAAAAACTTATTATGGTAGACAGAACTGACCTGCAAGTGCACCAATTTTCAAGACATTTGGTTGAAAAACTACATATATGACAAAATGAGGCTGAATGTGCCTAGGGTACGGCAAATCATATTAGGTATCCAGATGAATAGGTACTTATTTTCATTTATATTATTTTAGAATTAAGTATTTTTGAAAAAAACGCATACCTACCAATTTATTTGGGTATTAAATTTGTAATCTCAAGCGAGAATACAAATTCTAACCCGGAGGACTAAGGCAGCATTCCAAGGACATATTTCAGTCAAGATCAGTCTGATAACATCCTATGATAAATAGCTCTATGCTATTTTATTTTCTGCCTTACCATTTTAATTACCCGAAAAGCGGTTTAACACATTGTGAATTCATGAATGGTCGCCGCGCATTGCTAATTGCCCCTCGTTAACACAGCAGAGCCAGTTCTTGCGGCGAGGCATGCAAAGCGCGGGCAGCCTGCGCAGGCGGTTCTCACGCAAATCACGACATGGCCAGGGCGGGTTTTTGCCCCGGGTCCCACGCGAGGCGAACGGGTCCCGCAGACCCGGTTTTTGCCCGGGACGATTATCGAGCACAGATTGGTTCCGGGAACACTAGGTGTGTGCGTGATTAAGAGATCGCAGGCGGCGCTATGAGATCCTCATGCCCACCATTGTAGAGTCTAAAGTAATTAAACTATAATAGTTTTATTGCATGGCATTGGTTGAAAAACAAAATCCCGTCGCGAGCAGACCTTTTCAGGTTTTGTTGTACCCGCGGGCAGTTTTCTGCCACCGTCAGGTTATATTTCGCATTCGAATTAATACCGCTTTTTTAGTTTATTGTGCGATATAAAGCGGTCAACCCCAAAGTCCTAGAATTTGAAAATACCATTATTACTTCTTTACTAAATCCCGAAAACACACCAGATTCAAAATATAAACATTATAAACAATACCTTAATGTGAATGTTACGTTTTGGGATTCCAGTATATTGAAAATCTGGTTAAAAAAAAACTTGTTTTTCGGGAATGAGTGATTTAATGTGTGATATAAAACAATATTTAAATAGGGAGTGGGATATTTTAACCTTTTTTCCAAATGGTTTTCGGTAAACAGAAAAGGAAAACTAAGCAGACAACGAAAGTCAAATAAAATATTTAACATTTTTTCTAAATATCGATTTAATTGGTTCTCAAATTAGATTTCGTTGCAAAAATATAATCAAACTCAACGCATTCTAGTTCCGTACACAATTTTAACCGTGTCGACAGATAATTAGAATTACGAATAAAGAATTTAATCGATAAAGGATTCCTTTTAAAACATTATCGATCTAAACTTTCTTCATAAAGGAAACCTAACGAACTCTCAATTGGATCCCATCGAGTTTGTGCTTCGTCATTTGTCGTTCCGTGCCAAGCGTTCTGGTAGCTGATACAAATTGGACTCGAAAAAGTGTCATTGGCGCTATAGTAACAACACGTTCGATACCGACAGCTCACCTTTACATAGAACTCGAACCCGTTATCGTGTCATTGGCGCGAAACAGGTCGCAATCATCCAATTACTGTATTCAATTAGGCTGCGTAAGGGCGCATTTATTAGCGAGTGCGGACGGCAATAAATACTCGTTTACGGACGTACAAAATGTCACTTTCTTTTAGAGATGTCCAAGTTTTAAAGTTTACTTTGGGTCAAACAAACGTGGGCATTGATCTACAACGTATAGTGCATTTATGTATGTATGTTTGTAAGCTCTTTATTGCACAAAAAACCAATTACAATTAAATTCGAACATAAACTTAAGATTAACATGAACAATGGCGAAAAGAAAATGGCGAAATGGTATTTAAAGAGTCCTACGAATCTCCTGTTTACTTGCAGGTAGGTTTGGTGAATGTTCCTTAAAGCGATGTGGCGCACAAGCCAAACAAATGATAGGTAAAGTCATTTATGTCAATTACAAAAAAATATCCACAACAAGCTCCGAGAATCATAATGTCGATCTTGCTTACAACCCTGTCACTGTAAATGTCATTGGCTGAATAGTGTTTGCCAACCTATGTTCAGTTTGAAGTTTGTTATGACGTGATAAAGTGTCAACGTTTTCATTGGGATAAGACTGTACTGATTTATTTTGACACTGTTAACTTATCAATAAGAGGACTAATAGGTAACTTGTTCGGGGATGGATGGAAAGTTAGAGTAGGAAACACATTTATAAACGACTTTTGAGCTCATTCATATGTAGCCGCATGTTCTATTAAATTAAAAAGTTGCTAACAGGACTTTCCTAACAGCATTATCATCATCGTCAGCCTGGTGCAATCTACTGCTAGCACAGGGCCTACGCTGGCATATTATTCTATGTTATAATTATGTATGGTTTGCTAACTAATGTTAACTGATAAATAATTTATGTTATACAACCACATCATCTTCGTAGTCTTCAGATAAAATGACTGTGATAGACGACAGACAGACATAACAAAACCATAAAGGTTTTAATTTTGCAATTTGGCTAGAAAACCCTTCAAAGGAAAAAATATAGAACCAATTTAACAATCAACTCGAGTTTGTGAGCGGTCCATCAAGCGGCCATAACTTGCTATTCGAACTGTCAGTCAGCTGTTGTGATACACTTTTGCACAGCTAAGGCAAGTTGACTCGGTCGAACTGACTTAACTTGATCCCCGTACGCGCTAAGACCGTATGACGATTCGCGTCGAGCGCCGCTGGTTCGACTTAGCCATGGAACCAGTTTTGTAGATCTCTTCATACGTATTAATCCTAGAGCGTACAGGGATCAAGTTAAGCTAGTTCCAACACCTTCCGAGGCAGTAAAAGAATAACCCGGGCATTTAGAGCGCAGCTCCCACACTCGTATGAAGCGGTTATCTCGTTTTGGGCAGCCATTGCTTTTTGCTTCGCCCAAATTATTGCATTAATTTCTTTGCCGGAATCGACGACATTTTAAATACTAATGAGGCTTGGGAACGATGTGTTTACAGAAGTTAGCATTTTGATATGGATTGTGTAGTCAGGTCCATAGTTTATTAGACTGTCATCCATAGTATTTACGAAACAGGAGATTATTGCTCAGCGCTGGCAGGCTCGATACCCAGTACCTATCGGGATCTTAAATCGTGTATTTGTAAATTAAATTTCAAAGGATTGATAAAAATAATGTCCATCTTTAAGTATATTACTGAAAGACACAGTCAGACCAAAAATAATACAGTTTAAAGTTTCGTGCATAACTAAACTGAACCAAACTAGGTCAAACTGCAAGATCAAAACATTCCAACAGATGAACGGAGCGCGTAAAAAGAACAGTTTCAACAAAAAAGGCCACATACAAAACATTCTGTGGCACTCGGCATAGTCGGCATGTCTGACGAATATCGGCAGGCAAGAAGTAAGACTGCACTGGAAATAAAATGGACTCATAATATAAGTATGATTCATTTTTAAATCTTATTGATTAGGGATTTTGATTTAAATTCATTTGCTTATGACTACACCATTCTACATATAAGCTGGTTTTTTATAGTCTATTCTTTTTAAATATCTCCTGTTTCAACCATACCCTCAACTGGACTTCAAGATCCTGGAAGTGATAATTTTAATGAAAAGCCTGGGTGGTCCGAACGTCAACATTTTGTTGAAGGAAGTATCTTCGAATCGAAAGTTTTTACAAAGACGGCGCTTGATCGTGAATTTTATGGACTACTTAGTAACTAATTACATTGACTCAAAAACAAAAGTTGTTGGTCTCTAACTATATAAAGAGAAAGAAAACACGTGGTACTGTAATCGAATACAAAGGACAATGTTGGGCCCAAATAACATTGTACCGACGAGAAAGATGTCAAACTGAGAAAGGTTCGAGAAATTCTCGGTAACTTCTAAGAATATTCTTAAATTTTGTATAAAAATATAACATTCCCAACGCTATTAAATGTTTCTGGTAATGTTCACAGTAATTTCTTGAGAAGGTTTCCAAACTTGTGGGAATGTTGCACATTGCTATGCCCAACAGGTTATATGTATTAAATGAAGGCTGTATGAGTTGTCCATGCAATAGATATTCTAAACCAGCTATTAACATCAACACCCTAACGAAAGATAAATCACTACATAAAAGCAGTTTATGGTGAAGTGGTAGCAAAAACAACAATTCAGAACAAAATTGTCTGAAGTGTCGCTGCTCGGGTGAGGTCAAATGCCATACATCATACATGATACACACATCTGCAAATGCACGGCTGGCTGTAGCGTTTCGACTGTATCGGTAGATCGCGCTAGCCGGCGGGTGCGCTACCGCGCATGCGCGATAGAGTCGTCCGCGCCGGCGCCGCGGGACATCTGACACATCGCAGTTAGCTACTGGAAGTTACTCACGTCAAGTACTTAAACACCGTGGTTGATCAAGTCATCAACAAGAACTGGCCAAAGGAAAGAAGCCTAATAATTTGAGTAAAAAAACAATACCTACGTTTTTAAATGGTTTAGAAAAGACATTGGATTATGTCACGGTTGTCTCTTTAAAGCAGACACCATTCTGTTTTAGCAGTTAGCATACAACATAATATATTTTCGTAAATCAGGATATTTATCAAACCTTATTTAAAAAAAAGTTTTACTGAAATGTTTTTATCGTTTAATTTTATGATTACGTGCTTATTAATTAGTTATTGTCACAAAAAAGAACGGCCTGTCATAGTATGGACTATTGATAGGCATTGAGTTGGGACATTATGTCAGTTTATTAACCATTTGGTGGAAAAGACATAAAGAGCCTGTAATTTCTCCAATTATTTTAAAACGTAATTAATCATTATATTTCGAAATTAAAACCATCACTTAGTTACTAGATAATTAACACTGAAGCTGACAATAATAAAAGTAATTATTATGTTTTACGTAAAAGTTTACTATCAATTGTATTTCTAGTACAGGAACTCATTTCATCCATGAAATACACGTAAACAAATAAAAAGCCTCTACTACTTAAAAAGCCCCTTCGTGTCTTTCTATATCTGCGTGCGGCAATTCGGATGCGAACGTAAATCTGCATGCTGCGGGGGGCGAGGGCGGGGGAGCGGGTCGGCCAGGTGCGGGGGCGGCAGATGGCTGACCCACATCTTAACCCTACCACCCTAACGTGAGCTCTACGCCCGTGCGTCAAGGGTGGGCAGGGGGGTCACGACGCCTGGCACGCGCGGTGTAAACAATGGACACGCTTCTAATTCTTCAATAGAAATCGATTCGGGAATTAAATATATTTTATGCGGCCGTTTTTGATAGGTGTGGAGATAGTTGTTTTGATGTCACCCTCCTCGTTGTGTTCGAATGTGGAGCCGATGTTTGGCTATTTATGTTACACTGTACAACCGGGGTCAGATTAAAATTCAAATGGGTATAACATGATAAAACGTACAAAAAGGTCTTTAAGTGTAAGTGAACAGGACGAAAGTTTAAAAATAAGTATGTATGCTGTAGACCGGAGTGTCATCTAGAGTAACCAAGACTTATTTCCCGACTAGCCTAAATGTTATCTATAAAGAACGTGTTCCTACATTTATTTGACCTTGGTAATTCGATGATAATATAGGTAATAATGAATAAGCTCCACGGTCTGTCACTGCCAACGCCTCATAATGCCTGCGAGCCGACGGGTTACGACGCCATAATCTAAGGAATAGGTCTTAAATAATGTTTCGTGACCCAGGAAAGCTTAACATAACAGCTGACATGTAAAAAAAATGTTAATAATATTTTAGCTAACGCAATAATAATGCTACAAATCGGCGTGAAAAAAATCTGCCATCGTTGAGTCACGATTTATATTACATTTCATATATATACTCTGTATATGTATAGGTCATTGTTAATCTTAGAAGCGGGTTGAAAGTGGTGCATGTCAACCCTACACATAGAAAAGTAATTTAAAAAAAGAACTATATCAATGGATCTGTGCCGTAGCAGAAACCTAAAGATACAGGCTCTCTGTAGTAAGAGTATTTATCGTAACAGCCACTCTCTGGTCAAACTATATTGAGTGAGTACTTTTATGCGTTTTACTATCAAGTTTCATAATAGTTCGACATGAAAAGTGGAGTGTTTAATTCGGATGAAAGTCACCATTTAGGTTAGTAATAGTCACTATAATAGATGCCTTTCACCCCTTGGTTAACAATCTACTATTTAACTCGTTTTCAACTACATCTTTATCTGCATGAAAAAGGCGTTTAACCCAGTTTCCCTATATATTTGTTCTGCCTTAAAAATCTGAATATTAACGACATAATAATAGCATTGTGGTTATTACCCCAAGTGTACGTGCCCTACAAGTTCATACAACTCTTTCCTAACAATAGATTCGACCTTTCGTTTCTCCGTAATATTATTATTTATTATTATTTATTTATTTATTAAACAAACAATAAAAATTACAAATAAACAAAAGCTAATGCTCAGTGTGTAACTGTCCCATTTTAACAAGTATAATTAACACATTCAAGTTTGACAGGCGTTATTTTTGTTAAATTATTATAAGTTAGAAGATGGCCATGAATTACCGTACATCCGTAATATATACCGGATTCTCTTTTTAAAACAAAGTTTCACTTAAATACACATGATTTATTGCAATGCTTCAGCCGGCCTAGTCTAATGAGCTTATTTTTTTATTTAACAATCACCTAATAAAACAAAAATTAAGACTAACGCAAATTAAAAACGCTCACACAAACATATTTGTAAGTTTAAACTCGACGAAAGTTTAACTTCTGGTAACTCTTGATTGGGCTCCAGGTTTCATGAAACTTATTTAAAAACTGTTTTTAAAATACTCAGGCTAAGACAAAGGTCCCCATCTATCGTCTATAGTTTGTACCTTTATTGTGGACTAGTGACCAGTCCTAGTTTCGCTTTGGTTTGAACGAAGTAAAATAAAGCCTATGCTTATATAACGCAGGGATAATGTTAGATTCCTTATTGTGAAAAATCTTTTCAAATCGGTGTAGTGGTTCCATACCAATAACCTTAAAATAAACACACAATTTAACATCTTTATAATATTAATAAAGATATAAACATCTTAGTACAACCATTAAAAAAATACTTAAACAGGTATAGACAAACCGACAGTAAAAGGCTTTCGAATATACATCCCTCATTTAGGTCTCAAAGCGTTAAAATACGTGTATCGGTGGAGCCTGAACCTCCCGTCGCCCGGCGGAGCCTCGAACCTCCAATAACCTTGACCCGGGCTGCTGGCGAAGAGCCTCGCCACTCCGCTCCGCACCTAACAAAAATAACAACAGGCAAACTATTTATATCTATATACCGTCTCAATAAACTCCTGATTCTCAAAATATATTTCGTGTAAGCGAATTTTTTTCCTAAAATTATGGACGAGAAAGCGACTGTTTTTTTAAATACAAGGAGCTTCGAATAGTGGTCGAGATATTTAGAAACAAAGAAGATTAAAAATAACTAAAACGGAGGGCCAAGCTGGAAATAAAATAATTGTGTTCTTCGGAATACATTACTTGTAATTTTTAAATTTATTTGTTTCAATTAGTTTGTATGTTTTGTTATAAAGTAATTATAAACGATTTTATTTTTAAATCATATTCTAAATAAAAATTCACATCGTAACTTGAATAAATATTTCACACATTGATTTCCTGCAGTAGCATTGTTTTTAAAATTTTGACATTAATAATAATATTAATTTCTATTTCTATTTAAAGAACCTGGATTTATCAATCATCTCACAGCTATAATCTTACACAAAGTGTACGTATGTAAATTCATAAATTCGCAGCGACTAAAAATATGTTGAACAATTCGTTAACATAAAATGTGCACGACCCCAATAATAATTGCAAATAACAAATTATGCGTTATTCGCAACAAAATAACGCAAGTAGGTAATAATTGAATGTTGCCACAATGACTTATAACTCTTATAAGTTATTTATAACTGTTGGAAATATAATAAATAAAACTAATTTATTTATTAAAACACTAAGAATTTAGCCACACACATCGTTATTCAATTTATGAAAAGGTAAAATACCTATTGTTTTATCAAACAAAGCCTGAGTCAAGTCTATTCACGATTGTAGATCTTTTTATGCATAATTGTAAAAATATTAGGGAAAACCATAAAAGTGATAAAATTAATAAATTAAGTTGAATGTTGAAATAACAAGAGTTGAAAATATGGCAAACTAGGCAAAAGAAAATATAATTATTGATTTAGCAAAATCATAGAAATAGTAAGAAATTTCAAGAGATTTTTCCCTTTTACTGAATAATGCCCTGTATTTTTAATGCGTCGTTATGTATTATGAATTGCAAATAAATGGTTTCATAATAATGACAAACACATTAATAAACTGATTTTTCTGTTTGTTATGTCTTCTCCCTTAATCTAGTTAGGTATATTTTTTAATTTACTTCGATAGGTGTGTCGCTATCGACTGCCGTTTCTTTGCTTGTCATGTATTTCCACAAATTATCATTAAATTAAACGTCTGAAATCGTAAACAGGAACTGTGTAATTTTTTGTGGTTAGTTATACGGACTATTAAATAATATTTTTAGTTAAATTGAAAGTTTCAACAGTTAACACGAATAGATTGGTTAACTTTTAAATCTGACACATAAAATACGGAAAAGAAAGAAAGAAAAACGTTTATTAAAGACAAATTAACGGGTGGAAGTGAATAATTAATATCCAAATGTCTTGCATGACATGACAGTAAATACGAAAACCGATGTTACAATTAGGTACTTGGCATCGCCTCAGCCTCCAGAAACAAAACGTAAAGAGTCGAACCGAGATTTTCCACGAAAATGATACATTTCGTAGAAGAAGCAAACTCCTCTTAGGAAAGACTATCGAAAATTAAAATTAAGTGTTGGTAGTATAGTTAACTATGGCATCTTGAGAAGCCTGAAAAGATCTTCCCTATGCCAATTGCTTTTTTATACTTTTTTCCGTTGCTAACTCTTTTATTTATACTGACGATCTGTGTGACATTAAATAACGGTATTTCCAATACACAATGTCAAACGTCTTTATGGGCTAGGTACTTCTTACCTATTTTGTAATGTTTTTTAATTTCATTCACCACACGAATCGAAAGCAATTTGTCTATGTATAGAACTTGCCTTGTGTAAATATTGTAAATGTGTCTTGTATACTTGCCTACTTGGTAACATAAATACCAAATATTAGAACAAAAGTATTAAGGGAACATAATCTCTAATGATTAGCTCCTACTCATACTAAGCGTCCTCACCACGCGCGAAGGAGCGAGAAGCCTTGTTGGCATCGATCCCGGGACTCTCGGATCTGCGTCAACGTAATAAGCATGTTAATTGTAGCAGGTTCAAGTTCAGCGGTCAACGACCCCGGCGTGACGTCACGAGCTTCCCGCCGACACAAGTACCTACCTCCAATTAAAAACATCACCGACAAAAATATAAGAATGAGCCCGGTGATGAACGGATCGACAAAAGAAAGTAAGTCCTTGTTTGGGATGTGAATGAAAATTTTGAACTTTTTTACTTGAGTTCTGGGCCTATACTTAAAATTGCTAAAACTATGAAAATGGTCGTTATAGGAATGTTTTGACATAATATCTCTCTTAAATTTCTTGGTTTGGAGATTCAGACAAAATATAATGATTTAGAAACCGCTCACTTACAATATCGCTTGAACAATGGCAAATATAAGCCAACAATGCGACCAGAAATCAGGGGACCGACAAAAGAAGCCCCGCTCTTGTTCGGGCGCGACCATGAATGAAAATTGCGAACTTTTTGTCCGTTCCGTTCCGTTTTTGCAATCCTGGAGAAGGCTGCGGGGCGGGCGTATGTAAAACGCGAAGGAAAATCCATAACGGCACGGAAAACCCTTTTAATATACGGCACGTAAATAAGCGGGGGGAGTCGCGCGCCATTGGCCGGCCGCGCCCCGCCTTAAAAAAAAACCGTGAGGAAAAAAGCGAGCTCGCCGCGGCAGTGTCTCGGTGCCGCGCGCGGTGGGCGGACGCATCAGGACGGCGCGCCCGCGACCCAACTCCGGCGGTGGCGCCATGCCCGCGCTGGCCTTGCGCGACCAGCCGCTCGACTGTTCCATGCGCCTGCGCGACCTGCCCGCCTGGCCGCCCGCGCCGCCGCCCCACGGTCAGTAGTGCAGTGCAGTGACCACCGACGTGCACAAATGTACACCACGTAAACAAAGTGACCCGACGCTCTTCCCTGGGCGACGCCGCCTCCTCTCATATCAACGTCGCGTAGCATTAGTTAACTTGTCCCAATGTCTGATCTAGACATGATGTCTCTGGCGGTAGGCCCAGGTATGTTGCACTTGTTGTCGGGATATGTGCCTGGTGGATTCCGTCATGAGACGTCGTTTAGTGCGAAGGGTGCCAGGTTGTCAAGAGGGAGAATCGGTAAATACAAAACAAGTGGCTAGCTGAAGTAGCATCTAAATTTATTTGCGTTAAGATCAAATAATTCTCACATTAAATAGAGATCGTAAGGTTTATTGGATCAGGTGCGAAGTACCTGCCGTAACTAATGCTGGAACGGATAAAGCTAATATTAATCATACAAAATAGTGACATCCAATTTAGTTCATTTGTAATATGAACGTAATGCAAATAAAAGAAATGAATAAAAGCATTCATATTATTATTGGTATTATTAAATAAATAAGTTTTATTTTAACAAAACATGGTGAACAATAAAATTTGTTACTCAAGACTAAATGCGTAAGTACTTGGCAAATACAGATCTTCATTTTCACGTAAGTAAATAACTTTTAAGATTTTCAATTCGTTCAGAGGGAACACCTGCCTAATGGATGAGTTACTGATACAGTTTTAAATTCATCCTCAATACTTTTAGGAATTACCCATGCTTTTATTTAATATCTATGGCTTGTGTTGTGAAATATAAATTCAGAGAAATTCGTTTACACAACTCTACACAAATTTTACAATAGGTATATAAATTTAAATATTAAAATTGATTATAAAAAATGACATATAACTTTTATCACTTTAACAACACGTCACAAATCACCCTACAACCCAGAATTTCATTCCAAATCCCCAAAAACACGTGTGCTAGGGGAAACATAATTAAAGAGCACACTGGACCCCGGAATATCAATACGGGCAAATATCCGGACATAAAAAACGTCAGCAACTCGTTCGGACATAATCCTTTATAGCCAGCGGAGGTCAGGTGAAGGGTTCGCCCCTTGCCGGTGAACTCTTTGGTGTGCAAAATGATTCCACGCCCGGCCCTACTTCAACTTTTTATTGTGTCGAGGGTACATTCATTTTGCTGGTGAATTTAAGAAGAGATTTGTTATTATTAGTTGTTAAAGATGTTATTATGTCTGGAGAATTGAAGAGTGCTGGGGTGATCAAGAAGTGTGTTGTGACTTGTGATTAACTCAATATCAGTAAGTTTTGTTGAGGAGGAAAGCATTGTTTGTGTTAGGAAGATAGTATAGGTTTGGTTAAGTAAAATAAAAATTATAAACATTTTCAATTTCGTGTGTCTTTATTGAAACAATAATATACTTAGCACGAGTTCCAATAAATAATTATTGAGATATTATTACAAATCTTACGCCAATGAAAAATTATTATTATGTTATTAAAAACTATATAAATTTACCAAACAACGGCAAAATTATCAATTAATTACAGCAAAACATTTGTTTTTGTATTAAATACACTTATTAAATTGCAATATCTTAGATATTTAAAACTAATATTATATTTGACTCTTTTATAACAAGAAGTATGACTCCCTATAATGGCTGTAAGAAAACTTCAGCTTGAAAATAATCTACTGGAAGTTATGGTTTCCTCGTTATATTAAAACGGTCAAAATAAGTAACATCGCGTGTGATAAACACCATAAATTTCAAAGTCCCACAAAAACTTTTAAGCCATTACTGTGAGATTTTTTGCTCTTTTACGGGGGCAATAAATATACGTACGCGAGTGGTTGAATATTGTATGTTTAACAAAAATAAATAAACCTTCGTCGGGAGGCACATAACCATAAAGTAAAGCGGTAGGTACCTCTAGTAAGTTCCTCATTTTTTCTAAAAACTAACGGCCACTCTCCCTATCGTGAATAAAGTATATTTTTGCCTTAACTAGTGTTTTTGTAGTTTTAACAAAAAGTTACATTTGCCCACGACTTCGTCCGCGAATAATTAGTTTCACGAACGCTCTTTTTCCGGGATAAAAAGTATAGTACGCCACTCACTGGTTCTTTCACTATCTTTGTGCAAATATTAACGTCCGTCCTATGTAAACGAAGAGCAACCAAGCAATCCATCTCTACTGTAATATTAGGTAAGATATAAGATAATTTTCGAGAAAAGTTTCATAGGTTCCCACAATTAATGCAAATTTTGCCAAACTTGGTTATTTGAATGTTATAGTTAGCACATTTCCACTCGAAGCTAATTATAATAGAATATAAAAGTGACACTACGCCGGAGCACACACAATGCTTCCCTAACGACATCATTGTCGCATTCACATTAAATTATATTAAAACAACAATTGAATTGGCCGCGGCGGCGACTGCTTTCCATCAATTACGGTGATTTCGGAGTAATAATGTCATCAATGTAGTGTTTGTCTTTACGCGTAGTTGCCTCCGACACCTCCGCTGTACTAGCCTTTACGTCTGCTTGGTCGTCATTATTAGTATGACGATCGTTTACAACTTTTGCAACAACTTGAAGATTCGTTACAGTACATTGTCGTTGGATAAATGTTAACAAAACTTTCAACTAATGTACTAATGTGTCTAGGCAGCATTCATTAAAATCAAGACACGTCGAGTTGTTATTATTGTATGCTATAAATATTATAATGTTAGTATATCTTGGTGGAAAATCTTTCCTAATTATACTTGTTGCAATAGTGGCTATAATTTGGCCTCGGCTAAATCCAACAAACAAATTCTATAACTTTCCGTAATCCAAAATATAGACATCGAAACGAAGTGGCTGTAATAAATTGCATGTCATTTCATTGTCAACATTTCATTCGGCTTGCTTGTCTCTATATTCTTAGGAAAGGTATCACCATTTGTCTTGATCGTTAGCTAGAAATATTTGCCCTGACGCGCCACAGACTGTATTATCCTTGCCTCGGGTAACTCAATTAAAGTTATTTCACAGAACCGATACAGGATACAGTCTTTTTATTAAAAAGGTGTGCAAATTATTACAGCGACGCTAATGCACTAGGAAGGCCGGTAAAAAGCATTAGTTGAAACATTGTAAATATCTAAACAATGTATTTATTCTTTTTGATGCTTCGCTAAACGCCGGCATTAATTGTAAATATTTGGTAAAGAAAAGTTGATAGAGCTCTCGGAAGCTACTGTTTTAGGAGAACTTACTCGAGCGAGAAATTCGATTTGAATGAACATAGAAAGGTACTGCGGTGTTAAAGTACCTAATAAATGTAAAAAAATGCCTAAAATCTGTGACAACAAATATATACAATCAGTTACTACTTAGTACTCTGACAAAAGATATACAATAACGTCAATAACATAAAATTTGCAACGATATTATCAATATTAATAGACATGTGTCACGTCAGTAGGAATTTATTAAAACCAATTTACACGTTAAAAAATATACATGGATAATTCCAACATGAGAGAACACAGTTAATAAACGCAATACGATAAAACGAAAAAATGTGTGGGCCTTATAATTTTATACTTATTCTGGGATCATTGTCTTATTGAAAAATATGCTACTGAAAGGAAAGTTTACGAGTATAATTTGGTTTTTGAATTGCGGCTTCGAGTCCGCTCGGCTCTGTTCGGCGTCGCTCGGGTCCGCTCGGGCCTGGGAGCGCTGTGCTCTTTGCGGCGCGCACGCAACCGCCACCTGCGCTAATTACAATTCGGCATTTCTCAACTTGCCGTTGTTTATCGAACAATTACCTTAAACATTCATATAAAACAAACCACCTCTATATCGAAGTCATGCTTAATCTAATTTCTTTGTAATATTTTACCGTGTTACAATAGAGCTGAGGGGCGTAAAAAAAAAAATCCATTAGCCTTTGCATTTCGGTATTCTTGTCTCTCTCTCCATTTCAAATTACTTGGTTCCATCTAAGAAATCGCTCTGGGTTTTTCTTCTTTTAAGATTTATGTTTCAATTCTACTCGTTAGTAACTAAAAAGTATGCCAACTCAAACTGTTTTAAAATAGCTATAATGTATTTATTTATCTGGTTTTGCCCTATGGTTGGATTTATTTATTTATTTAATATTTATTGCACAACTGGTGAACTTAATGAGGATTTAAACAATTGTGTTTCATTATCCACGAACATAACACAATCTCTAACAAAATTAGGTTAGTTAATTTACATAAATTATGAATAACAGTGGACCAAGAGCGCTTCCTTGTGGAACACCTAAATCACGTCAAAGTTAGATTGCATTGGGTCTACTTTGATTTAAGTGTATTTTTACATTTGTAAAAGTTTGTTTTATAGTTGCTCATTTTCGTTTTACGGGGTAGATTCTAAATATTTATATGTAAGTAATTAATTATGTTTACATTTCGAAGGCAAGTGACGAGTTTCGGCAGAAATTATGATGATGATGGATGATGATATGATTTATATTTCTTAAATATGGTCATAACCAAGGCGCCGACAACATTAAAAAAAATTAACAAGATCAGGATTCATACTTTTCGGTTCTTCAATAATGACCAAAACCAAAAATTCAAGTATTACTTAAATTTGTGGTTCAACAGCGACAAATCGATTTTGCAAGAGTTATCAATATCGGTTAACTTGGCGGTTCCGGCACAATGCTGCTTAATTATTTGAATTCGTTAATTACGTGTATAATAATAAATACTAACAAGCATTAAAGTGAATATTCATAAAATCGCATTAAATTTCAAGTGTTATATAACATGCTTTAACTTTTTACACCAAATACGGACACGGCTTAACGCAAATGTATTCCTCACTCGAGTCGGCTTCCCTAAAACTGTAGCTTCCGATTACTCATTGAATATTTTAATTTTATTAACATAGCGCAATGAAATATCGATTACACAAACGGTGATACATCAAAAAGAATCGAGACAACGATTAGATTTACAATGATTTCAAATTATGTCTGTTTTTACGCCAACCTTCCTATAGAGTCAGTGTCACCTTAGCAATACATAATTTACACAACTTTTAATACGATAGGAATGTTTTGTGTATCGCTTCTGTAAAATGAATTTAATTAGCAAGGATAATACGGTTTTTTTAAAGTAAACGGCTAAGACAGATGTTTATAGCTTGCCAATAAATAGAATTAGTTTAACGTCCCGGCTGGAATGAATGAAACATAAGTAAGCGACTGCTAAATAGAAATAGAAGTCGAAATAATTTATTCAATGCATACACACATTTGAAAAAAACAGATGACAAACAGAACAAAACATTTAACTTGGCGTTGAAAAGGGCCACACATTATTATTTTAATACAATCATGTTATAAAAGCGACGCAATGATAATTATTATAGGC